>OY759216.1:45396232-45996232 GCA_963662175.1 Aradus depressus | reverse complement strand
TAGAAGCCCCCTATGTATGTGAACTTGGTAGTCCAAACAGTCAATTGATTTGAATCGGAGAGCGAAAACTTAATTGATTAATTCGTTCTGGGGAAGTACATTACCGAATTTTTTTGACCTGTAAGACTCTCATACAATCAGCCGAAGGCAAGGGGGATGAGATGGGGCTCAACTCAGAAACCGGAGCACCCGTTAAAAAAAGGGGTGGAACCTGTCAATTGAGTAAATAATTGATTTTGAGCAAAAACATTTAGATTGGTTTAAGAGGGAAAACAAAAAATTTTTTGAATAATTCGTGCTTAAGACGTTTTTCAACGACTATTTTTTTGACTCTCATAGTCAAGTATCAAGTTATTAATCGTTGGAGCGATCCCACGCTCACCACCCCCATTGCCATTGATAAGTAACACACTGAACAAAAGGAAAACTCCCATAGTTCCCATCAAATCACCATCAATTTTCACACAACTCACTCTCTGCTTGCCCCCAAATTATCTATCCAAACAGTTATTCCAAATTATTCTGTCAAATTGACAAGATGATTTGCGATCATCAAGTGCGTGTAAAGTCAGCGAGAACTGTGGCAAGGAACACTGACAGAGTGCAAATGATAAAAGGGTCTTCTCACGTTGGGATCATAATATTAACAACTTCTAAGTTGAGGAACGCGGACATATTGTGGAATTTGTAATAAATAAAACAAACTTATTTTTTGAAATATTGTCTATTCCACTAAACTACTCTTTAGTGGAATAGACAATATTTCAAAAAATAAGTTTGTTTTTGTTTTATCATAATATTATACAATATCTGGCTTCTGCATCCCTCCACAGTAACAAAATGAAGTAAAAACAATTTCACTCACCCCCAGTATAGTGTGCTGTCTAACCGAACACTGACAAGTAGCTTAAATGGGAGTGGACTTGAAAATAAAATAAAACTGGTTTATTTAATATGTTGTCTAATTTCACTAACTATATATACATGGGAGTACTTTCGGTATTTCTACCATCCTCAGCCAAAAGCATAAGAGATAAGTCTTATCTCTTATGCTTTTGGCTGAGGATGGTAGAAATACCGAAAGTACTCCCATGTATATATAGTTAGTGAAATTAGACAACATATTAAATAAACCAGTTTTATTTTATTTTCAAGTCCATTTGAATTATTTCACAATATCTCTGCAATTATGTCAGTTTTCATTAAATGGGAGTACAACCCCCAGTGCAACTCTTTTTTTTTTGCTCTTTAGTTTGTACAAATATAATAAGCAGAAGAGTGTTGACTTAAGTAATACAAAATATGTAAAACAAATAATAAGATGCAATAAAGAAATGAATATGTACAAAATAATAGCAAACAACAACAAAAATAAATAAAATATGTACAAAATAAATGGTGGTAAATAAATAAAACGAAACCATAAAATAAAATAAATAAAAACTAATAAAACAAGCTGGTTCTCGGATGTTCGCCTCTTTGCACCCTAAATCAGAGGAAATTACTGGGCCGTATATTATGACTCTACAAAGGTGGCATTTGTAACTAAGTGCGGCCCTTGAGGTCCTAGCATGGTATCAATATCATTAATAATAATATCACAAAACTAGGCATTTTATTCAGTACAGAATTGTTTATTCATTTAATTGAATTTAATATAGATAATTACATAGATTTTAAATTGAGGTTTTATTCATTTATTTATATATTTACAACGGCATAATAACATTTGCCATTAGCAATTGTGATAAATAGAGCAGTGTCAGGTGCGTGGCTGTACTGCTGAGGTACGTGACCGAAGAGGAGTCCAGGCTAGTCCTGGAGCAGGTCCCTCTGTCATATCCGCTTGAGGCGTCGTGGTGGATTTGTGGGGAGAGTGTTTGTAGATAATTCTTGTATAAGTGGATTGGCGTGATGATGGAGTTTGTCGTGAAAAGTTTGATATCGTGTCTTGATAACAGAAGGTACAAATGGGATGTTGAGGTCATTATGTAATGTGAGGTTGGAAACGTTAAATGGTGCATTGGCAATGTGGCGTAGTATGATGGATTGTATTGACTGAAGGCGTTGTATGTTTGATTTTTTGGCTGATCCCCATATCTCAATGCCGTAAGTCCAGATGGGTTTTAGTATAGTGTTGTAAATGTGAAGTTTGTTTTCAAGCGATAATGTCGATCGTCCGATGATTGATTTCAGTCGTCCAAATCGTCTTTTGAGGTCTGTGCGTTTCAGTCTGATATGAGTTGTCCAAGTTAAACGTCTGTCTAAATGAAGTCCTAGATATCGTACAGTGTCGGATGCAGGAATGGGCTGGTTGTTAATGTAAATTGGTGGTTAGGTTAGGTTTTATGACTCATGCCCGGGCTTTAACTACGAGGTCATAATACCAGAGCGCTCTTTCGTCACTCTGGTATGGGACGACTCTACTATGGGAGTCCTAAATTTTGCCTACCCTAAATTTTTATTCACCTAGGGTAGGGGTATTTAACGAGTACCTGACATCGTACAGGCTCGGGACCATCGCTTAACGTCCCATCCGTTAAGTAAGTATAAGTTTATTTTACCTCCCAGACAAAAGAAACTAAGGGCCTCGGTCGGGTTACGAACCCACGTTCTTGAGCTCAGAAGTCAAGCACGCATACCACTGAGCTACCGGCGCCCTCGATTTTTAATTGATATGCAAATTCGCATAGGTCACATAGCCTATTTTTTTAATTTGGTTTTTAAATGAAGAGAAGTTAATAAAAAAATGTATATAAGAAACTTGACAGCACCAGTAGGACTCCCGCACAAGTGTCATCCACCACTCTCCAACTAGAAGAGAGGGTGGGCCGCCCACCACTCTACCCATCCATCCACTGTCCAGCAGTCCAGAATTCCAACTTTTCACTCTCTCGACCAAACATTACCCGCAACTGTCACTTGTATATGACTCAATAAATTTGCCTCGTACAAACTGCGCCACTTATCTCGGAGTTCAACTGGACAGCAAACTACAGTGGAGCAAACACATAGATGAACTGGCACACAAGGGTGAAAAACGGCTGGGTCTACTCAGAAGGCTTGCTGGAACCAAGTGGGATGCCTCTGGGGACGTGTTAACCCAGGCCTACACTGCTTATGTAAGGCCGGTACTGGAATATGGAAATGAGCTAATGGTTACAGCCTCGCAAACCTCCCTGAATAAGTTAGATAAAACCCAGAATCAAGCACTGAGATTAATAACTGGTGGTCCCCGATCTACTCCTATAGCTGCAATGGAGCTGCAGACTGGGCTAGCCCCTCTGTGTACAAGAAGAGAAGTAGCTGCTGTATGCCTTAATGAACGAGTAAACCGCCTCAATACTGACTACTGGAAAGAACGAATTCCGCCAAGTCAACGTCTTAAAACACAAAAATCATTCTCAGGAAAAGTCGAGGAATTATTAATGAAGTATAAGTTGGATGGAATTCAAAGAGCAGCCTTCCCTCTTTCCTCCATAGATATAATTACTAACCACCCAATATCTGGACGCTTGGATCTTGTACAACCTGTAAGTAAAGGTGCATCTTCCACCTACGAGCTAAGAGCTATAGCTTTAGCAACTATTCACGAGAGGTATCCTTTAGACCAATGGCTTCACATCTATACAGATGGTTCGGCAAGTGAAGCCAGGAGAAATGCAGGTGCAGGAGTCTACTCCACTAACTTTAGAATGGCCGAACCGGTTGGTAGGACAGCAACAAATTTTGACGGTGAAGTCAGAGCAATAGTTTTAAGCCTGGAGCAACTATGCTCTGAGACTATTATAGGAAAGGCGGTTCTGTTCGTTGATTCCCAGGCTGCCATCACAGCATTTACAGCTCCTGGGGAGAGTGGTAACACCGACATCCGGCGAGGTAGATCCCTATTTTCACAACTGACAAATGATGGATGGAGTGTCGTACTACAGTGGATCCCCAGCCACTGTGGAATAGCTGGCAATGAGGAAGCTGATAAATTGGCAAAGCTGGGAACCGAAAAGCCTCAACCACACACCCATCCTGAGTACGGAACAACAAAAAGGCTACTACATGAGGAGTGTAAGAAACAATTAAAAACACGGTATCTCGAGAAAGCAGAGGGAAAGCAGTGGTCCAGACTGTTGGAAGAAGCTGGCCGATTACCACGAGATCTGCCCAGGAGTGAGGCGGTGGCCTGTTTCAGAATGTTAACGGGGCATGATTACCTCCAGAGCCATCTCCACCGCATTGGAATAGTAGACAGCCCGTCCTGCGTTCTTTGCGGAAGCGGAGACAATATGGTAGCTGCACATCTTCAGCACTGCGAGGCACTTGCAGACTTACGAATGCCAAACATCGACCGGCAGGATAACAATTTTTACAAATTGACATCACAAATTTATTGGGCTGCCCGGCGCCAAATGTTTTTAAATCAATAAAAGGCGCCTTGGCATTGGAAAAAAAAAAAAAAAAAAAAAAAACTGTCCAGCAGTGGAGGAAGACCATGAGGCTGGGCATGAGGGACTGTAACTCTATATACATAAAAATAAATACTTAAATATTCATTCGAAAATAATATGATATACACAATAAAATATATGTATATATAAAACAAACAGCCAAATGAATTTTTGATCACACTTCCTCCCCCTCTCCATTTTCAAATTAATTTTATTTCGGCGTTACTGAGTATAAGAAGGTCTCCCTCAGAATTACGCTGTACAATGAAACAAATACAACCGTTGATGCCAGCTCATTACTTGCATATATCAGTAATGTCAGTACAGAGGGAGGGGGAAGGAGAGTGATCAGTACAAAAGGGATTCATGAAATTCTGTGTTGGCCATATCAAATAGTTATTCATCGTTTGATTGAATTGCTTCACGAATCATCGAAAAACACTAAATTGTTTACGACATATTTGCATATAATTGGCCATTTAATATCGAAAATTGATTAGAAGTTATAATAGAGTATATATGCCACAATATTTTCTAGCCGCATAAATTCTTTAAATGAATAAATGTAATGAACTTAATAAATAATATAAGTATACCGAATATTCTAAGTATCTAGGATGGGAAATATATATTGAGGAGGAAAAAGGAAGTAAGGAAAATGGTGGATGAAAATAAATTAATGTATGTTATGTGTGTGTCAGGGAGTAATTTCCGAGTTTGTGATTTTTTTACAATAATATATCTTCTCATTTCTGTCATTCAGAAGAGGACACAAAAACACAAACCACACAGCATGAAATTGTTGGATAATGTAAAAGACGCTTCCGTTTTCGTCTTAACAATTCGTTAAGGAAGGGGGGGGGCGGGGAGGGGGGAGGAAAAAATAAAAAAAGATGAAGTAATACTAGCGTTTTTATTTTTGTGGAATTCGGCTTCCTTCCGCATTGTATAGGCGGGGCGGTAAGGTACAAGTCAGGGGATGTGCAAGCGTTTTTAGGTGCGGGTCAGATAGGAAAATTAAAACTAAGGAAAACTAATAGAAAAAAGTTTTCAGTTAATTAATCAACTAATTTTTTGCTCTTTTTCTGAGATTAATCGACCGTCTAAAATCAATAGTTGATATATGTAAGGACTTATGAATACTCACGATAAATTTCCTCTCTCGGTACATCGGCAGTTATTACAGTTTTTGAACCCCCCTTCTTTGATAGCCCCCGTTTCTTTGGCCGATTTCGTGGAAAACAAATATATTATATCCTTAATAGATTTTGAATATTAATTATTATTATTTAACAAGGTTAACGATCATGAAGCACATATTTCATGTTTATGGCTGATTTACCCCAAACCTATTGTTGTTCTGTACAATGTAAAAACACAACATTGTTATTAGGATAAAAGGGATATAGTTGTTAGTAAAGGGCCGATAAAACGTGAAATGAGACTCCAAAAATCTATATTTTACACAGTTTTTTTTTAATTTAATGCCATTCAAACCAATTTGGGGGTCACAAAATCGACGCGAAATGTTTTATGTAAATCCAAAACCCGATGAAGATCTGTGAATTGTCAGCGGAATCAGGACAAAGCTATCTAATAATAATAATGAAAATCGGCAATTTTTGATTTATTATTATTATGTAGATTTTTCACGATTTTTGCCATTTGACCCCAATAAAGATTTTTTCAGAACAATATTAATATTCTTCGGTGCCTCGAAATCTTCAATTCTTGATCGAATGCATTTTTTTTTTTTTTTTTGAAGCTCCATTCAGGCATATGATACGATTCCTGATGTTGATATCCCTAAAGAGATGAAGGTGTGTTGATACTAGAGCAGCCAGGTAGGTAGGGGATACGTCGGCGTTCAGGTAAAGATGCTCCTCCTTCGTGTGTGGTCCGTCTCTCTAATCAGGAGGCTCCCTATAGTTCAACCTACATCGCTCTCAATTGGAATTTTGTCAAATGCCAAGAAAATCCATTAAAAAATAAAATATTCTTAAAATAAAATAAGCTCCGAAGTAGTGATAAAGAAAATGGATTTGCTCCTTGTTGTCAATCCAATTTTAGTTAATAGTGATGGATGATAGGCGGAGCTTTTCCTAGGAAAATACCATATTATTATGTTTTCTTTTACTGACCCAGCTGTACGAAATATTGGTCTGTGTTTCATTAGACTCCATACTGTGCGGGTGGGATGTGCCACTGAAGAAGACGCAGTTTCGTTGAAATACGGTTCTGGTTGGAAATAAAACTATGGGAACATCTGTTTCCTTGAGATATCTCGTTCCAGATCCTACTACCATATATGAAATATGACCGTTCGATTAGGTCATAAACATAAGCTGAATCTTGTAAATTGTAATTAGATCCCGGGTGAAAATGGTCGCAATTTTCGTTTGATTTCGGCCAAAATCTATTCAGGCCTAATTTAGAATGTGTGATCCCTTCATTCCAAATTTTAAATTCATAGCTACAATGGTTTTTTGTGGTAAAGAGTTCACAACTTTTCAATCACATACACACAGACACACACGCACAGACATCATCGCGAAAAGGTTCAAAACGTATTCAGAGGACCCTGAAACGTGAAAATCAGTTGAAACGTCGATCTGACGTCGACTCGGATTATCGGACGATTACGAACTGTAGATATAAGAAAGTAAAAAAATCCATGATTATATCAATATATTGTTATTTTGCGTCCCGATATTATCGCATATAGATAGCATTATGATACAAAATATCGATACTTCCTTTTCGATAGGCACATCTTCATGAGGGTCTCCTGGATGCTCCAATTGAGTGGGCAGGAAGGAAGGTTGGCGGTGGTTGAGGCCGTTCTCCCGGTAAGCTCCAGCCAGGTTGGTTGCGACAGAACCTGTTCTCGAGGCGACACCAACTATGTCACATTCCTCCATCAGGGAGGTTTTCCCCCCAATTGGACACTACACATACAATATTTCCCTAGAACCCATATTTATCTATTTGTTGAAATTTATCTACTGGTAAATCTATTTTATTCTTTATTACATTCCCAGCTGTACGAAGTACATGGGTTACATAAACGATCAAAAATGTCGATATTAAATTTTCACGGGAATTTAATGTTTGCCGATTTTCCGGTTCCAAAAATGAAAAAAAAAGTCATCGATGGATCACCGGCAATGTACTTCACTATCTCGAATTAATTAAATAAATTTTCGTTCTCCCTCCAAAACCAGTCGACCATTTTGGTAAAATATGGAAATATTTAAAATATATAAAAATCACTCCTTACATCGACAGTTTTTATTATTATTATTAACAATTTCCCATGAACTTTTATGAAAATCCGATCAATCGTTAAAGAGCATTCATTTTATATTTTGGACCCCCTCCCGTTGAAATATTTGGAACGTTACATAGCCTATAATTTTATTGAGCTTATAAGAATGCTACATATGAACTTGTTACAAGCACACATACAAACAATACTCCAGATTATATATAGTGGTAAAAACTTTTATTGATGGCTATCTGATTATTGAAAGTTTTTTTAGAACTTTATATTGACAACAATTCCTTCATATAACAGTTCAGGCAATGTTTGCACAAAATGGCGCCTCCGAAGGAAAAATAGTAGTAAACACTAGTCGGTGATAGCGTATAATAGACACCACTAGGTGATTCTCTCGCTGAGAATAAAGTTTTACAACACAAGCTATACAAAGTATGAGGAATGTTTTTTTATTTAATTCTGTAAGAAGATATATCTTCTTACAGAATTAAATAAAAAAACATAATATAAAATAATAATAATAATATACAAAATATAATTTTTTTTATTAATTTTCTCCGTGTGAATATGTGTGTATTTCATACACATGAATATGTATACTCTATATCTACCGGAAAGAAATGAAGCTCTTAACAGTGAAATAATCATCCAAATCAGTTTTTGAGATTACCTCAAATACATGTCTTTTTTATACATTAGTATATATTTGTATTTGCGTTTTGAAGAGATGCTTATTTAGTTTTACTTTTATTATAACGTTATTCTTTTTGAAATCCAATGTATTTCAAATAATTATATAAATTTCCATTTTTTTTTTTTTTCAATTTACTTAATGCAAGCTGTATACGAAGATTATTTTCGAATACTTCTCTTTATTCATCGAATATAGGGTACCCAAATCTCGAGAATATTTTACCTACTTCTGAATCCCTTATGAATTGGAAAATTCTAAATGCGCCCATGCTCAGGCAACTGTTGAGGTTAAGGATGAGCTTCTATCTATGAGCTGTTCGACTAATATTTCCCGAGATGGTTGTGATGTGTCGAAACACGTCTACCTACACTAATGGTCCTAAACTGAAAAGATGTGAAGCGTGGAGCATTATCTTGTAAAACAAAGCCCAGATCGGAGCTATTGTGTTTGTGGCGAGGTTGTCCGGCTTAGCTGCTCTAGCTCTAGCCCAATAGCCTCCAGCCATACTCCTACTTCTTCGTGGGCGTCTCCAGCAACTATTCTTTGAAAAATGATCTCCCTCAAGATCCCAGACTCAGGGAGGATCTGGGATTCTAAAGAGGGGGGAAGACGTAAGACCAAAATATTATTATATTGTTGTAAGAGACAATAGGTGAGGAATGGATTATTGATGGGTGCATCCAGATCGTTAGTTTGCGGCTTGGCCCTAATGGGTTCCACAGCGCGCCTGCATTGCACTAAATGCAATGTGCATTAAAATGCACAGGATTCCTTTATTTTTTGTTTCCATAGTGAAAACCAGGATAGTTTATCGTCTAAGATTGACAATATCCAGGTTGTTGTTGTCCAACCAGTAGTTACTTCCAGGGGCGTTAGTCAGGATTTTGAGGGGGGGGGGGGGGGGGGGGGGGGGCAAAGTTAGGCCACGTACAGTCCACAGTTTCCGTGGTTAGTGCTGCAGACTTTTTGTTATTAATTTGGGGAGACTCGGACCTCTAGAAGCGCCCCCTGAGGTAGCCACTGATCGTAATACTTAAGTTCACTTTACATATATTTGTTTGTACATATACATTTAAGTAAAGCACAATTTTCGTAATCTTGGTTTTTTGCTCTGGCACGTGCCCCCCTCCCCCCCCCCCCCCCCCCCCCCCCTACTTTGACTTATTGAGACTGAATATTGAGGAGTGTTCCTGTCCCCAGTCCGGAACAGGACTACCATATCCGTTGAAGGCCCTCCAATAGCCAGTTCATGACCATGGTCCATAGGAAGACTGAGCATGTCTCCTTGAGAAATGTTTGACTGACAGTAAATTCGATAGTTGAGACAGTTGTATCTAAGTTTTTGCTTTTTTTACAGCGTCAAAGTTACATTTCCAGAAGCTCCTTTGAGCCGCAATGGGGTACGTGAAACGTCTTGTGCGTGCTGCAGAGGATCCTACTGGACACTAGGGTACCGAAATGACGTAACCAAATACACATGTCGATACATAATCTCAGGAATCTAAAGCAAAATGAAGATTAAGTCAACCAAATCTCTTCTTCTGGTAGAAAAAAATTCTTCCAGGATGACCTAAACAATATAACGTGTCTAGAGCGGAGATATGTCCTAGATTGGGCACTATTGTCGGCACCAGAGACTGTCTGGCATTTCTCTGTCATACCTGATTACAGTTGTATTATTGGCCCCACTGTATAGATAGTCAAGGTTCTCTTTGACAAATTGTGATGAAACTTTGCTACAAGTATACCTTAGTCAGTTCCTGACCTACTTCACAGTAGTAATTGTGGTAACCAGTCCTGTATTTCTTAGTTCATTTTGTTGTTTAGTTTTCAAAATTTTCTCAGATTTTATTTCAGGATAAAGAAAAAGTTTTTCTGTGATATACGTTTTAACGAATCATATGAAGGATAGTGTGCGAAACCAGGTGAAGTTTTTGAATTTTACCCTCGAAATGATGATACAAATTCTGATTAGACATTTCTTTATGAATACAATAGTAATACGTTCTCTTCTTTAAGGATAACCTTTCAACGCTGCTCCAAGCTTAAATGCAAATGTTAACAAATAACTTGGTATATAACGGAAAAGAAACATTTTAATATATGCTAAATTTCTGTTATTTATAATGTCTATCTACTTTATTTATGTAAAAAAATAAAATAAATGTTAAAGAAACAAAGAATAAGAAATGTGAAAATGTTGTCACATTAAAAGCTTCCTTTTGAATTTGCATTTCTTCTTTCTGGCCCTGAACGTCTTTATGACTGCTTAAGCAGGTTTATTTCTGGCAACGCAGTGATTCCCCATTCCTAAGTAATGTCAAGGGTTAGTAATTTTTTTGTTGTAGCTATCCGGAGCGCGTCTTTCCATAACGTCTTCTGATCAATAAATGAATAAGATCAGGGCCTCTGTTTCGATGTTCGATCCACCGCCATGGACCCAGCCTATTTGCGACCAGCCGAATGTCTGGTAATCTTGACAGAGAGACTCCACACCTGGGTGCGACGGTCGATCCACCGCCGTCGACCCAGCCTACTTGGTACCGGCCGAATGTCTGGTAATGTTGACAAAGAAGCTCTACACCTGGGTTCGGAGGTCGATCCACCGCCGTCGACCCAGTCTACTTGCAAACAGCCGAATGTCTGGTAATGTTGACAGAGAGGCCCCACACCTAGGTTCGATGGTCGATTCACCGCCGTCGACCCAGCCTATTTGCGACCAGCCGAATGTCTAGTAATGTTGACAGAGAGACTCCACACCTGGGTTCGATGGTCGATCCACCGCCGTCGACCCAGCCTACTTGCGACCAGCCGAATGTCTAGTAATGTTGACAGAGAGACTCCACACCTGGGTTGGACGGTCGATCCACCGCCATCGACCCAGCCTACTTGCGGCCAGCTAAATGTCTGGTAATGTTGACAGAGAGGCTCCACACCTGGGTTCGACGGTCGATCCACCGCCGTCGACCCAGCCTACTTGCGACCAGCCGAATGTCTGGTAATGTTTACAGAGAGGCTCTACACCTGGGTTCGAAGGTCGATCCACCGCCGTCGACCCAGTCTACTTGCAAACAGCCGAATGTCTGGTAATGTTGACAGAGAGGCTCCTCACCTGGGTTCGATGGTCGATCCACCGCCGTCGACCCAGCCTACTTGGTACCGGCCGAATGTCTGGTAATGTTGACAAAGAAGCTCTACACCTGGGTTCGAAGGTCGATCCACCGCCGTCGACCCAGCCTACTTGCGACCAGCCGAATGTCTGGTAATGTTGACAGAGAGGCCCCCACACCTAGGTTCGATGGTCGATCCACCGCCGTCGACCCAGCCTACTTGCGACCAGCCGAATGTCTGGTAATGTTGACAGAGAGGCCCCACACCTAGGTTCGATGGTCGATTCACCGCCGTCGACCCAGCCTATTTGCGACCAGCCGAATGTCTAGTAATGTTGACAGAGAGACTCCACACCTGGGTTCGATGGTCGATCCACCGCCGTCGACCCAGCCTACTTGCGACCAGCCGAATGTCTAGTAATGTTGACAGAGAGACTCCACACCTGGGTTGGACGGTCGATCCACCGCCATCGACCCAGCCTACTTGCGGCCAGCTAAATGTCTGGTAATGTTGACAGAGAGGCTCCACACCTGGGTTCGACGGTCGATCCACCGCCGTCGACCCAGCCTACTTGCGACCAGCCGAATGTCTGGTAATGTTTACAGAGAGGCTCTACACCTGGGTTCGAAGGTCGATCCACCGCCGTCGACCCAGTCTACTTGCAAACAGCCGAATGTCTGGTAATGTTGACAGAGAGGCTCCTCACCTGGGTTCGATGGTCGATCCACCGCCATCGACCGAGCCTACTTGCAAACAGCCGAATGTCTGGTAATGTTGACAGAGGCTCCACACCTGGGTTCGATGGTCGATCCACCGCCGTCGACCCAGCCTACTTGCGACCAGCCGAATGTCTGGTAATGTTGACAGAGAGGCTCCAAGAGGTAGGGGTACCCTCTCCCTTCTCTCCTTCAGTCCGTTAGTCTTCCTCGACCCCTCGTCCAGGCATCTTCTAGTGTCCTCGTGTTTCTAGTACTTGTGGTTGTTCCTGTGATTCTGTGATCCTGCTAAACCCACTTCAACATTCCACCCATCATCTTGGATACGCTGAATAGAAGGTATGTTCTAATTAAATTTGGCCTCCCGAAAAATGTTTTAATTTGTAAAATAATATTGCTATTTTCGTGTAATTCGTTGGAAATAATGCGAAAATTGTTCATTTCTCCAACTATTTGACACTAACATTATAAGCGCGTTAAAGACATTTCATTTACAAAAATAATTGTAGTTAGCAGTTTATGATAGCCTCTTATTGCTGTTTGTAAGTTTGTATTATGCGCGAAGTGTCAAATATTTATATACAATAATATGGAAGTATAGTTAATAATAGAGGTGCCTGCTATAATTGTATAATAGACAACAAATTCGTCGCGTTCCTTCTTATTTGCAGTACTTTGTAAGTGCGGAAATTTCATCGATATGAATGCTTCTCAAGAATTTTCCGAGATTGTTATCGAATATATTGCTGAATTAAGTATAGGGTAGTCATGTATTCGGTCAAAAATTCGATGCTGAGATTTCAACAGAATTTCATGATTTCCGAACTCCTGATTTCAAAAATGAAAACAAAAGTCTGTCTCTATGTGAGTCTGTGAACACGATAACTCCCCCGATAGCATGAATGTATCGAAACGAAATTTTATATCTGTCTCGAGAAACCTCCTAGGGCGATACCTACTGATTTTCAGGCAAATAGGAGAGAACGATTAGAGGTGAGGGTTAATATATTGACACCGAATTTCATATGTGAATTTAAAAACCCATAAGAACGATACTTGTTACTTTTCGGCCAAATCAGTCAATGGGAAGGGGGGCAACACCAAAACCCTAATAACTTCGGATGTGATGAATGTATCGACACAAAATACTAAATTACTTACTAAACGAGGATTCAGAAGCCACCATTTAAGTCAAATATTGCGTTTTAGCCCAAACGGTCGATTGGCTTTGGAGGGAGAGCGAAAACGTAATTGATTAATTCGTGCTGGGGAAGTACATAGCCGATGTGATTCACCGATGAACTCTGTGTGTGTGTGTGTCTGTGAACACGATAACTGTTTTTCAGCCAAATCGACCAAACGAAAGAGGGGAATTAATGGGGAGCTTTAAATAAAAACTCTAATAACTTCCGATAGAATGAATGTATCGGACACACGATTTTATATGTGTGACCAAAATCCCATAAAGACAACATCTATCGATTTTCAGCTAAATCAGCCTAAGGGGAGGGAGGGATTAGAGAAGAGACTTAACTCAAATAACTGCCGTTGTAATGAATGTATCGACACAAAATTTCATATGTGCATTCAAAACCGTGAAAGGACACATCAATTTTCAGAGGAATTGTCAAAAGGGCTTAACTTAAAACCTAATTCATTTATTTGCGCTGTGAATGTACATTGTTGGTGATTCACCGAAGCTTAATTTATTTATATTTTTGAATGGTGGCTTAACGTCTCCATGTCTCCTTAACAGGGAGAATGGGTTATAAGTGTAACGAAGCGGCTTTCTATCGGTAGCCACCTTTTTATAACAATAATTTTATTTCCTTTTCAAAATAAAATATCAATTTTTCGAGTATATAATGTATTGAATATCATTTCCTTATTTAGTTTATTATTAAACTGACAAGGAAAATGAATAAATCTAATTTTGTTATATTAAAAATCCAATTTTTGATTGCACTTTTTTTAAACGTTTTTTTTCAAAACAATTATTATCAGTCACTCTTCATGATAAGATTAGATTTTTTTTTACGTTTCAAATTAGTATTTACGATTCCACCATTGGTATGAGAGGTAACTCGTAGTAGAGCTTGCATGAGTGTCTTCAACTTATTATCTGCTTTCTGATTGGCTAGGAAAATAGGCTTCCAGTTTCAGTTTTCCTTCAAATTATATATCTGGATCTTAGTAAAAAAAAAAATTGTTTAACTATAAAATTATAAAATTAAAAATTTTGGCTCCCTCACGTTATCATGTTTTGTTAAGCATATTTTTTTAATTTATTTATTTTTGAATTATATTTTTAGACAAATTTTGTACTTTAAGGAATGAATTTGTATTTTTGTTTTTGTGACTCAATTTTTTTTTTTTTTTAACTGCGAGGTCATATCGTCTCTTTCGTCGCTCTGGCGTTAGTTTGACATATATTTTCACTCAGGATTGGAAATGACCGTTCCAGTCTCATATAGGGCTCATACTGTTCATACAAGCAGATCTCCAGTCTCATATAGGGCTCATACTGTTCATATAAGCAGATCTCCAGTCTCAAATAGGTCACATACTGTTCATGCAAGCAGATCTCCAGTCTCATATAGAGTTCATACTGATAATACAAGCAGATCTCCAGTGTCATATAGGGCTCATACTGTTAAAAGGCTTTCAATTTACAAATGAAATTTCGTTTGTTATGCACTCATTTTTAGATTTTTTGTGTTAAGCCGGCCCCCTAATCCCCAATCCCTTTCGTCGATTTGGCTAGAAATCAGTAGGTGTCGTCCTTATGAATTCTGGATGCACATATAAAATTTCGCCATTCATTGACGCCATTTTCATTCTATCGTGAGTTAACGTCTCCTCACAGACAGACAAGTATTTTTTTTTTTCATTTATGGACATAAGAGGATCGGAAAACGTGATTGTCTGATGAAAATTGAACAAACTTCTGACCGATTACATAACTTCCCCTACACTTTATAAAGATGGGGAAGTATATGCTAGAAGAGCAGGGTGAGAAATGGTCTTATAGGGTGGGTGTTGGGTGGGAAGTGGGCAGGTAGGGATGGTTTTGTAAGGAGTGGGGGAGATGTCTGAAACCCCAACCGAGTCCTCTTAGACTACCTGGCTTCTTTAGGGTCCCTCGGTAACCAACCCAAACACACCAGTCCCTTCTTCTGCAAGTAAACTCAATAAATTAATGTGATCGCGTTCCTTGAACTCTTCACTTTGAGGTGTAGCGCAGAACCAACATTTTATAAGTGGTGATAGCATTTTTACTATATATATATAGGGGTTAGGTTAGGTTTTATGACTCATGCCCGGGCTTTAACTACGAGGTCATATCGCCTACCACCAGAGCGCTCTTTCGTCACTCACACGTCACTAGGTGGACATGAGCCCGACTCAACTGGGGGAGTCCAAAATTTTGCCTACCCTAAATGTTTTATTCACTTAGGGCAGGGGTCTTTAACGAGTACCTGACATCGTACAGGCTCGGGACCATCGCTTAATGTCCCATCCTAAGGACGGCGTACTTGAGTTTATTTTACCTCCCTGATAAAATAAACTAAGGGTCTCGGTCGGGTTTCGAACCCACAATCTTGAGCTCAGAAGGCAAGCTCGCATACCACTGAGCTACCGGCGCCCTCTCTCTCTATATATATACATATATTAGGTTTTTATCTGAGAGGTGAAGGTTGTCCTTCGGGCGGGACGTTAAGCGATGGTCGCGAGTCGGTACGATGTCAGTTCCGAAAATCTAGTTAGTTATTATGACTCATGTCCGGGCTTTAACTACGAGATCATATCGCCTACTACCAGAGCGCTCTTTCGTCACTCTGGTGGACATGACCCGAATGTGGGAGTTCTAAATTTTGCCTACCCAGGTTTATTCAACTAGGTTAGCGCGGTCTTTAACAAGTACTACTTGACACCGTACAAGCTTGGGACCATCGCTTAACGTCCCATCCGAAGGACGTTCCGAAAACTGTTTGGGGTACTTCTTTGGCGCCAATCCTTCTCAGTAGCTTCTGGAACCTATGTTGAGCCTCAAACCTCCGTTGAACCTCAAAAAGAAATCATTGAACCTTCAAATACGCAAATAAACTTTCTCTCTTTATATATTACTGGAGGGAGGGCGCCGGTAGCTCAGTGGTATGCGTGCTTGACTTCTGAGCTCAAGGTCGTGGGTTCGTAGCCCGACCGAGGCCCTTAGTTTATTTTATCTGGGAGGTAAAATAAACTTAAGCACGCCGTCCTTCGGATGGGACGTTAAGCGATGGTCCCGAGCCTGAACGATGTCAGGTACTCGTTAAAGACCCCTACCCTAGATGAATAAAAAAAATTTAGGGTAGGCAAAATTTAGTACTCCCACAGTAGAGTCGGGCTCATGTCCACCAGAGTTACGAAAGAGCGCTCTGGTAGGAGGCGATATGACCTCGTAGTTAAAGCCCGGGCATGAGTCATAAAAGCTAACCTAACCTATTACTGGAGGTGCTGAGAAATAATTTTGAACAAGTGTAGGAGAATTTTAGGAGATCTGCATTGGTAAGCTAACGGAAAGAATTTTTGTTTTTCATTTAAATGACGAAAGTACCGTTTTTCATTTTTTTCATCCCCCCCCCCCCCCCCCCCCCAACCCCCAAAAAAAGTTGTAAAAAATATAATTTATGGTGAACAGTAGATATTATAAGGAGCGCGCCTACCTGACCTGAAGGCTTCATAGTGTCAGACCAGGTCTCCAACAACATCCATAAAGTATCGCTTAGAAATCAGAAGAGTCGTTAAAATGCTTGAATATCAGTAATATTATTTTACAATATAGAATGTCTGAGATATGTGCAGAAACCCGCCATAACATTGGGGCCGAATGGTTGTCCTCATTCTCATTCAATTCCTAAAAAGAACCGTCAGGAGTCGTGATGTATTTCGGAGGCCCTAAAACATTTTTGCACCGTTACAGGACTTATAACCCCCACTTAATAACATAATATATTTTATTTATATATCCATAATTGTTTATAACAAACATATATCTACTATTGTGGTTTCCTATTTTTTTTTTTTCAAATCCTTGTCTTTATTTTTTATTTTTTTATGGATTTGTTGATCGTAAACAAAAAAAAAAAGTTGTTGGTGATCACCGGCAATGTACTTCCCCAGAACGAATTGATCAATTAAGTTTTTACTTTTTCTATAACACCAAAGGACGTTTTTAGCTTAAAAAAGACAGAAACTTCTAAATCATGCTAAATGTCGGGTCAGTAGATTCATCCGGAGTTACTAGAGTATTTTTGTAAAGCCCCCTAATCCCTCTTCTTACTTTGGCGGATTTAGCTAAAAATCAAAAGATTATAAGGGTTCTGCGTACACTTATAATATGGTGGCCAGGTCCAAGCAATATTTATTTTTATTTACGTTTCGACCTCTTATGGGCCATTATCATCTAAAATGTAAAGACATTGTTATATTTTTTTTTAACAAACAGCAATTATATATTATTTGTTTTACGTCTTAATTATAGAAATTGTAACATAATATATTTTATTTTTTATATACCTATATATCACTCACCAGAAACGATTGCTTTTAAACATTTATGAGAATTGTGCCTCATATTTGGAACGCAACGTGTCTATTTCTGATTTATATGTGTATGATTATCGATTATGGTAAGAAATCGATTGTAATTTTTTTTATGAATTTATATTAAACTATGGGTTCGTAACCCGACCGAGGCCCTTAGTTTATTTTATCTGGGAGGTAAAATAAACTTAAGCATGCCGTCCTTCGGATGGGACGTTAAGCGATGGTCCCGAGCCTGTACAATGTCAGGTACTCGTTAAAGACCCCTACCCTAGATGAATAAAAATTTAGGGTAGGCAAAATTTAGGACTCCCACAGTAGAGTCGGGCTCATGTCCACCAGAGTGACGAAAGAGCACTCTGGTAGTAGGCGATATGACCTCGTAGTTAAAGCCCGGGCATGAGTCATAAAACCTAACCTAACCTATTAAACTATGAATATTAATTTAATTATGCTAATTTCTCTGATTATTATTGGTTATTATTTAATGTAATCATTGAGTTTAATGGGAGTGTTTTATGTATAATTTTTTGGTATTTTAACCAAAAAAGTCGTCGGCTAATCACCGGCTATGTACTTCCCCTGCAAGAATTAATCAATTACGGTTTCGCTCTCCTTCCGAAGCCAATTGACCGTTTGGGATACAACTCAATATTTTACTTACTACTCTTCTGTACTCTTCTGAATACTCGGTACTAAATTTTGTGTAGATACATTCATTACAACAGCAACCGACCGGACTACATCCAACACTTCTTCATGGAGTGTCCAGCCTTCAGCCAATTAAGAAAAAAGTACCTGGTAGAAGCACTAAAGAGCCCACAACCTCACAAGACCCTTTTCAACATTACAAACGACCAAAACCTCAATAATATCATACTATACACAGTAAGGGCGCTAAAAATTAGAGGGCATTGAAGTATTTAAATAAAATACCATTTCACTAGAAGTTTTTTCACTATTTTTTTTCATTTGTTAATTAACAGTTAGGTTAGGTTAGGTTTTATGACTCATGCCCGGGCTTTAACTACGAGGTCATATCGCCTACTACCAGAGCTCTCCTTCGTCACTCTGGTGGACATGAGCCCGACTCTACTGTGGGGTCCTAAATTTTGCCTACCCTAAAATTTTACTCATCTAGGGTAGGGGTCTTTAACGAGTACCTGACATCGTACAGGCTCGGGACCATCGCTTCCGAAGGACGGCGTGTTTAAGTTTATTTTACCTCCCAGATAAAATAAACTAAGGGCCTCGGTGGGGCTACGAACCCACGACCTTGAGCTCAGAAGTCAAGCACGCATACCACGGTAATAACAGTTAGATTCTATTACTTTGTACTTTATTATTATTATTATTTTCTATTTTCATTCATTTACTTTTTTGTTACTGAATAATGTATATATCAGGCCGAACCCTGGGCCTAAAAGATGTATTTCCTAAAGGCTAATAAAGAGTTGATTGATTGATTGATTACAACGGCAGTTATTAGAGTTTTTGTGTTAACCTTCCCCCCTAACCTCTCCCTTTCCTTTGGCTGATTAGGCTGAAGATCAACAGGTTTCCTTATAGAGTTCTGAATATACATGTAAAATTTCTTGTTGATACTATCATTCTCTGGGCAGTTATCGTGTTCAAAGACAAACCCAGGGTAGGACAAACAGAAATTGTTGTATAATTTGTGTAATCAGGTCGTCAGAAAACATGAAATTCTGTTGAAAACTCCGCATGAAATATTTGACCGATTACATAGCTTCCCCAATACTTCGTATACGAGTAGAAGAAAAAAAAAAAAGAACTTAAAATTAAGAATAGAGGACAAAAAATAATAAAGATAATGAAAAATGAATTAAAGTTGAGATTTTCATATTAAGTACTTGTTAAATATTTGTTATTTACAGTTTAAGTACAAAGTGGTTTGACTTGATGTTTATTACTTTGGTTTCATTTAAAGTCATTATAATAAGTATATGTGTATGTATGTATACAAAAGTATATATTTTTTCTGTTTTGCATTTCTCTTGGCTGTATGTATACAAGTAAATGTGCGCATTTATTATTATTATTTATTATAATATTTAGAAATTTATTAAGCTGTAATATTCTTACTTTATTATTATATCGGATGTATATTCAAATTGTACCCCAACTCGCTACAATAAGCCTTAATACGCTTCAATGTAGTACCTAATAAATTAATTAAAAAGGTGAGTAGCTGTAAAAATATTGACATTTTTAGGTCAAGTATGCGATAATTAAGAGATAATATATTTTTGACTAAATAGCGAATTACAAAAGGTTTAGTAAACATTTTTGACCTCTTCTAAGGTCTAAGGTCTAAGGTCTAAAAGACCTTCAAATCTTCGTTGAATACTTTAACAGGATAGAAATATCCATAACAAAGTAACAAAGGAAACAGGACCAATTAGATATTCCACACGAAGAGAAGTTAACATTGACGTTGTCTTCAAACTTTTTTTTTTTCCGATCAGAATCGATTTTCAACGCAACTGCTTCATCATCAGTAGTACCTACATTATGAATACATATACATATAAACACGGAAAAGTAATTGGCAACAATATTTAATCACCAGGGTACAGAGTAACAAAATAAAATAAAACCATAACATATGTATAGTGTGGTGTCTAAAGGAATACTGGCTAATAGCGAAAGAGGTGTTGGTACAAGGTTTATTCACTCACTCTATATACATCCAATAAATACTTAAATATTTATGAATAAAATAAATATATATGTAATAATATAAAATTAATATATATTCCAAACAGCCAAATGAATTTTCATCATAAAATAAATAAAAAATATCAGAATAAATGTACAGTTTTTATGACTCATGCCCGGGCTTTTAACTAAGGGCTCATATCGTCTACTACCAGAGCGCTCTTTCGTAGTTCTGGTAAACGCCTAAATTTTGCTTAATTTAAATTTTTATTCACCTAGGTTACTACTCCAACTACATTGTTAAGCGACGGTCCCGAGCCTTTGCGATCTTAGCTACTCTATCTATATACATATATTATATGAACATTGTTACGAGGAATGATATCGAAAAAAATGTATTTTAATATATCGAAGTCCAATCTATTTATATAACTGTAATGTTAGTATAACTGAGTTTTTAGATGGCAGAATAAAAGGGAAAATAAACTAAAAAATTAATGAATTAATTAATATAAATTAAAATCAATAAATAGTACCAATCATACTTTATATAAACAGTTATTTACGGATAATAAAGTTATTATCAAAGAGATGGTTGCGAATTCGCTGAAGGTACGAAAACTTCTTTACCTAAATAAGTATTCCTACGCTAAAGTAATCAAACTTCGCTCCATGTGCAATATTTTAATTTATTGCCGTATTCCCCTGATCTTAAAATAATTTCGTCTTATTATTGTTATTAATGTACATCTGTAATAAGAAACACAAATAAAGACGTTTATTATTATTATTTATTTACGGTAAAAAAAGACGGTAAGGCGGGAATGTGGGGATCAGCTGGCTTAGTGGACCTCTGAAGTATTTACCGCATGACCTGTAACTTAACTACAATTTAATAGAATAATACGTACACGGTTCGTCGAGTCGGTTGCATTGCCTCACAAAATAATAAGATATATTTATAATAACTGACCAAGTATAACCTATAAATATGGCTATAATTATCTAACAGTCGGTGCATCCCAACTGTCTTCACCAGTCCTTAAGAGAAAGTTTTTGTTTAGTTGAAAAGTTCTTGGTTACCTTACCTCAGAAATAGGCAGTAAGTTGGAGCTCATCCTTCTCCATCAATAGTTGCATTGTTCCTTGTGATTTTCCCTCAAGTTAATTAATTAATGAAGGGGAATTAAGAGATGTTGTCTTCCCACTGTTTTATTTTGAGCAGAACCGGTTTTCAACGCAACAATGTCATCATCAGTGGTTCATCTTTGATAGAATAATAAAATATACAAATAATGAAAAATATTAATAACTTCAACCTCTTGAAGCATCAGGGTACAGAGTAACAAGATAAAAATTACAAACTTACTTACTTCACCCACACTGCACAGCGGTTAAAGGACAACTGACATAGCTCTAAGGGGTGGGGATAGTTAGGTTCACTCACTCTCTACATACAAAAACATTCATAATAACTAAAACAAGTCTCTACATAATAGTTACATAATATAAAATTCACCATACAGCCAAAGGAATTTTTGAAAATAAATAAATACAATTTTTATAAAAACATTTTTATAATGCAATTTCTGGGAAAAGAAAATATGGTAATGTATACTTTCTTATGACGTATCTATCGTATTTCCATGTAATGGTTTAATGGAAATAAATATTATTATCAAATATATATTTAAATTCGTGCTTGCACGAAGTACATTTGAAGATACATAGTAGAAACGTTGAACAAGTCAGATGGAAAAACCACCTTTTTCATGGAGCTGGTGGGCGGGGAGAAGACAGGAATGGACAGGAGGCGAAGGAAGAATGGCGGAGTGAGCATGTCGGATCAGAGACCTGAGTCACCCAGGAGATGGCGTCTCTGTCAGCCAGTGGAATGATAGACCATAACCAGCACAACTTGTAGACCCAGCTCCTAAAGTTTTTTTTTTTTTTCTGGTAGATGAAAAAATTTTGAGCACGCCGTCCTTTGGTTGTACAAAGTCAGATACTCTTTAAAGACCCCTAACCTAAGTGAATGAACCTAGGTAGAAATTCCATTGTAGAGTCGGGCTCTTGTTCACCAGAGCGACGAATGAGCTCTCTGGGAGTAGGCGATATGACCTCTTAGTTAAGTCCCAGTCATGAGTGATAATTTTCTTTAGCTCAACAGAAAATCTGTCGCTCATTTACAGAAGAAAGTATGTCAAAAACATTTTGTAATTCCACAGTTATACAACGTATAGGGGAAGTTATTTAATCGGCTAGAAACTGGGTGTTGAGGTTTCACGGGAAATATAAGATTCACTTGAAATTTCGGTGAAAACAGTACATCGAATTTCTGACATATTAGTACATAACTTCCCCAATATTTAGTATAGCTGGAAAAATAAAAATAAAAATAAAAATCGGTGAAATAGTGTCAAATATATTCATTACAACGGCAGTTATTAGTGTTGTTTGTGTTATACCTTCCTCCTAATCCCCCCTTCCCTATGGCCGATTTGACTGAAAATCAATAAGTGTCGTCCTTGAAGGGTTTTGGGTGTACATAAACTAATTTCTAAATTTACACAACGCTAATTCGCAACAATCATCCGCCCACACTAGCCCGATAACGTCACAAGCAAAACAAACACTGCACAACAAACACGAACAGACATGCTTTATCCATTGTGACCTCAACCGTTGTTATCGCATTATTAGTCTCGTAGTTATTATCGATTGAAATCTGACGATATTTTGTAACACAAGAAACTGACCGGCTATCACTGTGCTTAACGAGCCAATAGACGTTTTCAAGTCAAAAATGTCTGTCTGTGTGTCTGTGATCAGGATAACTACCGATAGGAGGAAAGTATCCTATGTACGACCAGAAGCTCATAAGGACATAACCTATCGATTTTCATTCAAATCGAAATAACTTTCGTTGTAATGAATACATCGACACAAATGATAATTAAAAACACCATAAGGGTAACACTTTTTAATTTTAAGAGGAATCGTTAGATGGGGAGGGGGGCGGGGGGGGGGGGGGGGGGGTCGGAGGGGGCTCCTCATAAACTCCAATAACTCTTGATGTAATGAATATATCGACATGAAATTTCATGAGTCGAAACCCAATGAGGACATAACCTGTCAATTTTCAGCGATATCGTCCAAAGAGAAGGGGGTTCAGGGGAGGGGGCTCAACTCAAAAACCCTAATAAGTGCCGATGTAATGAATTTATATGCACAAAATTTAGTATGAGGGTTTAGGAACCCATATGTAAAAGTCAACTGTTGAAAAACTGGCGAAAAGTTAATTGATTAATTCGTTCTTAGTAAGTACATCAGGAGCTCGGAAAACATCAAATTTCGTTGAAACTCCGCATCGAATTTCTGACCGATTACATAACTTCTCGTATACATCGTATAACTGGGGAAGTAAAAAAAAATGTAAACTTTATCTTCTTTAAACTTTCTTCCTTCAAACATTTTGTCTTTCATTTCCGACCTGTTACTCATTTCTTGGAAGGTCTCCTAGGTAAGCCCTTCCACTTCAGTCTTATTCAAACTGCTTACTTTTATTACTTTGTTCAAAATGCACTTTTCCCAACAATGAGTTCTATCCAAAAAGGATTTTTGCTGTTCAGCTTATATTTTACTCAATCGGGAAATAGGATTCTCTTTTTTGTAACTGGATGATAAATAAGGACATTTTCACAACGCTAATTGTATTCTTTTAATTTTTTCAAATATTCTCTTTTGGTAATGTTTTCAAAAATACACGGAAATCTGGCAACGTTATTACTTTCCCAACTCTACGAAGTATAAGGCAAGTTATGTAAAAACAGCACATCGTGAATTACGAGGAGGCTTCTGAATCTTTACACTTGGTGAACGTAAGAAATCAAAAGACTCAAGCAATTTTACGTCCTCACTAAATGAACTAATATAACCGGTCTGAAATTTGATGTTGATTTTTAACCGAAATTTTTTCCGAATCCCTAAGGGGTCATTCATAAACTACGTAAAGCATTTAGGGGGGGGGATAAGCTCAATATTACTAACTCTTACTCTAAGAGAGGGGGGTAAAGAAATTGATTTTATGTAAGTTTTTGAATTTGAAATCTACTACTTTCGCGCTAAGAAATGGCGCTATTGGATAGCGCCATCTGTACTTAGTTATCAAATTCAGTATTGAATCCTACAGAAATCATATTGTCTCCAGTACTTTAAGACATTTTTTTATTCTATTGTCTCGCTGACTAGGGATTTCCTTATTGCTTGAATTTTGAAAAATAATTTTCATTTTAGTACCATTTATTTATTACACCTGACATGTCTGCATATTTACATCCACTATTATTTAAAGCGTGGGTACAAACTTTTTCACGTAAAACTTCAAGATTTACTTACATAATAATAATAAATAATATTTTTTAATCAAACCGTCTTTTATTTTATCAATACGATCATTTCTTACGAAAATTTCTTATCAAGGGGGGGGGGGGGGGTGGTAGTTGAAATATTAGCTTAGGGGGGGTCAAATTAGCTTTAAAAAAGCCTTAAGTAATTTATGAATGGCCCGTAATTTCAAAAACGAAAAATAAAAAGTCTTTGGTGAATCACCGGCAGTGTACTTTCTGAAAACTAATTAATCAATTAACTTTACTTAGTTATTAAGATTTTTGAGTACATTCCCCTTCTCTGGTCCCCTTTCCTTCGGCCGATTTCGTTGAAAATAAATAGGTGCTGTCTTTATGAGTTTTTGAATGTATATACAGTAGAACCTCTTTAAGTCGAACCTCGATAAGTCGAAAACCTCCAAAACTCGAAAAAAAAGTTTTGTTCCTTTCCCTTCTAGCCCCAAAACCTCCATTACTTGAAATCTCAACCCTCTATTAGTCGAAATAATCAGTGAGTCCAGCGAGTTTTGAAATAATGTTGATTTATAATAAATATAAATATGTTTGTTACCTCTGTAACTTAAATTTTTATTTATTTCACCTCTCTAACTCAAAATTACTTAGAATGAATCTTAACCTCTACATGTCGAATCAAAATCCGCCTGTCTATATCCTCCATAAGTCGAAAACTCTATAACTCGAATTTTTTGGCGCCTCCCTTGATGTTCGGCTTATAGAGGTTCTACTGTATACAATTTCATGTCGATACATTCATTACATCGGCAGTTATTGGGATTATAAGTTGAGCTCGCCTCTGATACCATCCTTCCTTTCGGCCGATTCAGCTGAAAATATATAGCTGTCATCCTTATGTGGTTTTAATTTTTATATGAATATATCCATTACAAATGTATTAGGGTTTTTGTGTCTAACCCCCTTCCCTATGGCCGATTTGACTGAAAATCAATCAAAAATGGGTTTCTGACCGACAGTATAACTTCCACTACACCTTATAAACTGGAGAACGAAAATAATAAAATTGGTGGTATATCTATTTTCGTTTTGACAATGGCTACACCTAAATGAAAGTTGCCACGGGACTTGTTAATGTGCCATTGTCACAACTCAGTGGGTTTTTTCCTTATGAATCAACATGGAGGGGAAACAAGTTATTAAGAAACGTAACACTGTCAGCAACATTTGCTCTAACGAGGTTTGGTTAGTTATTGTGACTCATGCCCAGGCTTTAACTATGAGGTCATATCGCCTACTACCAGAGCGCTCTTTGGTCACTCTGGTGGACATGAGCCCGAGTCTACTGTGGGAGTCCTAAATTTTGCCTACCCTAAATTTTTATTCACCTAGGGTAGGGGTCTTTAACGAGTACCTGACATTGAACAGGTTCGAGACCATCGCTTAACGTCCCATCCGAAGGACGGTGTGCTTAAGTTTATTTTACCTCTCAGATAAAATAAACTAAGGACCTCGGCCGGGTTTCGAACCCACGATCTTGAGCTCAGAAGACAAGCACGCATACCACCGAGCTACCGGCGCTCTCTTTTCATAGAATATATGTATATTTTTTAAATTTATGTACAAATATATGTATAACTGTATGGTTTACAACGGTATTTAAGAAGCAAATGTACTAAGGGAGAAAAAAAATGGCAATGTTAAAAGTGTCACCCAGTGGTGACACTCCCTAAACACTGAGTCGCACTCATTTATGGCTAATCCTTGTCACTGCCTGATCTGAGAAGGTCTCTAAGCCACTGGCGCTTAAGACATCATTTGTGACAGAAGGGAGGGCACGGACTAGAGGATTAACTTGGGTACTAAAGGAGAAAAATATTTTTTATGACTCGGTTCAGCTAATTCGGTGACAAAGGGAATATTGAAATCAGTGTGAAGGGTTTTGTTGGAGATGTAATAAGGAGAATTGGCTATTGTATGATGGATTTTGGTTTGCAATAATTGAATGCGCTGAAGATTGGAAGCTTTGGCAGAACCCCATAGATCAAGTTCATAAGTCCACAAAGGCTTGAGTATTACGTTATATATTAGTTGTTTCGTTCTCAGAGTTAATTTCCATCTTTTGTCCAGTAGTTTTAGTAACAGTTTGTAACTTCTGTTAATTTCTAGTCTTTTTAGTCCGGTCTGAGGTTTCCACGTCATTCGTTTGTCAAATACGCGGTCTAGGTAGCGAACTTCGTTTTTTTCAAGGAATTGCTGTTAAAGAAAACGGGTGAGCAAGTATATTTCGCCGAAGAGCGAACGGACTTCTTGTTCATTAATTCTCCACTTTTTATATCAAGATTGAAGAGATGTCAAGTGTTCTTGGAGATTGCGAGATGAAATAACTGGATCAGGAATAGGGAGAGGATAGCAGTATCGTCTGCAAAGGAATGAAGCTGATTAATGGAAGGTTGGGGAGGCCAGCTGTGTATATTGTGAAAAGGATAGGACCAAGGATACTTCCTTGAAAATATAAAATAGAACTACAAATATATAAAGTAAAAGAGAGCGCCGGTAGCTCAGTGGTATGCGTGCTTGACCTCTGAGCTCTAGAACGTGGGTTCGTAACCCGACCGAGGTAAAATAAACTTAAAGCACGCCGTCCTTCGGATGGGACGTTAAGCGATGTTCCCGAGCCTGTACGATGTCAGGTACTCGTTAAAGACCCCTACTCTAGGTGAATAAAAATTTAGGGTAGGTAAAATTTAGGACTCCCACAGTAGAGTCGGGCTGGCGTCCACCAGAGTGACGAAAGAGCGCTCTGGTAGAAGGCGATATGACCTCGTAGTTAAAGCCCGGGCATGAGTCATAAAACCTAACCAAACCTATAAAGTAAAATAAAAGGTCAGAGTATACAAATTGAATAGAATGGGAGTGAAGTATTAGACTGAACAATATAGAGAACCAGATGTCCTGAAAGTCATGAAGATTGGGCGATTAAGATGGGCAGGACATGTCGCCAGGATGGAAGCTGAGGAAATGCCGAAGAAGCTGCTAATGGAGCCCATTCATGGAGTAAGACGGCGAGGGAGACCTAAGCTGAGATGGGCAGATGGTGTGGCAGAAGATGCCCGAAACATATTCCGCACCAGGAACTGGATGGCAGCCGCACAGGATCGAGACAATTGGCGGCTGTTGGTGGAGGAGGCCAGGACCCGTCACCGGGTTGTAGCGCCATGATTGATTGATTGAAGTATTGGACATTTACAAGGGCATTTGATAGGACAAACATCCAGGAGGCGCCATTATGGCATCAGCATCACTTGAACAGTGCCATTAATGGCATATCAACTACAAATTGGTCCTTGGCAAGGTCCTTGACTTTGGACTACTATCTAACATCAGGAAACAGCCACCGGCACAATTAAACCATTTTGGACTATAATTTAGTAACTCAGGCGAAGAAAATTTAACGCTACTAATTGAAGAATGCATACATTTTATCAAATTAAGAACAATAAATAACAGAATTGGCAAAAGGGGGGAGAGAACGTGAAAATTATTACAGAAGGAAGCTGTTAATAACGGTTCAGTTATCGCGTAACAGGCCATGAGTCGCTAGTAAAACACTTAACTTATATGCTATAGTCCAAGTCCTTCATCTCCTTACCTTAGTTATCTGGATTCACATGCGACTAAAACAAACCGTTACTGAATTTAATATCAACTATTAAAGGAATTGTTGAAAAATAACAGTAAATGAGATGGAACACTTTGATAAACAGTCCACTTCCACGATATCAAATATAATAATAATAAATATATATATATATATATATATATCAAGCGATATTTTGAACCGGTAGCTCTGTGGCATGCGTGCTAAACCCGACTGGGGCTCTTAGGTTTTTTGTATGGGAGGTCAAAAAAAAAATGAACACTCCGTCGTTCGGAAGGGCCGTTATGCGATGTTATGCGTGACGACACCTGTTGATTCAGCCCAATCGGCCAAAGGTACACATATAATCTTAATAACTACCGAAACATGAAATTTCATATGTAATGAATGAAGTGGTGGATCATTTTTCGTCTGATTTTAGGCAAATTTAATGAGATCATGTGACATCTTCTTTTCAAATTTCAAGTTCGAAGCTCACAAGGTTCCAATCGCATATGGACTAACACATCTAAACACATATGGGGATACAGACAGAGTAAAAGCTCATTCAAATGACTTTGAAATCCGTAAAACTCGATCTCGAATTTTCGATTACAATACCTCATTATACTATAGTTTTAGGAATATTGAGGGTCAGTCAAAGATGGAAGAAAACGCTATTCAAATGCCAACGTTTCGATATATTTTATATCATCATCAGGGCCTACAAACATGAGGGGGAAATCAAGATTAGAATCACAAATAAACAAAAATTTGTTGATAAACATTACTGAACGTTAAAATAGACATAACAAGTTAAAAATTGAAACTGACTTACTATGAATACATTACTAAACATTAAAATTAAATATGATTACATTACTAAACATAAACATTAATAATGGAAATAGATAAATAGGTGGAACATAATAAAGAGTAAACATTAAAATGACTTACTATGAATAAGCAGGGTTGGGAAGAAGGCATGTACACTGGATGGAGTCTTACATTGCAATGAAATGGTACAAATAATACTAGGGTGCTGAAGGAACCAGGTACAGGGGGGAGCTTGGAAAACCCCGTCATAAATGTTCCTTCAGCACCCCTGTATTATTTGTACCATTTCATTGCAATGTAAGACTCCATCCAGTGTACATGCCTTCTCCCCAACCCTGCTTATTCCATAGTAAGTCATTTTAATGTTTACTCTTTATTATGTTCCACCTATTTGTCTATTTCCATTATTAATGTTTATGTTTAGTAATGTATTCATATTTAATTTTAATGTTTAGTAATGTATTCATAGTAAGACAGTTTCAATTTTTAACTTGTTATGTCTATTTTAACGTTCAGTAATGTTTATCAACAAATTTTTCTAATCTTGATTTCCCCCCCATGTTTGTAGGCCCTGATGATGATATAAAATATATCGAAACGTTGGCATTTGAATAGTGTTTTCTTCCATCTTTGACTGACCCTCAATATTCCTACAATTAGAATCTACAGTCGCTAATCAACATCTACAGTATACTATAGCTTATACGAACATAAAAATAAATAAAATGTACTTAAATGTAAAAGTATGTAATATAATGTGTAATTAGTTTCTTATGGTAACTCTTTGTTTTCTTTACACATATGTTTACATTTAGTAATGTAATGTTTTTGTGAGAAAATAGATTTTCTCTGGTTTACATGTGAGAAAATGGGTGGAGATTGTGTTGGGAGTAAAAGTGTGACGAACTCTCTGTGTATGAAGTCTACTATCGTAGCCTTTCAGTTTTTGCCCCTTCATCTCTCGGCGATACAACCTGATTGGTATTATTTCACCAGCTATGCAAAGTATAGGGGAAGTTATGTAATCTGTTGAAAATTCTATGTCAAGTTATGACTGGAATTTCATGTGTTCCAACCTCCTGATTCGAAAAATATTCTATTTGTGTGTGTGTTTACGCGATAACTGCCTATAGATTGAATGTATCAACACAAAATTTTAAAAGTGAATCCAGTAACTTCTAAGGATTAATATTGGTTTTCAGCCAAATCGGCCAAAGAGAAAAATGGATTAGAGGGGAGACTCTGGGGGGTGATTTACCGAAAATGTAGTTCCCAGCACGAATTAGTCAATAATTTGTTTGTTCGCCCTCTAAAACCAATCGACATTTTTGGCTAAAAATCAATAGTTGACTTATTGAGGGTCTTATGAATCCTTAATAATAATAATAAACGTCTTTATTTCTTTTTCTTTTTACAGATGTACATTAATAATAATAACATTGACAGACAATACTCATAAGTTCCTCATAAATAAGGAAGTTTGATAGCTATCCGAAGTACGGGGGAAGTAATGCAATGTTCAGATATAAGTTTTCACTAGAATTTCATGTTTTCCGACCACTCTGATTCCAAAAATGAAAAAAAAAAATCCTTTAATCTGTAAACACTTTAACTTCCGATAAGATTGGCGAAAGGGAAGGAAGGGGCTCAACACAAAAACTGCATTAACTGCTGCAGTAATGAATGCATCGACACAAAATATTATATGCGGATTGAAAACCATTTTTTTATTCTATTTTATGTTCATTCTTTTAAAAAAATATTATTTATAAATATATATAAATTGATACTTTAAGTATAAACTTAAAACTCAATGAAGACAGCAAGTATCAATTTTCCCTGAAGTCGGCCGAAATGGGGATGAGAGGAGTGGGGGCTCAACTCAGAAAACCTTACACCTGCCGATGTAATAAATGTATGGACTCAAAATTTAGTACAAGAATTGAGAAGTCAAAAAACATTTAAGTCAACTATTGATTTTTAGTTCAAACGGTGGATTGGTCTTTGAGGGAGAGAGTAAATGTAATTGTGTATTTCCTGTTGGGGAAGTAATAATAAACGTCTTTATTTTCTTTTTACAGATGTACATTAATAATAATAATAATAATATTGACAGACAATACTCATGGTCAAATTGACCGTCTGAGGGGTTATCTCTTATATTTCTACTCACACATATATAAAAGTGACAAAATAAAAATAAAATAATTCAAATACAAATACAGTAATTTACAAAATTAGCTTAAATGATCCTTTAAAAAAAATTAACAAAAAATAAAAATAAAAACATCTTCCTGTTTATATATTATTAATAATTAAATTCTGAAACTAGCTCAAATCTATAATTTCAGGCAGTTTTGCAATAGTTAATTAAACTTTTGTAATTTCGTCCATTTACATATTCAATAAACTGAACATAGCTTAACTCTGATTTTCTAAAATAAATAAAACGAAATTCTTTTAAGATGGGGCTACGGCAATAAAGTGAAACACATCTTCATCTTGCTTGTTATTACACATGGAGCAAAGTTTGATTTCCTTAGAGAAAGAATACTTATTTAAATAAAGAAGTTCACCTCGTACCTTCAGCACCCAGCTTATCGAATTGGCATCCATCTCTCATAAAATAACTGAATCCTTATACTAAATTTCGTGTCGATAGATTCATTTTATCGGCAGTTATTAGTTTTTGAATCTCTCTATCTAATCCCTCCTTCCTTTTGGTCGATTTGGCTGTAAATAAATAGGAGTCGTCCTTATGGAACGTTGGATACACATACCGGATGACGTATCGATACATCCATTTTGTTGTGAGGTTTCTTTTTTTTCCCATTTTTGTAGTCTAAACTCAATATTGAATTTGTGTGAATATTAGAGGACGATATTGATTTTCATGGATTGGTGGGATTGGTGAGGGGCTTAACACAAAAACTTCTATAACTGCCGAAGTAATGAATGTATTGGCACAAAATGTAAATTCAAAACTCCATAAGGATGACACTTATCAATTGTCAGGAGAGCGAAAATTTTAATTCGGACTGGGGAGGTACATCACCGCCGGTTTTTTTGAAGTGGCATAGCCAGTAGATTATATGAGACCCCTGGCTATGTTGAGTAGCAGTGATTCTTCAGCCCCTTCATTACCTGTTCCAGTTACTGGATTCTATCACGTCCACCCCCCAGCTAATCTCACCAGGCCTCCATCTTTCCCATTCCAAATCGTAGATTCTGTTCATTGGAGTGACAGCAATATCTTGGATTTTTTTTTTTGTAATAAAAATATTTTGTTATTAGCGCGTTATTGGCAGGTAAGTAATAAAATAATAATAAAAATTAAAATAAAAGATTAATTAATTAAATTATTTATTACAATTCCGGGGCTTTAACTACGAGTTTATATCGCCTACTACCCTTCTTTCGTCGCTCTGGTGACGTAAGCCCGACTCTACTATGAGAGTTTTGCCTTCACTAAATCTTTTCACCTGAGGTGGTATATTTAATTAGTACCTGGCGTTTTTTAGGCTTGAGACCATCGATTTTTTTCGAAATACCGAATGATGGGGATTCAACATAAATACTTTAATAATTGCCGATTTAAAGAATGTATCGACACCAAACTAAGTATGAGTATTCAGAAGTCTCGACATAAATCGGATATATATTTTTATCTCAAACGTTTGACTGGTTTTGGAGGGAGAGTAAATCTTTTTAATAGAATAAGGACGACCGTGTCATTCAAGGTCAAGTAGAAATAGTGTCATTTTAATGACTATGGCGGACTCCTCTTCTCCGTCTGTTACCAAATAGATTATGGACGTACATATTAATATTATTTTATATGGCATACAGTTTTATTTATTTTTATAAATAAAATTGAAGATGGTGACACTCTGAACATTTGGTATTTTTGGAAACATGTCAATTTTAAAAACATAAAAGTCAAAAGAGCAATTCCTCTGTTCGCCCTGTAACCTGAGGGAGGTGGAGGACCTGTTCCATTTTGTTGGGGTATGTCCCGTCCTTACTGAGGCCAGACAGAGGTGGCTGGGCTAACCTATCTTAGGGAGAGGGGAACTCATCGCTTTAATGAATGGGCCTAACTGGAATCGGATTTATAACTATGCAAGGGCGGTATCCAAATATAGAAACATGCTGATTCAGGAATTTAGTTTGTAGGACCCAAACAAACCTCCTTCCTTCATGTAACTTTTAATTATTACATTTACCCAGGTTGTTTAGTTTTATTTGGTTTCTAGCCACCAATCTCTTTATTTTTTATTGTATTATTATTTGTAGTTTTATATTATATTACCATCCACACATGTGTATCTGTCTTATTTCGTTTTCAGCCTTAATACATGTCTTTATTTTATTTTCTTATTATTCGCATTATTATTTTTATGTTTTTATGTTTACATTTTTTTAAAAGAATTTAACGATGGTTATTTATTCTGCTCATTTATTTCTATAAGCTAATATTTTTTGTTCTTCATTATCAAATATTTGTAATGCCAACTCCGACTGACGGCCAAAATGGCTATAGTCTAAGTGTTTTTTTTTCTTTGTATATTTCTTGGAATGTTATTTTTTCTTCTTTTAATAAAACCATACTATTCTATTCTATTCTATTTGATTAATTCGTGTTGGGGAAGTACATTATCAGTGATTCTGCGTCGACTTTTTCTAGGTTGTACCAAGACGGATTTTCTTCTTGAAAGAAAGTAAGTCTAGAAGAACCATCTTAGAAGATATAAGAAAAGTGGGTTACCGCAAGGGTCCAGAAACATTGTTTTTGATTATGAACAATAATTGTCTTCAATGTCTACCGCAGACATTAGCCGAAATGTGATTCTCTATTGAGAAGTCATAACCACAATATTCTGAAGATGTTCTAATAATACAGCACATCACGAGCATTCCAGGTCGAGGTTATGTCATGACCTACTAACCAGAGGATCTACACAAGCAAAAATTATCAATGCTCTTCGTGACAAAGCTCTTAGTTAAAAACGCTTTGGGAATAATAATTCAAGGTATTAGTAATACCCCCAACTGGTCCGGATGTCGAAGAGAAGGAACTATTATACACAGCCTAGGTTCGATGTAAGACATGCATTATACAGGGCAGGATTTAGGAAGGCAAGTTGGGGTGTATGCCCCTGGCGAACACCCTGGGGGCCATGATTGAAGCAATAGACATTGTGTTTCTTAAACTTCTCTGGGATGTTCCACTTTTTGTTGTTTCCGGCATTTTTTCCTCCAGAGGTGTCTTCTTTTTTTCTTCGTTGGACAATATTTCGGGACAATTGCAGGTCCCTTCTTCTGGTCACTATGAACTCATAGTGACCAGAAGAAGGGACCTGCAATTGTCCCGAAATATTGTCCAACGAAGAAAAAAAGAAGACACCTCTGGAGGAAAAAATGCCGGAAACAACAAAAAGCAATAGACATGTTCAAAAATTAAGTCAATATATGACTGACAATGTACTCACCCAACACGAATACCAATCGACTATTTAGGCTAAAAGTCAATAGTTGACTTACACAGGAGGTTCTCAATCCTCATACGAAATGTTGATGTCAAAGCATTCTTACATCGACAATTATAAAGGTTTTCTATGCTTGCTAGGTTGTAAAAAAAAAAAGGGAACAAAAAATAGATGCTGAAAAATATATTATACAGTATAACCTCGATTATCCGTGTTCGCAATTAACTGTGGTGTGTAAACAGTAAGTATAAGTTCCTAGAAATTTAGAGACAGAGTAGAGTGACAATGATGACAGTTTTGGCGCTTAAGAAAAAAATATTCTCAAGCAATGGAAGGAGTTCATGTCCTCCTGAACTTCTGCGAACAGGAAAATTTTGATTCATGACGTCATGAATTTGAGAAAAATTAGCACTGAAGTAAGGAAAATCATTTCAAACCGCAAAAAACAAAGAAGTATTATTTCATATTTCAAGCCCTGATAACATGACAATGTACACACATATGTAATTCGTTATACAAAAAGTGTCTCGATTACCGTGGTCTTCATTTATCCGTGGGACCTCTCTCTCTCTCTCTCTCTCTCTCTCCCCCCCCCCATTACCCCGGATAATCGAGGTTCCGGTGAAATTTTTGAAAAATAATAGGTCTCATCTTTATAGGCTTCTGTATACCCTTATAAAATTTCATTTCGATACATTTATTCCATCAGGACTTATCCTGTTCACAGACCCACATAGACAGGTTTTTTTTTCATTTTTCAAATCAGAAGTTCGGAAAACTTTGAAATTCCAGTGAAAACTCTACATCGAATTTCTGACCAATTACTTAACTTTCTCTATACTTCTTATAGCTGGGGAAATAAAATCGTCACCGAGTTTGTCATTTTAAGATTTATCGCATATAAAAAGTGCCTTTCAGTTTTCTCCAAAATTTTTAAAAATGGTGTAATTGCGTTCATGAGAACTTGCAACGTAAAATTGTGTATAGTGTAACAAAATATTTACTGACATTTGAATGTCCTCACTGAGTTTTTCTAAAGGTTTGTTCCTCCTTATAACGATTCTGACAGCTCCACGTTGGTTTCCTTATTCTTCGACTACAATAGATACGACAAATGATCAGATTCTTGAACATTATCTAACGGTGATTCCGTAATCGTATGAAACTTCTAACATATTTCCCGCATATATATATAGGTGAGAAGTTTGATATCTTCCGTCTTACGTAGGCACGTTGCGTTTTGATGTTAGACAGTTCCGCCATCTTATGAAATTTCACACTTGGTGAACGTAAGAAATCAAAATGCGCATGGAATTGTACTTCTCCACTATAGAAGTAATTTAATCGTTCAGAAATTCGATGTTGGTTTTTCACCAAATTTTTTTCCAAACCCTTGATTTCGATAATGAAAAAAAAATAAATTATCCGCCTGTCTATGTGTGTTTGTGGACACGATAACTCTCGATAGAATGAATGTATCGATAGGAAACGTTATATGCGTAGAACCCTATAAGGACGCCATCTATTAATTTTCAGTCAAATGGATCAAAGGGTAAGGGCTTTAGACCAAAACTGTTATAACTGCCATTGAATGAATATACTGAAACACAGTTCCATGGGAAAAACTGCCGATGTAATAAATGTATCGACACTAAATTTTATAAATGAATCCTAAAACCCTATTAGGACGCGAGACCTATCAATTTTGCAGATAAACCGACGAAAAGCAAGTTGGGATAGTTGAGAGAGGTGGGGCATAACACAAAAGAGAATAACTACCAAGGTAATGAATGTATCGAAAAGAAATGTCTTCCATTAGTAAATTCAGAATCCCATAAAGATCACACATATTATTTTCCCCGAACTCGGCTAAAGATAAGTGGGGAATGCGAGTTGGGAGATTCAACTCAAAAACCATATTAAGTATAAAAGGGCATATGTTGCGCAGGGCACAGATTTAGTGCATGTATTGAAAATGCCTAAGCACTGTAATTCAAAGTCAAATATCAGATATTATTACCACCAAGTCTTTTATTCCTTCACATTTTATTTAAAATTTTAATTTTTAACTACTCGAAATAAAAAAAAAAAAAAAAATCCTGCCCATAAAAAGAATTTTTATTGCCGTTACGAAATGCCACTTGTCTTATCTAAAAGAATAATTAACATTCTTATTTTTTTTTCAATTCTTAATTCACCTTGAGCCAGAATAAATATTTTGCATACTGACATTCCATGCGGTTGTTTAAATATTTGTCTTTTATCATTGCTCTTTGTTCTGGTGTCCTAGATAACTTCAGGTATCAGTTTTTTTTTTTCGTATTTTGCACAAAATAAAAAAAAAAATTAAAATCATATACGATTCACCGGCAATGTACTTCCCCAGCGCAAATTAATCTAATCTTTCGCTCTCCTTCTACAATCAATATACCGATTTTTGGCAGATTTTATTGAACATTTTCGTCCCTATGATTTTGGATTTACATACAAAAATTCGTGTCGATACTTTTTTGTTGCCCCCCCCCCCCCCCCCCCCTTTCAATCTACTTTTATCTTTTGGCTGATTTGGCTGAAAATCAATGTGTCGTCCTGATGGGGTTCTGGATACACATTTGATTATAAAAAAATATTGTTAATATTGTATATATGTATAATCATTGTATAGTTAAAAAGTTATTGCGACTCGTCCGGGTTCGTTCAAGGAGAAACAGAAATGAAACATTTATAAAGGAAATTTTATGTTGTTTTCATTAAATTGATTTATAGTATTATTTGGTGGAAATGGAAAATTCACTGGTGTTACAATCAGTGAGAAACTGATTGACTGTTATTGGGAATTATTAATTTTTTTTTTACTTCCTCAGCTATACAAAGTATAGGGGAAATTATGCATTCGATCACAAATTCGATCCTGAGTTTTCAATGGAATTTCACATATTAAAATGATAAATCTAAATATAAAAATCCAAATAATTGATGATATATAAAAAAAAAATGAGGGGGCGCCGGTAGCTCAGTGGTATGCGTGCTTGCCTTCTGAGCTCAAGGTCGTGGGTTCGTAGCCCGACCGAGGCCCTTAGTTTATTTTATCTGGGAGGTAAAATAAACTTAAGCACGCCGTCCTTCGGATGGGACGTTAAGCGATGGTCTCGAGCCTGTACGATGTCAGGTACTCGTTAAAGACCCCTACCCTAGATGAATAAAAATTTAGGGTAGGCAAAATTTAGGACTCCCACGGTAGAGTCGGACGCATGTCCACCAGAGTGACGAAAGAGCGCTCTGGTAGTAGGCGATATGACCTCGTAGTTAAAGCCCGGGCATGAGTCATAAAACCTAACCTAACCTAAAAAAAACTGTTTTTAAATATATCGATAACTAATTAACCTCCAATTGTTTATCCAAATAGAAACGGTCTATAAAAACATACATTTTTGAACCAAAAAACCACGATGAAGAGAAAAAACGGTATTTTTACAATGATTTCTAATATTTTCAATAATTATAAGTAATATTAAACATATACAGTGAGATATTTTGGAAATACTTTTTTACAGAAGCATAATTAAGATGTTGGAAATATAAGAGGCCATTTACTATCAGAGCGCTCTTTGATCTCTCCAGAAATGTTTCTCCAATATATGTAATTGTTTTCAGTCTGATAATTTTTCCAGGGTGCAGTTTCACAAATTTTTGCAACCTAAAACTACATTTTATCTGATGGTGAACTAATACAAAAAAAAAAAAAAATCGTCACTTGATGTTGGGTTTGATTTGCTAATGTTGTTCGGAGTAAGACGCTGGCGGGCCGACCGGCCAGGTAACATTCCTAGCCAGTGTAACTGTATCTCCAGTGGTCAGAACTCAAATGTCTACTTTCTCAAAATCCGATACATACATACATATCCGCTTGTTATGTGTGTAAAATTTCCATTTTTACAAATGAGGAAAAAAAAATCGTCGGAGAATCACCGGCTATGTACTTCCCCATCACGAATTATTTAAATTATGTTTTTGCTCTCCCTCCAAATCCAATAGACTTTTTGGGCTAAAATTCCATCTTAGACATTCAGTTAGTTATTATCACTCTGGTGGACATGAGTCCGACTCTACTGTGGGAGTCCTAAATTTTGCCTACACTAAATTTTTATTAACCTAGGGCAGAGGTCTTTAACGCGTACCTGACATCGTACAGGCTCGGGACCATCGCTTAATGTCCCATTCGAAGGATGGCTTGCTTAAGTTTATTTTACCTCTTAGATAAAACAAACTAAGGATCTCGGTCGAGTTTCGAACCCACGATCTTGAGCTCAGAAGGCAAGCAAGCATAATACCACTCTTTTTACTTTAGTATGCCACTATTCTCATACTAAATTTTGTGTCGATACATTCATTACATCGACAGTTATTAGATTGTTTTTGTTAAGCCTCCTCCCTAATCCCTCCCCCTTCCCTTTGGCCGATTTAACTGAAAATAATGAAATTTCCACTTGAGTTATAAAACCTTAGTACACCTCTATCTGTCTACCCACATGTCCTAGTACCATGATTTAAATAATTACTAGTTCTAAGGATCTTATTTTCTTTTTAATTAGTACGTACTAGTTAAATTGATGTCGACGGGAAAGTCGACTGTTAGTTATTTGGCGTTACAAAATCATGTTGGATATCATGGTTAGGGGGAGGGGAAGGGGAGGGGGGGGGGGGGGGGGGGGGGGATAAACATTTATTTTTCCTTTGTACGAAGTATAGAGGAAGTTATATAATAGGTCAGTAATTCGAAGTCGAGTTTTCACCGGAACTCCTTGTTTTCCGACTACATTCCAAAAAAGGAAAAAAAAAACATCCTGTCTGTTTGACACGACATATGTTGTGTCTTACACAGTAATTCCTAGAATGACTATATTGACACTAGGGGGCGCGTGTTTGCTTACTGAGCTCATGATCGCGGGTTCGAAACCCCGCCTTTAGTTTATTTTATCTGAGAGGTAAACAAAAAAACTTAAGCACGCCGTCCTTCGGATGGGATATTATCCGATGGTCCTGATGTCAGGTACTCGTTAAAGAATTAAAGACTCCCATAGTTGAGTCGGGCTCGGTATGACCTTGTAGTTAACCAGGCATGATTCATAATAACTAATTAACTGTATCGACACTAAATTTTATACGTATATCCAGAAACCCATGAATAAAAAAACTATTAATTTTAAGCCAAATCGAAAGAAAAAAATTGCATATACAATTTCGTGTTCAACAGGGTTTTTTGTGTTATTAATAAATAATATTTATTCTATCGGGAGTTATCGTGTTCAAGGACACACGAATAGCCAGGATATATATATATATTTTTTTTTTTTCATTTTTGGCAGAGGGTTATAAAACATAAAATCCCAGAAATTTCATGAAAACATTGGGAATTAACATAGAATTTCGGACCGATTTCGTAACTACATAACCTTGTTATACCTAGGGAGTTAAAATCATCGTGATAGCCACTTCCGGAAAAGTTATTAACAAATATTATTTTAATAATATATATAACGTGTAATATATAATTAATATTATTATTTTTTTACTCATATATTTTCAAGTATTTATTTATTTATTTTATTTTATTTTTAATAGTATTGTTATTACTAACACATGTTTGTCAGACTCTAAGTTAGGTTAGGTTAGGTTTTATGATTCATGCCCGGGCTTTAACTACGAGGTCATATCGCCTACTACCAGAGCGCTCTTTCGTCACTCTGGTGGACATGAGCCCGACTCTACTGTGGGAGTCCTAAATTTTGCCTACCCTAAATTTTTATTCATCTAGGGTAGGGGTCTTTAACGAGTACCTGACATCGTACAGGCTCCGGCATCCGAAGGACGGCGTGCTTAAGTTTATTTTACCTCCCAGATAAAATAAACGGTTACGAACCCACGACCTTGAGCTCAGAAGTCAAGCGCGCTTACCACTGGCTACCGGCGCCCTCTGTCAGACTCTAAGAGTTAATATCTGTTTATGTATAATATCTACATTCTTATGACGTGTCCTATTATACCATGTTTTGGTTTAACGGAAATAAATATTATTATTTTATTATGTTTTTATTTCTTTTACTTTCTCAGCTTTACAAAGTATAGGGGACGTTATGTATTTCAGAAATTTGATATTTAGTTTTCATTAGATTTTCATGTTTTCCGATCTCCTGTTTCCAAAAATGAAAAGAAAAATGTCCTATTTGAATTACCATCTGTGAATACCATAACTCCCGTGTAGAATGAATGTATCGTCAAGAAATTGTGTATGTGTATTCAGAGCTCTAAGTGGAGATGGGCCGGGCATGTGACATTCTCGACGATGGGCTAAAGTCTGCACGGAGTGCATTCCTAGAGACAGAAGAAGAGGAAAAGGAAGACCAGGACTGCGGTGGAGGGACGAGATAGTGGAGAGAATAGGCGATGGATGGTGCACAGTGGCTAGGAGCAGAGAAAGATGGAACTAATGTGTTACAGTATTATTTAAGAAATAACTTTCATTTTTACTTTTATTTTTATTTTATCTTTATTCAAGAAGTAACAGTTTTACTTAAGAAATAGTTTAATTTAGGAACAATCGTTAAAATTCAATGTCAACTAGCAGTGCCGGATTAAGCGAATAGGAATGCTTCTTTGCTAGCTTTTGATTCGTTTTAATTTTAAAAAAGAGCGCTCTGCAGAACAATTTGTTATCATGAGCGTTAAAAAAAATGCGAAGAGCAATTTCAACGTTTGGAAAAACAGTTGCCAGATTATCTCGAATCAAAATTTCGTAAAGTTCAGAATGAGTGAACTGGGGTTTTAATGGAAACTTCGATTTAACAGAAGTGTTAATCCATTTTCGATTTTTACGGGGGCCATGGCCTAGTCCGGCCTATTGGGTAATCCAGCATGGTCAACTATTCATTTTCCTTTTTTTCCATTTTTTTCATTCATTTTAAAATTGATTTTCTGATTTTGTTTCGGATTGCTTTTCTGATTTCTTCTGTTGAAAGAGCACTAGACTCAAAACCTCCAAAAGGAGAGGCTTTTGTTCTAAAAGAAGGTCAATAAAGCTATTTTATTTTTTATTTTATTTTATTTTATTTTATCCAGAGCTGTATAATCCCGGGAAAGGGTAGGATCGTAGGGGAGATCATTTCAGAAATCCTAATCCCCTTGCTTGGGAATCAAAAGGAACAAAGTAAAATTAATTTTGTTTAATATTAATAAAACGCTTATTAACTACACGAGACACATTATTTAAACCATAGAATTATAGAATTGAAAAGAAAGTGAACCATTGTCAATTATTCAAACATATAATTATTGGTTATTATCCGGTAGTTATTGTAACATGATTTCATTTCTTTCCTTCTTATTAAGTGGAAAGTTAAGTGAAGTATTTAAGTTGACTATGTCGAGTTGATAACTTGCCGAGTGAAAGTGCAGTGCCAGACCTTGACCTTGGTCAGCTGGATGCTTTATGCATCCGTTGATCGGAATGCATAAAATACTGTCTGCTACCCCCTCTCCTCTTCTATATACGTATATATATACTGAGGGCGCCGGTACCTCAGTGGTATTCTTGCTTGCCCAAGGTCATGGGTTCGAAACCCGGCCGAGGCCCTTAGCTTATTTTATCTGAGAGGTAAAATAAACTTAAGCACGCCGTCCTTCAGTATGGGACGTTAATCGATGGTCCCGAGCCTGTACGATGTCATGTACTCGTTAAAAACTCCTACCCTAGGTGAATAAAAATTTAGGGTAGGCAAAATTTAGGACTCCCACAGTAGAGTCGGGCTCATGTCCACCAGAGTGACGAAAGAGCGCTCTGGTAGTAGGCGATATGACCTCGGTAGTTAAAAACCGGGCATAATAACTAACTATACCTATGTATGTTCCCAAGATTTCAATAGCCGAGAGCTTAGTAGTGGAATAAATGTTTAAAAGTCGTCGGTGAATCACCGGCTGTGTACGTCCCAAGCACAAATTAATCAATTAAGTTTCCGCTCTCTCTCTCTCTCTAAACCCAATATACCATTATACTCAGTAACATTCAATAGTTGACACACAGGAATGTCTGAATCCTCTCACTAAAATTCGTGTCGAGATGTTCATTACATCTGTAGTTATTAGAGACCCTCCCCTGTTTTTCTTTGGCCGATTTGGCTGAAAATCAATAGGTGTCATCCTTATGGGTTTCTGCATAATCGTGTACAATTTTCTGTCGATGTATTCATTATATCGAGAGTTATCGAGTGCACAGACAGACACTACCCTAGCCATAGGAAGAATAAGAAAAGTCATGGAATCGGTCTATTTGACGTTTTTACTGGACTTTGATGTTTTTTGACTTCCTGGTTAAAAATATGAAACAGAAGTCCTGTCTTTCTTTGTATCCTCTGTCTGTGGGTCTGTGACGTGATAATCCCGATAGAATGAATGTTATGACACAACATTTTATATGTGTATTTTGACCAGAACCAGTTTTCAACGCAACAGCGTCATCATCGGTGGTTCATCCCACCCACATAGCACAGCGGTTAAAGGACAACTGGCGGAATCGGCAAAAGTGAAGAGGGGATCAGAGGGCAGCTCACGCAAAAATCTTAATAACTACCGATTTTGAATTTAAATTCTCTATTCCTGCTGGTAATTGCTCAACAATTTTATTTTTTTTTTATTTTTGAATTCAAGGGGTTAGAAAATATGAAATTCCGGTGAAAACTGAACATCGAATTTCTGACCGATTACATAACTTCCCAAATCTGGGGAAGTAAAACGATTGATGAAGGACGCCAGTGGAACTCGTTGTACTTCTCATGATTCACGTTTCCAGAGAATGACGTAAGGCACACTATTACTAATTTTGTTTCGGCATTCAATTATCACGCCTGATTTAGCTTAACGTCAGTGAAGAATTCCTATGCATTTATTAAACCTAAGTTGCAAACATCGTCTTCTGTAATTGCTAATTTGGGTTTTTATTTGTTTTCTTCAATAAAATCGTGAAATGGAAAAAAAAAACATTCAAAACCGTGTTATTAGCTACTTTAGTCTTAAAGAAGTTTTGAAGGACGCCAAAGGAGGATAAAGCAACCTCTGGTGTAGTTTGATTACCCCCCCTCCCCCCCGACATTTTTATGGTCAGTATTTATTTTTTCCGTTGTTCAGATAGTTGAGTATTTTCAATTTCTTTATTGACGAGCATCTGAACGTTTCAGGTATCCTCATCCACGTCAAAGACCAATATTTTTATGGTTAATATTTATTTTTTCCGTTGTTCAGATAGTTGAGCATTATCCAATTTTTTATTGACGAGCATCTGAACGTTTCAGGTATCCTCATCCACGTCTAAGACCAGTATTTTTATGGTTAATATTTATTTTTTTTGTTGTTCAGGTAGTTGAGCATTATCCAATTTTTTATTGACGAACATCTGAACGTTTCCTCATCCACGTTTAAGACGGATTATTGTTCAGTATTTTCCTTACATTTTCCTCTCCTTCCTCCAGCTATTTCACCACTCATTTATGAAATCTGTCAAAAAATTCGATTTTTAGTTATCACAGGAATTTCATTTTTTTTTCTTACATAAAGGGGCTCTTCAATTCTCATACTAAATTTTGTGTCGATACATACATTAAACCGACAAGAATTGGAGTTTTTGAGCCCCCTTTGTTGCCCAACTTTCCTTCGACCGATTTCACAGAAAATTAATAGACAGACCGCCATCTTTACTAGGTTTTGAATTTAAATTCCCCCTTCGATACATTCATTACATCGGCTGTAATTGAAGTGCATCCCTTCCTCTGTCCCTCCCCTTTCTTCGGCCGATACCGTGGAAAATTAATAGGTGTCGTTCCTACGGGGTTTTGATTTTAAATTTTTTTTTGTATAAACCCTTCTCCACCCTCCCCATTTCCCGATGTGGCTGAAAATCATTCTTGCCTAGTTTAACCAGAAAAACCAAATTCTCATTTTTCTCATTTTATTAATGGTCGCAACACTCGTCAAGAGATAACAAGAACGTTACCCTCACGAATTTGAGGCATTACTGTAGTTACTCATGACAAATTACAATTTGACACAAGTATTAGGTAACTGGAATAGTAATCTTTAATGTAAATTACTGGAAGTTTAAGTTTAATAATTACGATGACTTGAGATTTAAAGTAATTTAGTTAAATTAAAACATCAGGCGCTGATGACCAGGTTGTTCAAAAATATGAGGCGCTTCAAAAATAAATAAATAAACAAAATGCTGTCTCATGTAATAAATTATTATCTTAAAAGATATTTAGTATTTGATGGGCCTCATGATAATTTGGAGAGTAAAATAATCCAACATCAAACGAAGGCAAAGTTTAAAAATGTTGTATTTAAAAATATATTTTTATAATGATTTTTTGTCGGATGGGTCGTTAAGCGATGATCCCGATTATTAAAAATGCCCTACCCTAGGTAAACTCTAGTTAAAATTGAGTCTCAAAAACTATTATTCATCGTTGATTCACTAACGACTTTTTTGAAACATATTACTTCCCAGCGATATGTGGTATTTCATGTTCGACGCGAAATTTTATATGTGTAACCAGAATGTTCGTTAGGATTACCAGGAGGGGATCAAAGAGGACTCAAATAAAAAATCCGAGCGATGGTCCCGTGCCTGTGTTTTGTCATGTCGGAGTTAGTCTGGGTAACTAAACCTGGGTATAAGAAATTCAGGACTAGCACAGTGGAGACGTGCTCATGTCCACCAGAGCTAGATATGATCTTATAGTTAGAGTCTGGGCATGAGTCATAAAAATCATTATTCGTCGTTGATTCACTGACAACATTTTTTAAAGATGCTGTTATCCCAGCTAGAAAAAAAGATCTGAAACAAAGTCAAATATGTTGACGATTTCTCCAGTAAGCAGACTGGAGACGCCAAGAGCAAGGGCGGACATGGTTACATATGGGAGGAGGTGGTTGTGTTTGTCCCAAGCCGGATCTGGGGGCACACGTCCTGTTTCACCTTTGGGACTCTCCACCTCCATTAGTCTAAACACTTTCCCCGGGGTTATCTAACCAACCTAGACTATAGTCATCCAGAGTGTCCTCCTGCTCATCTGGAGGCTCTTCCACATCTGGGGGTGGGCACGTTACATCATGGAGTGAGTGCGAACAATGAGCTCCAAACGAACAGACGATTCCCCATCCTCTGGGGACTGAAGCAATTCCTTTTGACGAGCTCCACACCCTCCTATCTGCCACAGTATGTGCAGTCAATGAAATCAAAAGACAAATTGTCTCCAAATTGCCTTTGACATATTGCGCAATTGAAAAGTTTCGTCTAAGACATTTCCGCGTTTCTATAAATTACCGTATTGTGTGGTTATTTTTCAAAATTTTGAATCCAGACAGTAAAAGATAGCCTGTATTTCAGATAGTGATCTCGGTCAACACGAAAGGAGGCCCCGTCGTTACGCCATATCTCTCAACACGACCACAGGAGAATGATGACATCAACGACTATTCTTATAAAGATATACACTTCGTTATTGTGACTCATGTCCGAGCTTTAACTACGAGGTCATATCGCCTACAACCAGTGCGTTCTTTCGTCGCTCTGGGTGGACATGAACCCGATCGTTTCGAACCCGCGATCTTGAGCTCAGTAGCCTAGCAGGCTACCTCTGAGCTACCGGCGCCCTCTATAAAGATACATACTTCGTGTATCTTCCAAGTATATTTAAAACTGCTAGTGACCAGTTTGAACTTTATTTTTTCTTACTAAAATATTTCTTCAAATGTATCAACTGTGAAGGATTGGTGAATGTCTGGAAATAGGAAAGTAATTTATAGATGTGTATGGGATTAATTCCAAAGTTAGTCTGCAGCAGGCCCTCCGATTCCCATATTCCTCGGGGGGGGGGGGGGGGGGGGGGGGGGGGGGGGGGGGGGGGGGGGGGAGCCCATGGGACTACTGTGATTATGTCACTGTCCTCTGCAGGGCCAGCTGGCTTCGATAGTTCCAAAGTCAGCCTGCAGCAGGCCCTCCGATTGCCATGTTGCTCTAAGGAGAAAACCCATGGGACAGCTGTGATTATATCACTGTTTTCTGCAGGGCCAGCTGACTTCGATGATTCCAAAGACAGCCTGCAGCAGGCCCTCCGATTGTCATGTTGCTCTAAGGAGACAACCCATGGGACAGCTGTGATTATGTCACTGTCCTCTGCAGGGCCAGCTGGTTCCGATGATTCCAAGGCCAGTCTTTCTACATCCCAGTAATTATCCTGTTCTTGTTTTGCATTCCTCATCGTCCATCCGGACTTAAAACTGCTTTCATCACACCCTCCACAAATGTTGTTTCTCTTTGCTAAACCATTATTTTTATTTTTTATTTTGCTTCCCAGCTATACAAAGTAATCGGTCAGAAATTCGATATTGAGTTTTCACCGGAATTTCATGTTATCCAACCCCCTGATGCCAAAAAAAAAAAAAAAATTTGTATGTGTACACCCGAACACTATCAATTTTCAGTGGAATTGGCTGTAGCAAAGGGGAGCATCAGAGAGGAAATTTAAGACGAGGATTGAGGAGCCGCTAAGTAAGGCAACTATCAATTTTTAGCCCAAACGGTTGATTGTTTTTGGAGGGAGAACAAACACGTTATCGTGCTGGGGAAGTACATTGCCGGTGATTCTCCGACGATTTTTTTTACCTTCTTATACCTTTCAGTAACAAAAAAATCATAAAATACTACTTACTATGTTGTCACAGAGAGGATTGATAAAATCTTAGCCAGGACGTTGTTCTAAGATAAAAGTGCATAACAGTTCCGAGATCCCTAACATGGTAATAAACTAGGATGCAGCTGTTTGATAACTTCAGGGCAGTAAAAAAATGCAAAATATACAATAGAAAACTACCATTCGTTAAAATTAGGAAAAATTCAAACGATCTGGCCGGAAATGATTCATGCCCAAGCCACCCACCCTGTGGGTTCTACCCAGAGCATGCTATACGAAATAATCAGTCTGAAATTCTATGTATAGTTTACCAGAATGTCATTTTTTTTCAACCAGATTTCAAAAATGAAAAATAATTTTATATCTGACTTCCCTTTTCTCAAGATTATTTTATACTGGCTTTACTGGGTATAAGAATGTCTACCCTCAAGATAACGCTTGTACAATGAGACAAAATTAAGTAATTTTGAGAAGGGGAGGGAGAGAGAGTGATCTGTAAGGGTTGTTGGTAAAAGAAAATCCTGTAGTGGCCAGATCACATATATTTTTTTAATTTTTATAATTTTTCAAAATAAAACACCAATACATAAACCATATTTTAAAGTTCGTTACTATAGTTTACATTCTTCGGGGGGCTATAACTTTAGTCGTATTGATCCTATCTCAAATCTGAGGACTTCTTAGCGATCCTCGATTGGAAATTGTATATGGAACAATTTTGGTAAGGAACAATTTTTCGATATTACAAACCGTTTTCGGGTAAATCAAGGAAACGTCTAAAAATATGTGTTTAAAAACTACATTTCAAGATGGTTTTTGGCATGTATCTCGAAAATCGTACGACCTATAAAAAATTGTATTTTAGTATTCTCAATAAGTATTACTTGAAAAGAATTTTGATTAGGTCATAAACCTAACCTATTCTGGGAGGTAAAATAAACTTAAGCACGCCGTCCTTCGGATGGGACGTAAAGCGATGGTCCCGAGCCTGTACGATGTCAGGTACTCGTTAAAGACCACTACCCTAGGTGAATAAAAATTTGGGGTTGGCAAAATTTAGGACTCCCATAGTAGAGTCGGGCTCATGTCCACCGGAGTGACGAAAGAGCGCTCTGGTAGTAGGCGATATGACCTCGTTGTTAAAGCGCGGGCATGAGTCATAACCCCTAACTCCCCTAAGCGGTATTTTGTAAAATGTAGCTAGGTCCCGGAAGAATGTGGTCTCAATTTTCGTTTGATTTCTGCCAAAATCTAATCAGACCTAAGTTAGAACATGTGATCTCTTCATTCAAAATTTCAAGTTCCTAAATACAATCGTTTTTGCGGTAGAGAGCTCACAACTCTTCAATCGCATACACACACACAGACATCATCGCGAAAATGTTCAAAATGTATTCAGGGAACCCTTGAAACGTGAAAATCAGTTGAAATCTCGAATCGAATTTTCGCACGATTACTATAAGTATAAGAAAGTAAAAAAAAATATATCATATATATAAAGCTGAAAATGTCTGTGCGTTGTACCGCTATAACTCTCGAACGGCTTGATGGATTTGATTAATTTTTTTTTTTAATTTGTTCGTCATCGTCTGTGGAAGGTTATAGGCGTATTAGTACCTCAATATCTGTTCCATCCCAGCATCCACCCACGCAATCTTTGTAACTCAAAAACCACTGCAATGATTAATGAGGAATCTTTTTGAATAGATAAGTTTTATCTACCGGAAGGTTAAGGTCTATTTTTTAATCAACCCCTGGTCCATCCCAGCATCCACTCACGCAATCTTTGTAACTCGAAAACCATTGCAACGATTAATGAGAAATCTTTTTGAATAAATTAGTTTTAGCTCCAAAGCTAGCGTTACTACAGTTGAAGGACTATAAGCCTTATTCCTTATGAATAATTGAAAATTATAACATCATGAATGTACTGTCGAGGAACTGAATAGCCTTATAGGAGATATTGGGAGAAAAGTCAAAGTTCCCCGGGCAACGCCGGGTATTACTGCTATATGTTATATAAGTATATTGCCAATGAACATTGAATCATTCGCAGTTATGCGAATCGCGCGAATAACGATTTCAGGTTCATGTTGAGAGACTACTGTGAAGTATATATTGTACAATATAAGGTTTGCCTACTGCCATAGGTACAGCCGGATCCGAAGAATGTCTGGAAGGCGCCGTCTGTAGATGGAGCTAGGCTGGTTTGCAAGCCTCATCAGAAAACAGCCTGAATCAGATGTTGGAGAACTACTAGTAAGATATCAGAGAGAAATAGTTCCCAGGAAGGGCAATGGCTTCCTTCGTCAAGGCCAGCTAACCAACCATTAGTTATCTCAAGCTATTAGTTGTTAGTTGTAGGCACCCGGAGTTACTCGCAAAATTTATTACTCTTTTTAAATTTTCGAGGGTTTCAGCAGAAATATTTAATGTTTAAATTGTATCGCATAGCAAATATGGAATATAAAATATATTTAACGTGCTAGCCTACTGAGCTCAAGATCGCGGGTTCGAAACCCGACCGAGGCCTTTGGTTTATTTTATCTGGGAGGTAAAAAAATTAGTCACAATAACTAACAATTGACAACGAACCTCGATAAGTCGAAAACCTCCAAAACTCGAAAAAAAGTTTTGTTCCTTTCCCTTCAAGCCCCAAAACCTCCATTACTCGAAATCTCAACCCTCTATTATTCGAAATAATCAGTGAGTCCCTACAAGCCATTTTGGTACATATTTTCCCTCTATAACTCGAAACAATAAATTGGCCCTCTGTATCTCGAACATAGCAATGTTTTATTTTACAACCTTTACAACTCGATTATTTGAAACTTATTACCTCTATAACTCGAAGAAAGATAAGTTACTGACTTTAAGAATTTACCGACAATGTACACCATTGTTTCTTAGAAAACAATTTAGGAGTATACAATAAATAGGATTACCAATTATCTAAAGCAAAAAAAAATTGCTGATTTTTTTTAATACCTACATATACTACGTATTTTTTATTTTAAGGATGTTTTGAAATAAAGTTGATTTATAATAAATATAAATATGTTTGTTACCTCTGTAACTTGAATTTTTATTTATTTCACCTCTCTAACTCAAAATTAGTTAGAATGAATCTTACCCACTAAAAGTCGAATCAAAATCCGCCTAAGTCGAAATCCCCCATAAGTCGAAAACTCTATAACTCGAATTTATTGGCGTCTGTCTTGATGTTCGACTTATAGAGGTTCTACTTTAATATAATATAATGTATAAAAAAATATATATGGGATGTGGCCATAATAAGAGTTTCTCTGATCATAAGAGAATTGACAACTGCCAAGTTGACGGACTATTGCCTCAAACTTACATGAAACTAAATGGACTGAAATGAAAGAGGATTTGGTTGGCTGAATGGAGACAGTGGGCGGTCCTCAGCTCCTGCTGACCTTGAAACTGAACCAAGACAAGGAATCTTAGAACCTGTTCGCAAGGACTTCAGTTGTAGGTACTTAGCGCTTTGCTCAAATATACCTTTGTCTTGAACATGATCATACGTGCATTTTGTCATTTCCAAACTGAAAAAAAAAAAAATAATAATCAAAATTCATTTATTACTTTACTAATAGTTTAAATAATTTAATATTAACTTTATCAAGTTATTAAAAAATAAGTCCAACAAAAATGGGATTTTTTAGTAAAATTTTAAGAGTTTTTATGTTCTCACTCTAAGAATAGTAGGATCCTATAGATTTTTGAACGAGGAATTCATTTTTCATAGTTCAAAGGTGGCACCCAATTGTGGCATTTAAAATGGTTACAAAGACACTTCAAAGGTCATAAATGGTCAAAATGATAATTTTTTATAAAGTACTGGAAATTTGCTAAAAATAGAAAATTTGCTAATTTTTAATGTATCTTTAGTTTTTTTTAATTTTTACTTCGTTTTCGCGCAATTTATAATTGAAAAAACTTTTATATTAGCAGATATCACGTTTTTGGCTAACTTTGAACTACTGTACATCGGAACCATTAATTTCTAAAAATCTAAAATTTTACACAAATACTCACCACAGTATTAAGGGAACATTCTCACAAAGTTTGGAGAAAAAAATGTTTTTTCCATAGCTCAGTGGTATGCGTGCTTGCCTTCTGAGGTAAAGATCGTGGGTTCGAAACCCGACCGAGGCCCTTAGTTTATTTTATCTGGTAGGTAAAATAAACTTAAGCACGCCGTCCTTCGGATGGGATGTTAAACGATGGTCCCGAGCCTGTACGATGTCAGGTACTCGTTAAAGAACCCCACCCTAGGTGAATAAAAATTTAGGGTAGGCAAAATTTAGGACTCCCACAGTAGAGTCGGGCTCATGTCCACCAGAGTGACGAAAGAGCGTTCTGGTAGTAGGCGATATGACCTCGTAGTTAAAGCCCGGGCATATGTCATAAAACATAACCTAAGTTCATTGCTAGAACCGAATTGTGAGCTCTGAAGTTATATGTAAAATATTATTTAAAAAATAATATCTATATATTTATTATAATATAATCCGCTCAGCAGTGAGAGCCGCCCTTATCTCTGCGTGAATTTCAATTATCCCAGAGAGACTTGGTAAAAAGGTACAGAGTGATTGTACCTCTGGTTGTTCTTACTTATTGTGTTTGAATATATTGGTGATATACACAGACCTTCAGGAAATCCGCGAAATGTTACAAAAAGATTGTTAATCATTTTTATAACAGCCCAGGCATTTGATCAAAGAGGTCCTTTCTCCAAGTTTATTTTAATCATCTGTAAAGGTTACTAAAACGGGGAATGTCAGACAAGAAGCAGTACTCTGCGAGTTAGTTCAGGCCCCCTCAGTAATACTTTATGTAATAAATCACACAGCTAGGTTGCATCTTTATACATTGGAGCGAAAGGGAAAAGACGACCAGGAGAGAACCCAGAAGGTAGGGTGAAGGTTAACCTTAACAAGGATAACCTTAACAAGGATAACCTTAACAAGAATAGAAAAATAGGTTAATCCTATCAATAAATTAGTTCTTACCAAAAATGTTCCTTATTAAATAATTTAATTTCCAACCATCAGTACACCGAATTGGAGGTGGCACCAATAGGTCCAAAATTACTGTACAATGAAACAAAGAAAACCTCCAATATCAACACATTATTTACATTTCTTACTCAGTAAAGCCCGTTCAAAATGCAATTGAGTGGGTAATGTAGTTGTGTTACAATGTTCTGTAAAACTGTGGTTGGTATAAAAACTTATGTTATGTCCATATCACATATTTTTGTTTTGTGATGCTGTTTTATTATATATTTCTTTATTTTGAATAATATAAAAATCGGTCATACGACCATAAAATAAAAATAAAAATGAATAAAGTATAAAAAAAATAAATATATATATGATAACAAAATACAGGTCTATGTACAAAACTATAATAGGTTGGGTTAGGTTTTATGAATCATGTCCGGGCTTTAACTACGAGGTCATATCGCCTACTACCAGAGAGCTCTTTCGTCACTCTGGTGGACATGAGCCCAACTCTACTGTGGGTGTCCTAAATTTTGCCTACCCTAAATTTTTATTCACCTAGGGCAGGGGTCAGGGGTCTTTAACGAGTACCTGACATCGTACAGGCTCGGGACCATCCCTTAACGTCCCATCCGAAGGACGGGGTGCTTAAGTTTTTTTTACCCCCCCCGTAAAATAAACTAAGGGCCTCGGTCGGGTTTCGAACCCACGTTCTTGAGCTCAGAAGGTAAGCACGCATACCACTGAGCTACCGGCGCCCTCTCAAAACTATAATATATACAAAAAATATGAATTTTAAATAATAATAAATATGGAACAAAATAAACATAAGAAGTCCTACAGCTCGAGACCCCTCGAAACACTTCTCTGTCATCCCCATCCCTCCAACCTAATGGAGGCAGGGGAGGTCGAGGGGGCTCGAGTTATCTGCCCTCTCGCCCGGAAGGGAGAGCTGAAGGTGAAGTACATGAAGGGAGAACCTGGTCACCACTAGTACTCCCTAAATATTTTTGCTGAATTATAGTAGCAGGTCTCTCGGCCAGCGCCGCCTCAATCTTCGGTGGAGGTTATCTGGATGGGGATGGGATGATAAGAGTCGAGCAACTGACTTGATGAGGTCAATAACAAAAGGAATTTTTAAATCATTATGGAGGGTAAGGTTGGAAACCGAAGGGTTTTTGGTTTGGAAAGACTGGATCCATATAGGTTTTATTATTGTCTTGTAAATGGTCAGTTTCTTTTTAATGGAATGTTTGGATTGTCTGCTGGTGATGCTGTTTGATTACAATATTCCTTCGACCAGTGAATGTGATTTAGTCAATATAAAATCACTGTTAGCTGCCTGTTATCTCTGCTACTAAACTAACCCACCAACGGATCCCCCCACACCATAACAGTCGAGTGGTGTCTCACACACTTTGATTCGCTACGCTTTCCGTTTTGTCACCTACTATCTTTGCTACATGCACTGCACTTTTATAGACACACCTTTGACAATAGTGGAACATTAGAGCCATGGAAACAGTATAATCAGAAACATACATTTTCTTGAATAACAGAAGAGTTGAAATGAAAAACTGATAAATCCATAATTTTTTTAGGGGTAAATAAACGTTTCAAAATCATTATTTTTGCTTGAAATTATATTTGTAAATAGAGTAAGATTTAGCGCCAAGCGAAGAAAAGTCGCCGGTGAATCACCGGCAATGTACTTCCCCAGAACGAATTAATCAATTACCTTTTTGCTCCTCCTCCGAAACTAATCGACCGTTCGCGCTAATATTAAACGCAGGGGCTCTTAAATCCTCATACTAAATTTTGTCGATACATTCCTTATATCGGTAGTTATTGGAGTTTTTGGAGTTGAGCGCCCCTCTGATCCCTTTTTCCCTTTTTCTGATACCGCTGAAAAATAATAAGTATCGTCCTTATAGGGTTTTGAATTCACATAATAATAATTTATTTCCGTTAAACCAATACATGGTAATAGGATACGTCAAATGAATTTATACATTAAGATAGCTTATAAATTAGATTTATAACTACTTGAGAATCCTCCTGCTAAATTTCGTGTCGATACATTCATTAGATCAACAATTATTAGGCTATTTGGTTTGTGCCTCCTCCTCAGATCTCCTCCTTCCCTCACAGGCCTCATGTCCTCTTCTTTGAAGTTGTTGGAAGAATTCAGAGTGACCTCTCCTCCATTGTTCTCCTCCCACTCTAACCCTCACTTCCGGCCGGTTTGTCCATGATAAAAACTATTACAATTTTTACAATTAATTTTGTTTGTTTTATTTTCTTAACACGTTGACGACGACAGTAAATCCAGGTGAATCCACAGTGGGGCCTGAATTTTTTTTTTCGTGTTATGGTATAAAGTTGTAAGTTTTGTAAAATTAATGCTTCTATTATCTATACCGATGTTTTTTTTCTTACCTTTACGCCATTTTTTGCGTGTACCACTGGTCGTTCACTGCGGCTCCAGTGAATAATTTTTTATTAGTGCCGTCGTGTACCACCGGTGGTCACTAAAGAAAATTGTATTATAATGTGCCACACATATGTTCTTCACGCAGACTTTACAAGGTGAGGAATATTACAGAACTTATCTGTAACATATAATGTAAATTATAAGGGGTTTATTGGGAATGGAAATGAAAATATAGAGGGTGAGCCTGAAGATACCCAACAACCACCAAGAAAGAAGCCATGAAGTAGGAGTGCGATAGTTCATCACAGATTGGGAAAATATGAAGGAACGGCAAGAAATAGTAGAAAGAGATGCACCTCATGCTACAAAAAACTTCAAAGTGAAATCGGTGTCAAAGAAGCTAGAAATAAAGCTAAGAGGGTTTGCACATTTTGCGAAGATTGTCCAGAAAAGCCGACCATGTGCTTCAATGCTTTAACGTAAAACATAAATAATATTATTTGAAGTTGAATTATCATTTAAAATATTCCTGTTCCTTTCGAAATAAAACATTTCAATGCCTTTACTTTATTTGCCTGTAACTATGACATTTATGACCGAGTGCGCCACCAGTTGTACACATAACAACATATACCATTTCTACAGCCGTATGCCCAATATCGTGAGCCTCTGTTTAAATCGTAACAATTTAGAATACATGGAAACTATATTGACCAGTGTACCACCGGTGGCCACCGACGAATATCAGTAAAACTTGGAGTGCGCCACCGGTGTACCACGTCGACGTCAACGTGTTAATATCACTTTTTTTATTATGCATATTTACAATCTGTAAAAACCAATTGTGGATAATAGAACAAAGTAAAATAAATTGCAATATGCACAATAATAACTGAATATAAAAAAAAATTATTAAAAATAAAAAAAGTCTCGTGAAGAATATGTGCAAAATTATAATAATATATATACAATGAGAAAATATGTACAATGGTAATAATACAATGAGATCCCCGACCATCTCGCATCGCATTAACGTCATCACAATGGTAAGTGGATTTGGTACCTATTGTTTTCAGTTTTATCGCCGTTTGGTGTACCTACAAACTTGAGCAGGTTTGTATTGAATGTATTTTGCAAACACTATATCTACTTAGCCCGGTATCTATGCCTAAAGATAACGAATTACACACTTGGTGCCTCAGTGTACGTTAGATATACCACTATCGAGTTCACCGACACAACAGTACAGCTTGGAGTTCCGATGCAGGAAGTGACCCCTATTAAAATACCTTGTGTGGTTTCAGACTTTAGGGCTGTCTTGAAGACGCCATATGTTCTTCTCTTCTGTTAAAAGTACACCTGCTTCCAGCCGTCTGGACTCATCTTCACGGTCCTAATGGCCAGTAAGTTGAGCTTCTTTATAGTTTGGAACAGCGGAATCACAATTCATACCCGGGCTTTAGCTACGAACAACACGAGAGGAGGTCCCGTCGTTACGCCATCTCTCACCCGGAACCCAGGGGAATGATGACATCAACTGCTATTCTTATACTTATACACTTAGTTATTGTGACTCATGTCCGAGCTTTATGAGGTCATATCGCCTACTACCAGAGCGCTCAATCGTCGCTCTGGTGAACATAAGCCCGACTCTATTATGGGAGTCCTAAATTTTATCTACCCTACATTTTTATTCACCTAGGTCCTTGACGTGGCTCGGCTTAACGTCCATCTAAAGGACGGCATGCTCAAAAAAACATAAGGGCCTTGACCGGGTTTTGAACCCGAGCTCTTGAGCTCAGTGATGATGTAATGCTGAATCCGGTACTTTTTTGTGGAATAGATAATATTTCAAAAAATAAGTAGGCATTTTTGATTTAATACTAGTTTCTACAATATTTAAGTTTTTTTTTTTATTTAGTCTCTAGTACCCGATGTTGCATGTTACATGCTTGCTAAAGTGTCCGCTGTTGCCTGACAAACTAGTTGGGGTGTGCGCTGTGGCTCGGCACATAATCCCTGGGTTGTCAGCTGTTGCCCGACACATACTAGCAGGTGTGCCTCTTTTGCCCGGCACGTAATAGCGGCAGTGTCCGCTGTTGCTTGACACATACTAGCTGGGGTGCCCGGTGTTGCCTGACATACTGGTTGGGGTGATCTCTGTTGCACATCACATACTAGCAGGGTTGTCTGCTGCTGCCCGACACATACTAGCAGATGTGTCCTCTTTTGCCACTAGCAGGGTTGTCTGCTGCAGCCCGGCACATACTAGCAGATGTGTCCTCTTTTGCCCGGCACATATTCCCTGGGGTTTCAGCTGGTGCCGGATACATACTAGCTGGGGTGTCCTCGGCCAACTATGGTATGTTTCGCTGCATGAGTTTTTTTCAAAAAAATAATTGTCGAAAAGTATATATTTAATATTGCCTCCATTATTTTCGCTGAGTTTCTACCCGCTATTTATCGTTGCGATAGACTACAATTACGAGCCCCAATGATTATCACTGTTCTTTCTAACTGTTATTACACTCCACCTTCAAACATTCAATGTAATGTTATTTTTTCCAAAGATTGGATTGTTACAGTTCCTGTAATGTTTCCCATTTCTTACACTACAGATTTAAATGAGCCCTCCCCTCCACATTCCATTGGGATCTTCACGAGTCGGCCTCCCCATTTAAATATTCTGCTATTTTCTAGTTTATTTTATTTTATTTTTTTATTGCCACTGGTTCTGAAAAGTGGCCATTTATATGCAGACAGGCAGTGGAACCACTGGGCATTGCAATAAAAAAAACCTATACCTGCTTCGAATACTTCTGCTTTAATAAAAATAATTGGAAAATAAATATTCCTTAACTTCGCATATATTGCAACAGTAAAAAAAAAAAATTAAAATTACAGAATTATTAATTTGGTATTATTTCCTGTTACTATTTTTGCCTAGATTATAAATGGTTCTATTTTTTAATATATTTTTACTTTCTTGAACCTTCGCGTAGAGGGGAGATAAGTCTAATTTTGAATTTGTATTTATTAAACGATAATCTTGGTGCTACGGCCGGTTATAGGGCATCTATGTTTCATGGCTGTGTTGCGCCGGGGATGGTCGCAAATAGGCCGTGTTACAGCACCCAGCGGCCATCCCCGGAACCACGTTAGTCTGTCTTGTTTATCCACCGCCTCGCCGAACTCCGGGTAATGAACCTCACTCATCAGCTTCCGAGGTTTCGGTCCCAGTTACGATCGTGTCCGGCGTATCAACTCCACACTAGGCCCGTCATACAGCGGGCATTCGAAAACTACATGTTCTGCAGTCTCGACGCCGCCTCACGAACAGTTCTGGCTGTCCTTCTTGATAAAGAAGAGCTTGGAGTTGAAATCCCCGTGACCCGATAGTATCTGGGACGTCCAATGGTCCGGCTTTACCCAAACTGATTCAAGTCTTGCCCGGACGTTTGGAAAGTCGTTCGTAAAATTACTGACTGGGGTGTCGTTTGTTGTCTGACATATACCAGCTGCTGTGAGGGCGCCGGTAGCTCAGTGGTAAGCGTACTTGTCTTCTGAGCTCAAGATCGTGGGTTCGAAACCCGACCGAGGCCCTTAGTTTATTTTATCTGGGAGGTAAAGTAAACTTAACCACACCGTCCTTCGGATGGGACGTTAAGCGATGGTCCCGAGCCTGTACGATGTCAGGTACTCGTTAAAGACCCCTACCCTAAATGAATAAAAATTTACGGTAGGCAAAATTTAGGACTCCCATAGTAGAGTCGTGCTCATGTCCACCAGTGTGACGAAAGAGCGCTCTGGTAGTAGGCGATATGACCTCGTAGTTATAGCCCGGGCATGAGTCATAAAACTTAACCTATACTTGCTGCAGTGTCCACTGTTGCCTTGACACTGGCTGGGGTACCTGGTGATGCACAAGACACTGACATGGGCTATACTCCGCCAACTATGCCCATCCTCTTGGCCATCCTGTCGCTAGCGAGTCACGAGGTGTGCCGGCACATCCTTGTCCCCTCGTTGGACCAAAACCGGTTATTTCTCTTCACCTTTTCTTCCACTATTTTATCGTTTCCTCTCTACCTGTATAAAACTTCCATTATTTTTATATTATTTAATTAATTATCTATAGATACATTGTTGCTAGCCACTTGATTCAGATGTCGACCTCATACGCAATTGTTGTAAAGAGGTCGAGGAATATATTAAATATAATACAGTAATAATATTATCTACATTATTATTATTATTATTATGGGCATTTTGATACTTGAAAATTTAGTAAAGAACATTTTTTTGTAATGTCAAATTTTTTGAACAAGTGAATTTCCGCTGAAAACTCGATCTCGAATTTTCGCACGATTACAATACCTTCTTATACTTATTGAAGGTAGAAGAAAGTGATAATAGGACAAAATAACTTGCTTTTCTCTTATGTTGTCTCCTGTCTTGTCCCCTTTTGAGTTGTCGAACAATATAACGAACAATTATTACTTTGAAACTGTTACATGAGAAGACACATTTAAATTGGATTGGGTGATAATCATAATAGCCTCACTCAGGGCACTCACCACTCATATGATCAGGAAAAGACACACTCATTAGATTTGATTCTTAAAATGTCTTCACTTTCATCCAAAAAGAATGACATATCTTTTAATAATTAATTATTAAACAGAGAAATAATAGGTACGTTATAAAACACAACTGATATCCGTGACAGTTGTTTGAATGAATAATGTATCTACTCTCATCCTGAAATCCTGCCTCTTACTGACAAGTCCATTAAGAAGACTGGGCTCGTTTGTCGATCGTCAGTCTCATTCGACGAGCACTCCTGATTCAACCATTGGTCAAGTGATATCGAACGACTCAGGTGGATCGATGGGAGTGGAAGAGCGGAGGAATGAACTGGAGCTGGTGGGCGGATGGAGAAATATGCTGAGATTGATGATACTAAACAACTCTCATCATGAAATCCTGCCTCTTTTTGACAATGAATGGGGTGCCACATATGTCAAGTGTGTAAATCTTCTTTCAGTCTTATTCGACATACAATCCTGATCCAACCACTGATATGGAACGACTCAGTTGGATCAATGGTAGTTGAATGTCGGTTCAGCGTGGAGGGCTGAGCTGTAGAGGTAGGTATCGATGGAACTAAAATTACTACTCTCATTTTTCAACCCTGCATCTTTCTGACGAGTCCATTAAGGCGACTAGGATGGCTCATGTGTAAACCTCCGTTCAGTCTCATCCTGGTCAAGTGATGTCGACGGACTCAGATGTAGAAGAACGGAGGAATGAACTGAAGCTGATGGGCGGGTGTAGAAAGGTGCTGAGATTGACGATACTGAAACTACTCTCATCATGAAATCCTGCCTCTTTTTGACAAATACATTAAGGCGACTGGGATGGCTCGTATGTCGAGTGTGTAAACCTTCTTTCAGTCTCAATCGACGTACAATCCTGATTCAACCACTGATATGGAACGACTCAGGTGGATCAATGGTAGTTGAATGTCTGTTCAATGTGGAGGGCTGAGCTGTAGAGGTAGGTATCGATGGAACTAAATCACTACTCTTTTTTCAACCCTGCATCTTCCTGACGAGTCCATTAAGGCGACTAGGATGGCTCATGTGTAACCCTCCTTTCAGTCTCGTCCTGGTCAAGTGATGTCGACGGACTAGGATATAGAAGAACGGAGGGATGAACTGGAGCTGATGGAGAAAGGTGCTGAGGTAGGTAGTCTGAAGAACGGTAACTCAACCTCGTGACCTTGCCCCCTCCCCACCCTACCGTCATGCTCATTTCCTCTCAACAGTCCTCGCCCAATTTGTCCAGTCCTTTTCCAGATTTGGTAAACCTACAATTTTTGAAACTGTTTCAAGCATGGTTCTAGTTAACTGTAAATGTCATTCCTTTTGAGTGACTGTGTTCCCTGTGAACCAATGTTTCAAATATTAACAAACTAATAATAGGAAAGGAAGCTACATATATGGACAAGAACATCTACGGAGAAGGGATTCCGAGTTCTTTATTCATTGTCAAACCTAGGGCCATACTGGTACCCATAGTGTGGCACTCTTGCACGAGGGTACCACAGGAAGACGTATCGATTCTTAGAAGGTTTGGAGATCCGGCTTTCTATAAATGAGGATATCAAAATATATAAAAAATTAATTTGGCTCTTTGTTATATAGATGTTTATTTTATTGCATAGATTCTATCTATGACAAATTTAAATTCAAAACGCCATAAGAACGAGACCTATTGATTTACCTCGGAATCGGCTTAAGAGAAAGGAGGGAGGGATCAGGGGTCGGGGCTCAAATCAAAACTGAATCGAATGAATGTATCGACGAGAAATTTTATACCTGTGTCCAGGGAGGGGACAACACCTATTAATTTTCATTCAAATCGGCCAAAAAGAAGGGGGGAGTTCTAACACAAAAACTTAATAACTGCCGTTGTAAGGAAATTATATACACGAAACTTCAAATGTAAACTCAAAGCCCTATAAGGACTACTCCTATTCATTTTCAACGCGATCAGCGGAAGAGGAGGGGGTCAGGGGGGCCTCAACTCAAAAATCCCAATAATGTAATGAATGTATCGATATGAAATTTTATATTTTAATTAAAATCCCCTAAGGATTTCACCTATTAATTTTCAAAGTCAAAGGGAAGACATGGTCAGAGTAGAGGGGCTCGACAAAATGTAGTCCCTATGGAAGTCAACTGTCGAATTTAAGCCCCAACGATCCATTGGTTGATTCACTGACGACATTTTTTCATCTTGACTTCCTAAAAATGGATGGATTTGTTTTGACGTGTTAGCGCCATGCTTCTTGATTGCTTACTGACCCACAAAACCACACTAAACTTTATATCTGTCTGTCCTATTACGGGAGTCAAAACAAACCTATAAACATTATGTGTCCCAACATCATCATCTTGATCCATCAATAATTTGATTTATGTTGTTTATCATCTGTAGGTTATCTTGGGTTTAAATATTTTTTTAAAAAAATGATTAAAACATTTATTTTTTGTCTAATTTTATTTTGATCGTAAATCTTTTTGGATTCATATATTTACGAGATAAATAAACATAGAATGTCATTTGCATTCGTTCTAAATACAAATACATAATACATTTTATGAACTGTGCAACCTTTACGAAGTATAGAGGAAGTTATGTAATCAGAAATTCGATGTTGAGTTTTCACCGAAATTTTATGTTTTCCGATACAGTAATACCAGAAATGAAAAATAGATTTTCTGTTTGTGTTTGTGTGTGTCTGTGAACACGATAACTCCCGATAGAAAAAGAATGTATCAACATGAAATTTTATATGTGTATCCAATCCCCATAAGGACGGCACCTACTGATTCAGTCAAATCAGGGGAGATTACAGGGGCTTAACACTAAACCTCTAATAACTGCCGATGTAATGAAAGTTCCGACACAAAATTTAATAGGGGTATTCATAATGTGTGTTAGGTGTTAAATGTTATCGAAATAAAAATTTACAGGGACAGAAATTCATGAACACCCCCTTTGTTAATTGTTAAATGCTGTTATAACTAGCGCTCCAAGTGGCAATTAAAGGAAGTTTCAATATAACCGACCAAGGATTGTTGTCATTTATCTTGTTTTATTAGTTTTCTAAAAAAATAAGTTAAAGTTTGTTTGTGTTTTTATTATAAATAAGATGCCTAAAGTAAGTAATAAAAGTAAATTGCTTAACGAGCTCATTGAACGAGCTACTGAATTTTTACTGGAAATTCAGATCAATAGGATGATTTAAGTGAGATGAATTAGACGAAATAATGGACAATATTTTATTAGTGTACAGTTTTCGCTATAATATAGATATGTGTAAAAATATAAAAGCCAAAACTAAAAAATTGTGTGGGCTGTAGATTGCTACCTAAAGTAACCTTGCATAACCTTACCAATATCGATTTAACAAAGCGATCTAACATACCTTTTCCTCTGTTAGATGAAGTGTGTTAAAGTCATATATTTAGCAGACTACTGTCAAAATTTTTATCGAACTAACACAGTTAACATATTTAACATAGTTAACACACACATCATGAATACCCCAAATATATAAATTCAGTTTTTTTTTTTTTTTTTTTTTTTTTTTTTTTTCACAGGTTGCAAAATAAGACCTCTCAAAGATTTTATTAATTTTTGCTAGCCGGCTTTCAGGTTTCCAATTTAACAATTTAAAATTTCATGGATGAGTACACATGTTATTCCCAACAGCTCAGATGGGGAACAGAAATTACATATCTGTCCCCATTCATGCAATTTTTAATTGTTTTAAAATAGTTTTAATACTAAATTTTCTGTCGATGCAAATCGGAAATTATTGGAGTTTTTGAGTTGAGCCTCCTTCTGATCACCCCTTCCCTTTGGTCGATTCAGCTGAAATTTTAGAGATGTTATCTTTATATGGCCGATTACATAACTTCCACTATTCTTCGTATATCTGCGAAAGCAAAAAAATCCTGTCTGCTTTGGTGTGTCTCTGTGAACACTATTACTCCTGATAAAATGAATAATATATCGAAGCGAAATTTTATCTGCGCATGCAGAACCCCATAAGTACGATTCTTGTCTATCTTCTGCTGGAGGAAGGGGGACTATAAGAATTCAGAAGTCCCTGATCAGGTAGTAGGCGATATGACCTCTTAGTTAAAGCCCGGGCGTGAGTCATAATAAGCAACCAACTCTTCAGCGGAAGATTACGCGTATTGTGTTTGTAAAATATGCCTTGTAGAATAATTGGATTTATTGAATCCCTACAGGGCCCTGAAGTTGTCTTGAAGAAATAATTCGGTTGGATGAGACGTTAAGCGATGGTTCCGAGCCTGTCTCAGGTACTCGTACCGGGGTAGACATTTAGGACTCCCACAGTAGAGTCTGGCCCATGCCCAATAGATAGGTTATCATCGTTAGTATTAAAGCCCGGGCATGAGTCACAATAACTAAATTTATATTTCAGTTATAAATCGATTTTAGTCGAAAAATTAGTATAGGTTATGTTTTATGAAATCGGCGAGATGGTCACGGAACCATCACAATATCCTATCTGAATGACAGCGTGTTTAAGTTTTTTTTTTTTTTGAACCCGTGATGTTAAGCATAGTAGGCAAGCACGCTATCTCTGAACTACCGAGTATACTTTAGCTGATGAGAGTGAAGGAGTCCTTGAGATCTTTGAAAGTGACTCACGGAACAAGACTGACACATCACTATCAATGTCATCATAGACACTATGATTTATAGGGGCATTAACTAGACATCTCAGGGACTATCGTGGGAGAACTCACCCGACTTCAGCAAATGTCAACACAACTTATATTTTAGACATAGAATTTCCAACCATTTACTGGTAAATAAAACGAATTATCTATTGCTCTTTAATCTTAATGTTAAACTAATAATCAATAATTTAAATTAATATATACATATAACTAAATTGACCTAATCATAAAAAATATTCCAAGAAACAAATTTAAAATTTGGATTACATGCAATAGAGTAAGTAAACAATTGACACTTTAGAGAAAAACTTATGTAATTTACTAAATAACTTGTACATAGAAACGTTGTCTTCCCACTTATTTATTTTGGACCAGAACCAGTTTTCGAAGCAACAGCGTCATCAGTGGTTCATCTATGATAGAATAACGAAAGTATAAATAACTCTTAAAGCATCAGGGCACTGAGTAACCAGATAAAAATTATGAACTTACCCCACCCACGCAGCACAGCGGTTCCTAGCTGTATGGTGAATTTTATATTATGTTACTATTATGTAGAGACTTGTTTTAGTTATTGTGTATATTAGAATTAATGGATTTGTATTTAGAGATAGTGAGTGAACCTAGCTATCCCCCCCCCCCCCCCCCCCCCCTTAGAGCTATGCCAGTTGTCCTTTAACCGCTGTGCTGTGTGGGTGGGGTAAGTAAGTTTATAATTTTTATTTTGTTACACTGTGCCCTGATGCTTTAAGAGTTATTTATACTTTTCATTATTTGTATATTTTGTTATTCTATCATAGATAAAAACCACTGATGATGACGCTGTTGCGTCAAAAACCGGTTCTTTTAAGTCGAAAAAAATCATTTAAGTTCAACCATTCTGAGAAAAAAAAAATCTGTGATACACAGACAATGTACTTCCCCAGCACGAATTAATCAACTACGTTTTCTCTCTCCCTCCATAACCAATGGACCGGCTTTCGAAGTTGCCCTCATCATCAGGTAGTATAGTAAAATAATTTAGTTATTTATTATGTGACTCATGCCCGGTCTGTGACTCATCAGGGACCTGAATTCTTATAGTCCCCCTTCCTCTGGGATCCCCTTGTTCCCTCCAGCAGAAGATAGACAAGATAGAAACAAACTTATGGGGTTCTGGATGAATAGGGGAACTTATGTAATCGGTCACATAAAGACCGCCACCAAATATACATTATCTAGGTCCCCCTGACTACTTCGGTCTTGGTTAATGAACCAATGAACCAGTCATGGTCACCTCTAACCACAAAGGATACCTTAGCTCTAAAAAAACAAAAACAATTTCCCTTTCTATCTCCTCCAAAAAAAATATATTACGAATCTTTCTAACCCTGAACCTTGATAAAGAATTGACTACACAGCACTCTATTGGTATTCAGCTTGTGTTCGTGTCCCACTTCTGACACCATATTTTAAAAAATGTAACAAAAATTTCTTACCAACTATGTATTAACTTAAATTAGTCAATAATCGATATCGCCTCTTACGATGTAAATTCATTATTTAACTACCATAGCTATAAGACGTTTGCTTTTATTATATGAAGGAATTTTATGTTTTCCGACCCCTGATTCTAGAATATTATAGATATTTAAGGCTAGTACAGACATGCGAGCAACGAACCGAGCACTATTCGGCTCGTTTTCAGTTTTCAACGAACACACTCCTAGCCGAACAGAGACGAACCGCGCATTTGGATGCTCCACAACCATACTAACGAACATAACCTGCACAAGTTAACCTGCAGATAACAAATTTACGTTTATTTGTATATCATTTTATCACTATTCAAAATCTTCAATCAGAAAATGCTCAAGGTAGGTAGCTACTTACGTAATTAATTTACATATTTGTAGTACAATTAATACGGATACGAATTTATTATGATACGTAATTTATTTTTACATGTAAATTGTTTAAAATGAACACTTTTTTAGGAAAAGTGTTTGAATAATTCCTCCCAAGCATCCAATCTCTTTATTTTATTAAAATGTAATTTGTGTTTTAAATCCCATATGACTGGGTACTGTCTCATAGCCTGAGCAAACTGAATTTGAAGCTCCTGAGACCAGTCTTCATAAGCCATAATAAAATATAATTTATTGAATAATATTTAAATATATATTTAATTTAAAAAAAAATAAAAAAACGTGCACTTCCAAAAACCTAAATATTTGAGAAGGTTATAATATTGGTTATAAACAACAGTGCTCGGGTCAAGTCGGGACGGTTCGGCTTGGTACCAGTCCACACACACCGCAGCCCCAGCCGAACATTCCTTTGATGGTTCGTCAAAAAACCGACAACAGGTTGAGCAGACCCCGAGCCTCCCTTGTTCGTCGAGCGCCTGCGCACTATTCCCCAGGCATGCGCACTGACTAATGTTCGGCTCGTTGCTCGCTTGTCTATACGCCTCTTTATTTTATTTATTTTGCATATTATATTAGTTTCCATTTAAGTGTTTATTTGCATGTATATAGTGGGAGTGAATACACTTCGTAGCAAATAACATTACTGAGTATAGAAAACTTACTATCAGAATAATTCTTCAGGGTAATTATTACTCTGTACAAAGAAACAACAAATACCACTGGCGAAAACTCATAACTTTCTTATACCCAGTAATGAGTGTGGTTGGTATATGAAAGTCCTGTTATTTTTACTTATGAATGAAATATAACGAAAGCTCGAAATATAACGAAACGTAGCTGCTATGGATCAGATTGAATAAAGTCTTTACGAGATGCTAAGTCGATAAAGTTACATCAAGATGTAACGTAACTAGATAGAAAGTTATCGGTTATCAGTCGCCTTACGTAAGAAGATAGTTCTTGAAATAGACTCATCTGGGCTCACTATCATTGTCAAACATATTGTATATGTATTTTATCATTCCTATTCGTTAAAGCTAAATGTGACGCCAACTACGAAAGAGACTGAAGGGTATTCAATAAATCCAATGACATATTTTACGAACACACTACGCGTAAAGTACAACGAATCTTCCACTGAGGAGTTAGTTGATTATTATGATTCATGCCCGGGCTTTAACTAAGAGGTCATGTCGCCTACTACCTGATCAGGGACTTCTGAATACTTATAGTCCCCCTTCCTCTGATGCCTCTGTTTCCTCCAGCAGAAGATAGACAAGAATCGTACTTATGGGGTTCTAGATACATAGATAAAATTTCGCTTCGATTTATTAATTTTATCAGAATTTATGTCCCAAAATTATCCTATTTTCGATTTGAAAAATATTTTTTGTAGTTACTCCAGCTACACAAACAAAAAAATTGTCGATGAAAAACTCAATATTTGACTTCTGAACAATCATACTAAATTTTTGTCGATTCATTCATTACATCGGCAGTTATTAGGGTATTTGAGTCGAGCATCCTTCACTGATCCTCCCTTTCCATTTGAGCGTTTTCGCAGAGAAATAACTTGTGCCATCTTTAAGGGGTTTTGAATTTAAATATAAAATTTCATGTCGTTACATTGATTACATCGGCAGTTATTGGGATTTTTGTGTTGAGTACCCCTCTAATCCTCCCTCTTCTGCGGCTAATTCCGCCGAAAATTAGTTGTCGTCTTATAAATGATGAATTTACTTGAAATTTCATGTCAATATATTCATTAGAACGGCAGTTATTAGAGTTTTTGTGTTGAGCCTCCTCACTCATGCGCCAATAGCTCAGAAATAGTGTGCTTGCTTACTGAGCTCAAGATCGCTGGTTCGAAACCCGGCCAAGGCCCGTTTTTTGTTTGAGAGGTGAATAAACCTTGAGCACGCCGTCCGTCTAATGGTGCGTTAAGTGATGGTCCCGACCCTGTACGATGTCAGGTACTCGTTAAAGACCCCTACCCTAGGTGAATAAAAATTTGAGGTAGGCAAAATTTAGGACTCCCACAGTAGAGTCGGGCTCACGTCCACTAAAGTGACGAAAGAGTGCTCTGGTAGTAGGCGATATGAACGTGACTCTGGAACAATTGGAAATTAATAGAGCTAGAAAAAATGGAACTACAAAATTCACTTCTAATTCTTCCCCTCTATATGCCTAGCGGGATATTCCTAGTATTGGCTCTGGGCCCATGAAGGGCTTTACTTGAACCTCCCTTGGTCAGTCGGTCTGCTTCCTCGTTTCTCTGAATCCCCGAAACACCGGGGACCAAGAGACTGTGTAAACGCATGATCAATACTATAATACAGAAAAACCACAACTATACAAATGGCCAAAAGACAAATGTCCATCCAACTAGCGAGAAACATTGTCTGACTTTGATAAATCATACCCAAACATATAAAATAGTTTAATTTTGAAAGGAGGTGGCTCACTTTTGCGTGAAAAAAAATATCGATGAAATCCCATGTCGATACATACATCGGCTGATATTGGGATTTTTCAGTTGCGTCCCTCTCTGACCCCTCTTCCCTTTGGCCGAATTGACTGAAAACCAATATGTGTCGTCCTTAGAGGGTTCAAGACACACATAAAATTTCGTATCGATACAATCATTCTATCGAGCATTATCGCGTTCACATACACACACACACAGACATTTTATATGATGTTTCGAATCATTTATGACCGATTATAACGATCACCGGCAATGTATTTCCCTAGCGCGAATTAATCAACTACGTGTTCTCTCTTCGATCTGAAATTCAATTTATCAATTTAGTTGAAACTCAACAGTTGTTTTGCTCAGAGCCTTCATTCATTACATCTACAGTTATTGAAAGACACAGAGTTGTTGTCCAACCACAAGTTTTATTAGCATAGCCAGCTTTCGGTCCTATAAGACCATCTTCAGTGCTAACTACAATAGAGTCTTATAGGACCGAAAGCTGGCTATGCTAATAAAACTTGTGAGTGGACAACAACTCTGTGTCTTTCATTAAATACAGCTCACAACAACCTCCAAAAAATTCCTCATCTACAGTTGTTACAGTTTTTGAGTTCAACCTCTCCTCTGATCTCTCACTCGTTGTTGTTTTGACTGAACATTAGAACAGTATCCTGGATTTACATAAAAAATTTCGTGTCGATATATTCACTTTATTAGGAGTTATCGTTCTCACAGTTCTGCACACAGATCGACAGGCATTTGTTTTTCATATTTATAATCCGGATATTAGAATACATAAAATTTTCGTGAAAACTCAACATCGAATTTCTGACCGATTCTATATGATGTTTTCTGCGGGTGTATATAGAAATATAATATTCTATAATGATTACATACTTGAAAACTTTGCTTCAGTAACTATACACTTTTCTTTCATTTACTTAGGCGAAAGAGCCGGAATATCTATATGATATTGCAAAATGATTCCAAAATAATATTATAAAATTTTCCCAGATTTTTCTTTAAGATGAAGAAAAAGGAAAGTGGGGAGCCTCCTTAAAATGAGGAATCGAGGTTAGTGATACTGTAGGCCTCTTTGTGGATGTCTTCTGTTCTGTCCGATGTCCTTTGTACCTCTGTCTGTCTGTCTCACTGTCCAGCTTTCTCAAAGAAACCTAGGATATATAACAGTGTCCTGAAGAGGACAATTGATGAAATGAAGGAACGCGTCCGACCGACAATACTCGACCCGCCATCTTGTGCCTTGACAAGAATGCAACTGCGTTCAGTGCAATTGCCATCTGATCACGTTCTCGAAATATGATGAAATAGTCTTCTTATTGACCTCACAAGCTCAGCAAGGAATTGCATTTTTTATAATGCAAATATTTGAATTTAAAAAACTTTCAACGTTTACATTCACTCCTCAAAAATAAGTGACAAAAAAAAATTCATTGTACATATTTTTACTTTGTATGTGTATGTGTGTGTCTGTGAACACGATAATTCTTGATAAAATGGATGTATTGACCCGAAATATTGTATGTGAGGGGGCACAACTCAAAAATGCTAATAACTGCCGATCTAATGTATCGATATGTAATTTTATATCTAAATTCAATACCCATAAGGATGCCACCTATAAATTTTCCGCGAAATCGGCCGAAGGGAATGGAGGGACCAGAGATGAAGGTCTCGACTTAAGTTAAGGATGTATCGACACAAAATTTAGTATGAGGATTCAGAAGCCACTTGTAAGTCAAATATAGAGTGTTTTACCGACGATGTTTCTTTGATTTTACTTTAAATCGAGTATAATGGTAGTTCGCCTAGGCGGACGAATTTCCTCATTTTTGCCGCTTCTTCTGCATTGCTTCTCTGTTTCTGTTATGCGTTACCTGTGTAATCGTTCGCAATATCGTCCTGCATCGCTTCTGTTCTTCTGGTATGCATTACCTGTGTAATCGTTCGGAGTGTCTTGTTCTGCGTTGCATCTCTGCTTCTAGTATGCATTACCTGTGTAATCGTTTGGAGTGACTTATTCTGCGTTGCTTCTGATCTGGTTTGCGTTAGCTTGTTGATCCCCAGAGATCTACTCTCTGCATTTTGTTCCGATCTTTAGCTAGAAAGTCATCCCAGGGTTAACTATATATTCATAATTACATTTCTGAGATTTATTTTTTATTTTTTACATTTATGACCGCGATCATCGTTCTAAAGATAAAAAAAACTTCTTTGATCTATCTAGGAAATCAATTTGAATGGAAGAGAGCAGATAAATTATTTTATGAATAAATCAATTATATGAATAAGTACATTTAATTAGACATAGAAATATAATTAATGATAACAACCGTTGAATTAATTATTACGATTAGAAAGCAGAATGTTCATGATAGTTTTTGCTACCATGTTATTACTTTATATTCGATTGTTCTGGAGCGAATCTTCTCAGGGAATGGTTCCAAGTAAAGATTATTTCAGTGTAACGACTATTTGAATGATGCTAATTTCGAGACTCAAATGGGTGACCCGGATTAAAAAAATAGGTAATTATCCGTTTATGATAATAATGCACACATTTTTTCCTCCCAAGTTCAACCATAGAATTCAAATCTCTTCACTGCATTTAGAGGGCACTTAATCTAAACCCTAATTACGGTGACTTTTTAATTATATGAATCTGCATTCATATGACGTTAGGTGTCCTTTTAATATGTAAATGGAACTTGATTACATTCCTGTACCAAATTTTGGGTGCTGTCTGTTTTTTAAACAATTTAGTTTGCATTCCAAGCAGAATTATGCACAACTCCCGATTTGGAATTGTTAATAAAGTAAAGAAAAACAAAATCGTCAAAAATCATCTGCTATGTACTTCCCCAGCTTGAATTAGCAACTAAATTTTTTCTCTCCGTCTAAAATCAATCAGTAGGTACTCAGGGACGTCTGAATCCTCATACTAAATTTTGTACTGATATATTTTCATTTCCAAAAAGTTAATATGGTTTTTCAGTCACTTTTCATTTCTGATCCGGTTATTACGTATAAAATTTCGTGTCGATATATTCATTCTATCTGGGGATATCGTGTTCACTGAAACGTGAGATGCTGGATGAAAACTCGGAGAATTTGTGGCCGACGGCATAACTTCCCGTAAACTTTTCTTCTGTTACAGCTGGGGAAGTTAAAAAAAACATATCCCTTTGTACCAGATACAAGAATTATAATTTTTTGAAAAATTTGGCGAAGAACCCTGAAGATCCATAGCCGCCTTCACCAGCCACTTCCATCGCCATCCGTCGTCCTCCACCTGTCTCCAGTTCACAACTTGGTGTTCCACGGCATCTCAATGCATCTCAGGCTAGTCTTCCTTGGAAATGAGAATTCTTGATGCATCCTATAGCCGACTACGATTCGCATCTCTCCACATGCTTAGTCCATGTAAACATTCCCTGGACAACAATACACCAGGCGGTGAGGTATCTAGGAGTGCTCCGTAGACACCAAACTGACCTGAGGCCAACACATTAACTCCAATCTGACACATGCCTAGACTAGACTCCTCTCACTCTACCCAACACTGCACTCCGACATGAATGTGTCACACTAATCTACACCGCACTCGTCGCTTACGCCGGTCCTGTTTCGCTCGGCACAAGCCAGACCAAGATTCAGTAACTGGTGAGATTCGAAAACAAAGTTCCCCGCCTTGCCATAATCGCGCCTTGGATAAGTAAAGAATTCTCAGGTACGCATGGAGCTGGGTGTTTCTGACGTTCGAGACTATATTGACAAGATTCAGAGCTGGGCTGCCCCGTCATTCTGTGACAATATATGTTTATTTTAAATTGTGAACACCCCTTGCCCTAATCCACATTTTTTTTTTGAGGACATATGTGTGCATGACATGAGATGACATGGTATGTAACTAACACACTGCGTTATTACGTTATGACTCATTGCCGTTGTCATTACTTCAGGATTTATTTTCTTTACTTCGTGACAAATGAAACAAATGATTTCATGAGAATGTTACTTCTGGTACGTTATGCTTGTGAAATAACTAACTGTTGAATAGTCGTAACATTCCTGACAACTAAAGATCCTTGATAATAAAAGATAACAGTTACTTTTTCACAGTAGCAAGTTATTTGTTAGCACTTACTAAATTAACTTATAAGTAATAGTTACTCTAGACCGAAGAATTATTTACTAGTTATTACATCCCCAGCTATACAAAGTATAGGGTAAGTTATGTAATCGGTCAGAAATTCGATGTTGCATTTACACTGGATTTTCATGTTTTCCAATCCCTGATACCAAAAATGAAAAAAAAAAAAAAAAAAAAAAAAAAAAAAGTATGTGTGTGTCGGTGAACATGATAACTGCCAATGTCACGAATGTAAATCGACAAGAAATTTTATATTTAAATTCAGACAACACTTATTAATTTTCCGCAAATCTGCTGAAGGGAAGGGGGAATTTAGCATGAGGATTTTTGAATCCTGTCCAAGTGTAAGTTAACTATTCATTTTTAGCAACAATTTGGTTGGTTTTAAAAGGAAAGTGAAAACGTTTTTGAGATATACTGAAAGTGTTCCTTGTCGCCCACTACCGACCGTCACGCTATAACGTCGCCAAAAAGTCGCCGTTGTATCACTACCAATATACTTCCCCCACAATTAATCAACTACATTTTCGCTCTTCTCTACCGATTTAGCTTGCGTAGGAGGTGACTCATGCTAAATTTCGTGTCGATACATTTATTACATCGACAGTTAGTTTCTGAATTGAGTTCCCATCTTTTAACCCTACTCTTCCCTTCGTTCGATATTTCTGAAAATTTACATGTGTTGACATTGTAAATTATAGTGTCAATATATTTATTCTATTGCGAGTTATCCGTGTTCAAAGAACAAGCGAACAGCTTATTTTTTTTATTTTTTTATTTTTGAAATCAGGGGTTGGGAAACATGAAATTCCGATGAAACAATTATAAAAATAAATGCAACAAACAAATGTGCTAATAGAGAGATAATGGCAATGTCAAAATGTCAGAAATCACCCAGTGGTGACACTCTCTAGTCACTGTTTTACTCTCATTTGTAACTAATCACTGTCACTTCTGCTGCTAAGGAGGTCTCTAGGCCGTTGACGCTTAAGCCGTCGTTTGGGAAGTGTGGCAGAATTTAGGCCACGGACTAGAGGATTATTGTGTGAACTAAAAGAGGAAAATAATTTTTTATACTTGGATTTAGTGATTTCGGTGACAAAAGGTACGTTGTGGTCAGTGTGAAGAGTTTTGTTGGAGACGTATTTTTTTTTCTTCCTTTTTTGGCCTTAGCTTTTCGCCATAGTTAATCTATTCAATATTAAATTCATACTTTTGCATTCACCGACCCTAAAAACTGCACAATACTACCATATACGTATTACCATATATAATGTGGTGTAGCAAAAAGGCTGTGTTACCAATTTCTCTACAGTGGATAACATTGTTAATTGTCTTATTTGGTACTTGCTACAACTCATCATCATGTGTTCCAGAGTCTCGACCTCGTCACAATGCCTACACTTGGAGGTTTCGGTCAGACCTATTCTGTGCAGATACTATCGACAAATACCGTGATTAGCTCTCAGTCGGCAAATTGACCTACAAAAGTCCTTTGTTAGATATTGGAGACGTAATAAGGAGCATTGGCTATTTAAAAACTCAACATGACATTTCTGATCAATTATATATCTTCCCCTAATCTTAGGATACATTTTGAATTGATGAAGTACATTCTCAGTGATTCACTGGCGTCTGTTTATTTATTCTCACTCTTCATGACTAGCTGCTTGTAGACAATATATAATATATATATATTGTGAGAAAATGTAGCTACAGTGAAATACATGTTCTGGTCTATTGTATTATTTGATTGCAGTGAAATCATGTTCAAACACATCTGGTTAAGGTTGTAGGCGTATAATTGCTTGACAAACAATTTCCTATGTAAATAAATCAGAATGATTTGAATATAAGGAATAGTTCCTTATTTGATAAATGTGTGTGAACCTGAACTCGAGCCCTTCATGTCTTTGCTGAAGGCATTGTAAGTTCTATTATGGGCTTGATGGGTGAGTGGGTAACGTCTTTCTCTGTGGACTCAGAGGTTCCCATGACAAAACCACAAGTGGTCGGTCAATCCCTCGCAGTGTGCTTCCTCAACTTTTATAGCTGATTTACTCCGAATCAGCATACTAAATTTAATATGAAAATGGGTTAGAGATGTCTTCGCCAGAGATCTTGTGGAAGTCATTGTAAATACTACTGAATAAAACACTTAGAACAAGTCAAAAAATTCCACTATATTTATATAAAATACACAATATATTTCGCTGGTTAGAGCATTGTCAAGTATACAAGATACAGACTTATGTATGACTGGTGGGTAATATTTTGAAAAAAGTCAAGATAGAGGGTGGGAGGGGGAGGGGGTGGGTTGGCGGGGAGGGGTAGGAGGAGAAGAGTGAGGGGGGGGGGGGGGGGGGGGGAACTACCATACTATATCACAATTTAATCAGAAAAATAATTAAATATATATCAATATTAACCTATTACCTATATCACAATTAAATATGAATATGGTAATGGAATAGTAATATGAATATGGTTAATGTAGTGAGAATTATTTCACAGGTTGTAAAATAAAGTATAGGTTGATCTCAAACAGATTTTATTAATTATTGCTACACGGCTTTCGAGGTTGCCCTCTTCATCAGGCAGTCTGATAAAATAATCTTGAAAAACAATAAATAAGAGTTGAAAATATTAATATAAAGTAGATTTTTTATATTATCTCCTATGGTAATAGACTCTTGGTCCTCTAATATCACCGTTACTGTGATGTTATGTTATTATCACCAGATATCAGTTGACGTGATGTCCGCCTCCGCCCTCACGAAAGGTTGTTGACAAACAGATGAGCTGTCCCAGCCTTGACTCCTCTCTCCCAAGTCTGCTCTGTCCCAAGGTTATCTGGTTTTGACACATCTACTAACCAGTGTTGCCAGAAACCTGAAACGAAATTCCACTATACATTTTCAACCGCTGTTAATTCTTTTGTTTCATATAGGTTAGGTTTTATGACTCATGCCCGGGCTTTAACTACGAGGTCATATCGCCTACTACCAGAGCGCTCTTTCGTCACTCTGGTGGACATGAGCCCGACTCTACTGTGGGAGTTCTAAATTTTGCCTACTCTAAATTTTTATTCATCTAGGGTAGGTCTCTTTAACGAGTACCTGACATCGTACAGGCTCGGCACCATCGCTTAACGTCCCATCCGAAGGACGGCGTGCTTAAGTTTATTTTACCTCCCAGATAAAATAAACTAAGGGCCTCGGTCGGGCTACGAACCCAGCTCAGAAGTCAAGCACGCATACCACTGAGCTACCGGCGCCCTCTTTGTTTCATATATATTAATTTTTTTTTTTTTTTTTTATTGACCATATTTACAATGGTTAAAATAAAACCATTAGTAAATTCGAGGACAATGAAGTAAAATAAAATAATGTGAAATATTAAATGCAATATGTACAAGATATGGAATGAAAGAAAAAAAAAAAATAATAATAATACTAATGAATAGTTAGTTATTATGACTCATGCCCGGGCTTTAGCTACGAGATCATATCGCCTACTTTTTCATATCAGAGCGCTCTATCCGGTGGACATGAGCCCGACTCTACAGTGGAGTCCTCAATTTCGCCTGCCCTAAATGTTTATTCACCAGAATTTTAAGTGGAATTTTAAGGGAAGGTGCGAATAGAAACACAGAAGAGTGTATAGGCGATTGTACTTAGGACTGGATTGGATACGCTTCATGTTACATGGCTAATCTTTCATGTTTCATATTAAGATTGGAATATACAGTTTTGCTTCCGCGTTAGGATATTCATAAATATATTTATTATGATAATAACAAATTATCTTTCTCACATAACTTCCTGATGAGTAAGCATGAGTAAAATTTTGACTAAGTTCCTTTTTACTCGATAATTTATACTGAAATCATGGGCACATGTTGCTCTAAGGTGAAGGGGACAATGCATGAGATCCAAGGTTGAATTAAACACATTTATTTTATTTAAAATTTTTTTTAATTGTTAACTTAAGGTCATTGAATAAAAGGGAAAGTAGAAAACCAGTTTTGAATTGCATTGATAAATATTGAGATTTGAAGTTGTTTATAGGAAACTCTACAGAGGTTTCCATCCCTGCCAGCTCCACACCCTCCTCAGGTTTATAGACCTGTCTTAAAATTAATAGGTATCATCCTTAAGGGATTTTAAATGTAAATATAAAATTTCATGTCGATATATTCATTACTATGGCAGTTATTAGAGTTTTTGTGTTTAGCCTCCTCTCTAATTCCTCTTCCCTTTAACCAATTTGCCTTAAAATCGATAGGTGTCGTCCTTAGAGAATTCTCGATACAAATATTCAGGAGTTACGGTATTCACAGACAAACACAGATAGAATTTTTGGAATCAGGAGGTCGGAAAACGTTAAATTTCGTTGAGAACTCCGCATCGAAATTCTGACCTATTGCAGTTTGTCTTTCGGGCAGTGAAGTCCATCAAGAGCTCGTATAACTTCTCCAGATATAGGAAAGTTAGGGGAATTTATGTAATTCGTCAAAAATTCGATTTGGAGTTTTAAACGGAATTTCATTATTTCCAACCTCCATGGGTTTGAAACCTTGCCAAGGTCCTTAGGTTTTTTTATCTGGGAGGTGAAAAAACCTTCAGCACACCGTCCTTTGGATGGAACGTTAAGCGATGGTCCCAAGCCTCGAGTACGTTGTCAGCTGCTCGTTAAATACCCCTACCCTAGCTGAATAAAAATTTAGTGTAGACAATGCAGGTATGGAGAGTCTCATGTCCACGTGAGTGACGAAAGAGGGGATATGAGAGAAAGAGGCGTTGGTAGTAGGCGATATGACCTCGTAGTTAAAGCCCGGGCATGAGTGACCAATTGACGGACGGATGAACGCCAAAAAATCCGAGGAGTAATGAAGTCATCTGTAAAAACGGTTGGTCTTATTATGACCGTATTTTATTTCAAATGTGAAATTGGGCAATAATATGACTACTTCAAGACAACATTTCTCCAAAGAACTATCTTAAGTAACAGATCCATATTTACTGGATTGACTTAATCACTGTGACTGATCGTGACTCACAAAGCTGCTCCACTAGTCATCTGTCAGCCTTCTCTGTATTAGTCATCCTTAGCTCCTTCAGTTAAAATCCCTTTAGTTTTTCCATCTGATGTAACTCTTGACGGTGAAAGTTACATGGTCCAAAGTGATTTCAGACAAGACTCCTTGTTCCTGAAGTTTGTAATGTGATCCATCAATCTTTAAGTTTTTATAACCTGAAAATTTAATTTACAGACTTAAAAACATGCATGGCAAATGTCTTTGAATCGTAATTTATACGGTGTACACTGAAGATCTGCTGTGCTTTCACAAGGATCTAGTCGTTCTGCCTGGGGAATGTCCGCAATTAGGTTCCAGTCCCATCCATGAAATTTTTATGTTTTATAATTAATGGTGCTTTATTTTATATATTTATTTGTTTTTTGAATAGTTATGTTCTTTTGAATGTTTTATAAGATTGCCTAATGATGAGGGCAACCTGGAAAGTCGGCTAACATAAAATAAACAAATAAAATCTGTTAAACTATATTTTAATTTTGCAACCTGTGAAACTTATACAAAATCTGATAGATAATACCAAGTTGATAGTTATATATTATTTCGATGTCATGTGAAACGAAAAAAAAAATTATAGCGAACTATGAGTGTTTGTCACATTTTTTTTATTATTTATTTATTATTATTATTTTTTTAAATACTTATTTACACTCGGTATAAATCGTAAGTAAATTTGATGAATGACATTAAACATTAAAATATACAATATTTTTTTTTTTTTTTTAATATATACATCGAAAGCATGTGTACAAAATAATAGGTAAAAAAAAAAGTATAAATAATAAAATAATAATGGTCTCTATGCAAATAATATAATATATACAAAACAAAGAGAAAATATTAAATTTAAATAATGATAAACATAAACATAAAACGTAATATTAAAAATAAAATAAAATCAAAGCCCTTCAACTTGAGATCCCTCGAAACACTCCCTAAATATTTTTGCTACAATAGCAGGTCTCTCAGCCAGTTGAACGCCTGGGCATGAAACACAATAACTATAGAATTCCTAATATTAATTAATGCCTACAATATATATTTTTTAAATATAATTATTTTATACTTATATTTCTTTATAATAAATCTTCTTTCACGGTCATATTTCGGGGCGATTACGAGCCTGTTCCTCAGGTCATAAAGAGCGAAATATAGAAACCAAAAAAAAAATATATACGTAAATAAATAAATTAACAAATAACAATAGAGTAAATAGTAAATAACTATTATGATTGATGATAATAATAAAAATATTCTACTATTACGATAGAACTTATAGGATATTGACGGAGGACCACTCCATTCCCCAAAAAATAAATAAATGTATGAATTAAAGCATTTATATACGAAACACGATTTTTATTTTATGGGTATATTTTTTTCTTTTGGTACAACGAAAAAATTTTTTTCACTAACATAAACATTTTTAATTGAGATTTTAATTTTTTAATTAAATATATTGCTTTCAAATGGAGAGATTGATGACGACGTTTTTTTTTTTTTTTTTTTTTTTTTTTTTTTTTTTTTTTTTTTTTTTTGGCTTTATGAGCGGTGCATATTAGCCATGTCAATGTGTTATGTATAATTATTTAAGACATCCATGGCCCCGGGAGGGAGTTCTATCTACGAAATAAAACTCACTCCCGGTCGGGATTCGAACCCGCAAACCATGGTGAGACCATGCGACCAAAGCCCTACGCTCTAGCCCGCACGGCCACCATGGCCCCCATGACGACGTTGATATTCTTCTATCTTCTTATCCATTCTACTCTATCTTCTGTGTCATTTGTACATAGTTTGTTCTTAATGTTGTCATTTATACTAATACTGATGTTTTTTGTTGCAGGTATGTTTTATTTGGTGTGGATTCCCTCAAGGTTCAAGGGTATGTCCATTGTTATTTCATCTACACACGATAGTTTTATGACGCACAGTTTTCATGAGGACGTTAAGCCCCCCCTAAAAAAAAAGAAGTTATCGGTGAATCACTGGCAGTCATTCATTACATCAGCAGTTAATAGAGAATTTATGATGTCTCCCCCTCCTTTCCTTTACCCGATTTGGCTGAAAATTAATAGGTGTCGGTCGAACTTCGAGGATTTTGGATACCCGTATAAAATATCATGTTCATAGATACACGAGAATCGTTTTTTTTTTTTATAACATATAATTTCTGACACTATACTAATGGCGCTGTGAATACTTGCCTAAATTCTCGAATTTAACACAAAAAAACTGTTATAAACAAATTATTATTTTGCCTTATTTTCAAAGGACTTTGTTCTTTTAAAAGAAGATGTGAAACTGAGTGTAAGATTGAATAAATTAATAGATGATATTGTCTTTCTTACTTACATAATAATGGTTATATTTATTTTCTAAGAAAAAGAAAATTTACAATTAAAATATTTTAATTATTATTTTCTTCTTATAGTGAGAAGGATATTTGATAGCCGTAAAAATGTTTCATTAAAAAGGAAAGGGAAAAAAAAGGTAAAGAAGTAATTAAGTGAAAACTGTGTTATTATTGGCTTTCTTAAAACCATTCCATTGCTGCTTGATGGTGTGATAAGTGGCTACGTCCGCAAGTCGGCCCCAGTCAATATATTTGTTTTATATAATTACTTTTTACTGCCCCACTTTACGAAGTATGTGGGAAGTTCTGTAATCGTTCAGAAATTAGATGTTTTCAACAGAATTTCAAAAATTATATGAAAAAATGCTTGTCTTTGTGTGTTTGCGAACACAACTACAGATAGAATTAATTTATGGACATGATCTTTTATATGTGTATACAGAAACTCATGAGGACGACACTGTGATTTGAACACACTGCATTTCATAACACAGAAAGAGAGGAGGTGGAGGGAGAATGATCTTTTCAAAAGTTTTTTAGTATTATTTTTTATTGTTGCTGGTAATTTTGAAACAACCTATTATTTCCCCTCGCCCCCTACTTTAGTGCGAAAGGTTCATGAATATCGGTTGTAGAATATTCGAGTTATGCAACTTAAAGCAGGCCCAGCATGCATTATTATGCTAGAAACTATCTATTTTTTGGTATTTGGACTTGTTACTTTAAAAGGTCGAAACATGAATAACTCATTCTGCAGATATTTTGAACCTCTTTAGTGCAAGAAAATAAATCTTTCCAACTGTGACAAAATATTTTTGCAACGTCTAAATTTTATGCACATTTTAAATCACTCCTGATATTTTTTGCAGGCTGGCCCACTCATCAGTGAGTAATAATTCTTTTCGCGGCGAATTGCATAAAGTGTTTTCTGAGAAACGCTGGGTGTCAGAGCTAGTATTACATATTGAAATGAAATGAAATGAAAAATAATCTTTATTCTGGGACATATGTCCCCTAAGAATAATAACATAAAGAATAAACAAGAGTATACATGTTGAGAAGAATAAAAATAAAAGAAAAGAGATCTCTAGGAATATTTATTAAATGTTAAAAACAGGCAATGAGTAAAATAATATAATAAACTAGTGAAAAATTATGAAGAGAAATAAAAAAATAAAAATTAGAAAAACGAAAAAAGAATAATATTTAGCAGTATTATATTACAAACATAGGTTATCCTGAGGCCAATCAGTGCAAGTCATCCATTTTTTTCTCAATCATTAGCTATTATTGTATTGTTATCGTTAAGAAAAAATTTACATTTAGGTAATTTCATAATAATAATTCATAATATGGAGCCATTGTTGTAATATATTGTCTTTCTTAATAATACACTATAATGTAAGAACCGTTGTATCAACCATTCCCAATGTATCGTACCTGACGTTAATATTTCTTTCGGAAGCGAACCTCATTAATAAAATCTAGTCGAAACTAAATTAAAAAACAAATATATATAAATAAGTTATAAAAAAAAAGGTAACAAAAATATTATATGCGCACTGTAGTGTACAGTAGAAACCACTGTACATTGATAACACTGACTGGTCGAGTAATAGTTCACAATTACCAACATATATTATAAGAATAATAATAAATTTATTTCCGTTAGACCAATACATGATAATAGGATACGTCAAAAGAATTTATACATTAAGATAGCTTATAAATTAGATTTATAACTACTTGAGTCTAACACACCTATGATTAGTAGTAACAAAAAAAACATTAAAAAAAGTAAAATTAAATTAATAAAAACTGTACAAATAAATACTTAAAAATATATGAGTATATAAAAAAAAATAAAGAAAAAAAAAATAATAATAAAAAAAAATAATAATACAAGATACGTTCATAATAAGTAGACACATTTTTCAATTTAATAAAAATTAAGATAGGTAACTATTTTTCAAAGAAATCTCTTCGGAAGTGTCTTTATCCCCCAACGATGTTTCGGGACGCTCTTACGTCCCATCATCAGGTCCCAATGTGGCGAGATATAGAAAAGAAAGAAAACAATGTAACTATAACAATATATGAAAAATAATATATATATAATTAGTCAATTATAAATGTATGTATGAAAATGTCTAAAATAAAAAAAATATATATAAATGAATACATAAAACAATAACGTACATTGGACTGACTTTTAAGGTGTGGAGGAACTCTGTCCAAAATATAAAAATGAAAGCTTTTTATCAAATAATGATTATAAGAAGTCATCATAATAAACATAAATACCCTTTATTTTGATAATCGTAAATTTCATATTTTTCAACGGTAAATTTTCCTATTTCCTCTCTCCCTTATATACGAGTATATATGTATATTTATTTATTTCTTTACTTACACTGATTAGTCTTTGAACAACCATATGACCACGAGGATGTAAGTGAGGGGGAAAGTGTGAGTAGGTCGTGGTTAGCCTTGTAGGGAGAAAAATATTGTGAAATTAGAAATTAATTTCGGGACCTGGTTGTCAAAAGGTCGGAGGGGGGGGGGGGGGGGGGGCACTTTTACCTTGAGATAAACAGACACACATATGTCACATTGGTGGTACAGTGACTAATCGGAGATGGCATAATGCCAAACGTCCTGTATAAAGACAGCTTCACATGTCTCCACTTATTGTTCTCTCCCATTTGTAAACTTCATTTCAAGAGCTTTCCAACAATAAAACATATACTTCAAGGATTTAGGTGAAAGATTGCTTCGAATGTGGTCTTGTGGCATACCGATGGAAAGCTAGTTACCTCGAAATGTGCATGGTTCACCTTCCTCAGTTGTACCATGGTACCAGGAAGTTATGTAATAGGGTAGAAATTACATGTTGAGTTTTTTTCATTTTGAGTCATATCGGCCGGAAAGAAGAGAGATATGGAGAGCCTCACACAAAAATCCTGCCGACGTATTGTTGTATCGACATGACATTTCATATTTAAATTACAGAGGGCGTCGGTAGCTCAGTGGTATGGAAGGACAGCCCGAACTATGCGGCGGCGTCGGGACTACAGAACACGTAGTTCTCGCCCGTTGTACGATGGGCCTAGGGTGCAGTTGATACGCCGGACAAGAACCCGCGGAAGCTGATGAGTGAGGCTGATTATCCAGAGTTCGGGCGATTCGTCGCCCCCGGGGGAAGGGTAAACAAAGCAGTATAGCGTGGCACTGGGCATGGCCGCTGGGTGCTTTAAGTCGGCCCCCGCCTGCGACCATACCCGATAGCTGTAAGCCATAATCATAGATGCCCTAATCCCGAGCTCACTCAGGAAAAGCCAATAGGGTAGGTTGGGGGGGACCCAAGCGATCGTCTCGGAGAGTCACTGGTTCCTATAACTGGCCGTAGCACCAAATAAAACATATTAAATTCAATTAATTCCCCCTACGCATCGGGCGGGTGGCGTGGGAGCCCCCTTCGAGGGCCGGTACACCCGGAAAAAAAAACCTCAGTGGTATGCATGCTTACTGAGATCAATATCGCGGGTTTGAAAACCGGTCGAGGCCCTAAGGTTTTTTATTTTGGAGGTGAAAAAACCTTGAGCACGCTGTCCTTATGATGGGACATTAAGCGATGGTCCAGAGCCTGTGCGATGTCAGGTACTCTACCCTAGGTGAATAAACCTAGGAAGGCAGAATTTAGGACTCCCACAATAGAGTTCATGTCCACCAGAGTGATGAAAGAGCGCTTGGGTAGTAGGCGATATGACCTCGTAGTTAAAGGCATGAGTCATAATAACAAACTATTTAAATTCAAATCTCCATAAGTACTAGGACCTATTATTTTTTCAGAAACTTCACCGGAATTGTATATAATAATATTTTTTTTAGCATCTATAATTTGTTCCTATTTATTTTTTGGGGTTTTGACAACCCAGCAAGTATAGACTTTTCGGGAAAAATTCCATCATCAGTTTCTAACATTTTTTTATACAATAAATAAATAGCATCGTATGAAATTCGTCATTAATTCATATAGAATTACATCTTATTCAAACCATTTTAAATTTTTGTATACAAGAATGCTTAACACAAAAATCCTAATAACTGCCGAAGTAATGAATTTATCGACCCGAAATTTTAATCGATACAAATTGATACATATTTTTGTAATGAGGTATTGACACGAAATTAATAAGAAGATTCAGTAGTTCCTGAGTAAGACACAGATTTTGAACTAAATTAAAGAATTGTTTTCACAAATTTAGTTCATCAATTCGCACTGGGGAAATACATTGTCGTTGAAAACCGTTCTAAAATGTCGTTTTGAAAACAATTTTTTTGTACGTTTCCATAATTTAAGCGAAAACCGTTAGTTCTATTGAAAAATTGGTTCTTAACAACATTCTTCCTTATTAAATTCCAATCACATGCGTATCCTCGAACTTCAGATAAGACCCATAAGGCCAAAGTTATAGCGCCCTAAAGAATTTACAATACATTGGCATGAAAGATACTTACTTCCTTTCCTTAAAACTATTTTTGGCTTTCGGCTACTCCAATTATTATACTGTATACAATTGAAGTACTTAGTGACCACTATCCAACTAGCATTTGTGTAAAACTGAATACAATTCACAAAACGAGTAATTGTTCTAAATTAACATCAATTGTCGGTTTTTTCAAAAGTTTTTAACTGTTATAATTAGGCCGATAGTGTTCTCTCTATACATCATATGCATTCAGTTTCCATATTCATATATTCTCTTATGAGCAGAAATCTTGAATTAATAATATCATAAAATCTATAATGAGTACCTCACACTTAAAAGTGAAACAAATAACTTTCAACTGAATTATTACTGACTCAAAAAACTTGAAAACCCTAATAACTGCCAATTTAATGAATATATCGACATGAAATTTCACATTTGAATTCAAAACCCTTGGGGACAGTACCTGTAAAATTTCAGCGATTTCGGCCGAATGGAAGTGGGGGTTTAACGGAGGGAGCACAATTGGAAAACCCTAATAACTGCCGATATAATAAATTAATCGTCACAAAATTTAGTATGAGGATTTAGGAGCTCCTATGTAAGTCAACTGTGGATTAGCAGAAACGGTTGACTGGTTTTGGAGGGGAATCGAAATGTTAATTGATTATTTCGTTCTGGTGGTTCACTGACGAAATTTTGTCATTACTAACCAGATGTCTGTATTTTGTAATTTATAAACTATCTTGATGAATGTCATTGTTTAACGGAGATAAATATTATTATATTAATGTGGTAATGGTGGAGGAGTGCAGTTAGGCCGTCTTGCCAAAGAGTGCAGTCTGGGGTGCTGTTTGTGTGTCTGAGCTGCCCACAGGGGGCCTTCACCGTTATGGACCACTTACCTGGATCCACTGGTCACCAACCATCCTCTCATGTACCCCCGTCGCCTATAAGAACAGCTTCCACCTCAACCTGTCCGAAAATGCAGTCATCTTGTTTCTAATGTAATTCGAGCTTGTCTAAACTTAAGATAGCGTATCGATGTGCGATGACATCGATATTGTTTAGCAAAAAATAGTCATATGTCTTTAATCGACTATTAATTTTTATCCAAAACGGTCTATTGATTTTAGAGGGAGATCGGAAACTTAATTGATAAATTCGTAATGGAGAAGCCTTTTCGGTCAAAAAAGGAACGTGCTCTCCTGCACATTGCAATCCATTTCTAACATTAACATTAATTAGAATGATAAAAATGCAAGTATGCCTTTATCTTAGTAAGTATCCAACCAATGAACAGGTTCCTATAAATATGACATCATTGTGAAGATATCTTCCTGGAATTTCCTTTCATTCTTCCACTGAAAGATCTTACCTTAGAATTTAAGAATACCTAATATTTATTCCAAAAGCTATTCTATTTATATATTAATGTGCTGATTGTACAGCGTGATTCTAAAAGAGACTTTCTTATATCGAGAAATGCCAGTATAAAATGAATTTGAGAAGATGCTCTGTACAAAAGTGGTTGGTATAAAAATATCCTTTTTTGGCGAAATCATATCACCAATAAAAATATATTTTTAAATTTGTTGCAAATCATTACAGTTTAAACATTGCTTGAAAATATTCGTAAAGCGTGCGAGCTTCTATCTCAGAAAATGGGTTAATATAAGAAGTCTCTTTCACTTTTATTTTAAAAGAATTTAATTGGATGTTAAATATAAACGGTAACTGAGGGCGCCGGTAGCTCAGTGGTATGCGTGCTTGACTTCTGAGCTCAAGGTCGTGGGTTCGTAACCCGACCGAGGCCCTTAGTTTATTTTATCTAGGAGGTAAAATAAACTTAAGCACGCCGTCCTTCGGATGGGACGTTAAGCGATGGTCCCGAGCCAGTACGATGTCGGGTACTCGTTAAAGACCCCTACCCTAGATGAATGAAAATTTAGGGTAGGCAAAATTTAGGACTCCCACAGTAGAGTCGGGCTCATGACCACCAGAGTGACGAAAGAGCGCTCTGGAGTAGGCGATATGACCTCGTTGTTAAAGCCCGGGCATGAGTCATAAAACCTAACCTAACCTAAACGGTAACTTGTATGTCTTTAGGCCTTAGTGGTGTCAATTTTCGTCCGATTTCGGTCAAAATCTAATCAGAACTAAGATAGCACATGTGACATCTTCATTTCAAATTTCAAGTTCATAGCTACGATCGTTTCTGAGGTAGAACGCCTACAAAAGATCAATCATATCCACTTACTACCAGACAGACATCTCAGCGAAATTATCTCAACCTATTCAGGAGATCATGAAACATGAAAAAACATATAAAAATTTGTAATATAGTAAGATACATTTTTTACAATATACAATTTTTCGCAGGAGATATATGTCGAAAACCGTCGAAAAACTGACATTGCCGGGTATAAGAAATTCACTTTCAGAATGGTTGTACAATGAAACAAGAAAATACCGCTGACACCAACTCATCACTCTCACATATCCAGTAATGTCAGAATGAAGTGAGAGTGATATCTGTAAGCGTTCTTGGTATAAGAAAGTTTTGTAATGGCCACATCATTTCATTTATTTTTCTCTCTTACAGTTGACAAACGTCCACAATGCTTACTGATTTTCGATTTTCATTTTCGAAAGTTGCCAACTTTTTTTTATAGATTTAATCCGATTTTAACATTTTTCAGATCCGAAAGTTATATTTACATATTTATATATCTCAACCTTTTTAAAATGGCAAGCTTTTCCATTTTTGTATTTATAATACCATAAGCCAGTGGTTCATGTTCAAATCGTTGTAGACCATTTGCCTTCAGAGCCAAAGAACCTTGGATCGAGTCTCAACGTCGGTAGTATAAGACTAAATTATAACAATTTACAAACTATTCACCATTCTTGCAATGCAATTTTTGACATTAACGACTTCTCGAAGACTCTCTCTTTTTTTGACTGCTAAGTTGACTATATTCTTTTTTAAATCATCTGTGTCAATTGTAGGTTAGGTTAGGTTTTATGACTCATGCCCGGGCTTTAACTACGAGGTCATATCACCTACTACCAGAGCACTCTTTCGTCACTATGGTGGACATGAGCCCGACTCTACTGTGGGAGTCGTAAATTTTGCCTACCCTAAATTTTTATTCATCTAGGGTAGGGGTCTTTAACGAGTACCTGACATCGTACAGGCTCGGGACCATCGCTTAACGTCCTATCCGAAGGACGGCGTGCTTAAGTTTATTTTACCTCCCAAATAAAATAAACTAAAAGGCCTCGGTCGGGTTTCGAACCCACGATCTTGAGCTCAGAAGGCAAGCACGCATACCACTGAGCTACCGGCGCCCTCCAACACAATTGATTAATTTTTGCTGGGGAAGTACATTGCCGGTGAATCTCTCAATTCTTTTTGTCTCTGAGTCAAGTCAGAAATTTTCATAATAATCGACAATTAATAAACTACAAATTATCGTTTTGAGTATGTTTTCAACATTTAGTTAGTGATTTATGGCCCTTATTGTGCAGTAACCAAGACTAGCGTAACGCGACGTTATCACGCTAAATCAACAAGTTACGTGATGCAGTCTAATGGAGATTACAATAGCGTATTCGACTGTTAATAGCAAGACGTAACTATTCTTACGTATGTCTTGTAACGAAAACAACGTATATGTTTGACAATAGCCTATCCAGAAATCTATTTGAACAAAGGCAAAGCCCGGAAATTGTTGATACAGTGGAATCCCGACATTTCGTATCCCGATTATTCGTATTTCCGGCTAATTCGTACAAATTTGCCGGTCCCCAGAGAAAATCCCGATAAGTGGTATAAAAACAATGCATTTCAGACCCCTCGGTAATTCGTATTATGTTTATGCTCGAGGTCACTTAAAACGTCTTACAATTCGTATTTGCAGCTTAAAAACCTCGTTAATTCGTACTGTTTTCAAGAGGGGGAGAGAGGACAACATTAAATTTAAGAAGCTTTGTGGGGAAAGTGCAAGTGTGTCAGATAACGTTTGTTCTGAGTGGATGAATGAATTGGGAACAATAATTCCCTTATGAGCCTGAGAACATATTCAATGCAGACGAAACGGGCCTGTTCTATAGCAAAATCAGATGTTGGTGTGAGGTATTTTTTGCTCTGAACACTCTTGACAAAGCAATTGACAATACCCGTCTGCAAAAAAATTACGGATTTTTTTCGAACAAATGTTTGATAGTTGTTTATTTAATCTAGAACATAAGTATGTACATATTTTTTATTGCAGATATTGTTTATTGTATAGTTTAGTATAAAGCAGTGTTTATTGCATAATTTTTATTCTTACCACATTGTACAAACTTCTTAATACATTCATGTATGCATTAATACGTTTTTTAATTTTTATTTATTTTGCACTCCCGATAATTGGAAATCCCGATAATTCGTACGAAACCGTCAGTCCCTTGACCATACGAATTATCGGGATTCTACTGTATTTCACTTCCCCAGGTATACGAAATATCGATACAACGAAAGTTATGTAATCGATCAGATATTCAATGTCGAATTTTCAACGGAATTTCATCTTTTCCGGCCCCCCTAATTCCAAATATGATCAAAAAAATTGTCTTTTTGAATCTGATAACTCCTAGGAAAAATGAATGTATATGAATTTTTTTTGTATAAACAAAACCCCATAAGGACGGCACTCATTGATTTTCACCCAAATCAGCCAAAGGGAAGGGAGGGGTTAATATATCCAATTATCGCCGGGAAAGGGGGGGGGGGGGGGGTCAGAGGAGGGGGCTTATCTCAAACCCATGGATTACTGTAGACGTGTTTGTACATTAAGACGGTTTAGAAGTCCCTCTATTTTTTTTTGTATGTGCCTGTGGATATAACCCACGATAGAATGAATATATCGACACAAAATTTCACATCGGTGTAACCCTAAAACGGCGGATTTTCAGACAAATCGGCCAAATGGAAGGGAGGGGAATAGGGGAAAAGTTTTTAACTCAAAAATCGTAATTACTGCCGATGTAATGAACGCATCGACACGAAATTTTATATATAAATTATAAAAACCCATATGGACGTCACCTATTAATATTCGGCGCAATCAGAAGAAATGAAGGAGGGGATTAGTGAAGGGCTCAAATTAAAAACCTGTTTATGTAATGAATGTACCGAAATTTAGTATGAGAAGTCCTTGTGTAACTATTGATTTTTAGCCTAAAGGATCAATTGTTTTTAGAGGGAGAGTGAAAACTTATAGTGATTTCTTTAATGGTTCTTTTTTGTGTTTTTTATATAATTATTTATCGCCGTTAGCTCAGTGGCTTACGTGCTTGCTTACTGACTTGAAAATCGTGGGTTAAAAAGCCTGTAGGATATCAGGCACTCGTTAAAGACACTCTACCCTAGGTGAATAAAAATTTAGGGTACGCAAAATTTAAGACTCCCATTGTAGAGTCGGGCTCAAGTCCACCTGAGTGACGAAAGAGCGCTCTGGTAGCAGGCGATATGACTTCGTAGTTTATTATAAATATATATTCTAGTTTCTCATTTCTAGTTAAACGTAAAATGCGTTCCTAACTAGTGTAGCTATCAACTTTTTCCAAGTATACCTGAAATTATCTAATCGCTGAAAGTCAATGAGTTTTCACCGCAATTTCGTGTTTTCCAACCCTTCGTTCCAAAAATGAAAAAAAAAAATTTGTTTACTGTCTGCGAACTCGAGAACTCCTGATAGAAGGAATGTATCAATACGAAATTTTATCTGTTTATCCAGAACGCCATAATGTACGAATGTACTACTAATTAATCGAGTAAGTTTTCGCTCTCCCTTCAAAACAAATCGACTCTAAAAAGAGTTTCAGCCAAATGGAAAGACGGGATTAGTGGGAGGGACTCGACGAATTAGTATATATATATATATATATATGGTGGGCTGGTGTATTACACCTAGGGACCTAAGCATTCAGTGCTTTCCTGGAAGCGCTGTGCTTCCCCCTTATTATATTGACTATATGTTTATACTTGTACTGTACTTATACTACCTGAACCAAGCCCTTCATGGAGTGCTCAGTCTCCCAGTTTCCTCAACGAACCTAAGAATGCTCTCATAGTCCAATCTTCTAAAGTCTTCCTCTGCGATTGCATCTCTACCAAAGATATGGAATCTCGTTCGCGCATATCCCGAGCAGATGCCCAGGAAGTATGCCGCCGTTTCGTCTTCTTCCCTACATCTATCGCAGGTAGGACTTTCCTTGACTCCCACAGTGCGTAGGTGTCTATTGAACAGACCATGTCCTGTGAGAAATCTAATTAGTATAACACATCGTCCATGCGTAAATCAACTATTGGTCTTTAGCCAAAACGATCAATTGATTCTAGAGGGAGAGCGAACACATATTTGATTTATTTCTGTTGTGAAAGTACATTGCCGGTGATTAATTTGTAAGTGTAATGGGAGAAATATTTGGACTTTTAGTTCCCACTGAAGGAATTTTTATGTAGAAAAAAAAGTGGATGAACTATTTTACTTAAGGATCTTAAACATTTCCTTGTATCCTGGAATTGTTCGATTAATGAATGTTGAAAGTCAAAGTTGGAATTCCTTCATTCCTTCCTCGTGACTCACACAAATGCAGACGACCTGGAAAGAAAAATTTTCTGTTTGAAAAATGTCTATTACTTTGACTTATTGAAACGTCCTCGCAAGCTTTGCTCTGGACTGCTATATAAAAAGTAAATGAATCACCGGCAAGGTACAACGAATTAATCAAGTAAGTTTTCGCTCTCCCTCCAAAAAAAATCGACTGTTTGCCCTAAAGGGTCTTCTGAAGCCTTACACGAAATTTTGTTTCGACATACCCTTTCCCCTTCTTTTCGGCCGATTAACAGGTGCTGTCCTTACGGGGTTTTGAATTTAAATATAAAAGTCCGCTACTTTGGGTTATTTATTTATTGACGCCTGACATGGAATCCTCATACTAGACTTAAAAGACAAGAATTTAATCGACGATACAATCTCTTATTACGACTTTTAGACAACAGCTCGAAACTTACATTAAGTATTATAAGTACTCATTTACAACCAATTACTGAAGCCAATATGGGCGTATGGAGCTAGAATCCAAACCCTGCAGTCCCGTATCCTTCATAAAATCACAAACGCTCCATTCTACGTTTCTAATGCTATCCTTCACACCTGCAGATTCCCTTTGTAAGGGATGTAATTAAATCCCGCTACAGAAAATTCCATTCTACCCTTTCCTTTCACCCTAATCCTTTAGTCCGTTGACTTGCCACAAGGAGCCTTCCTAATGTTCATGTTCGGTGACTGAGGCGGCAATGGCCTCGAGACCTACTGGTGGATTGAAGACTTATCATCTACTAAGGTTTTATGTTTCTTTATCATTTAACTATTTTTTTTTAAATATATATTTTAATTCCTCTTTCTCATCCGTAATAACAAGATAATGGAGTGTCATTGATGAATGATTTCTCTTTCAACATCCAATACATTTATTTATTACTAGCAGTAATACCCGGCGTTGCCCGGGGAACTTTGACTTCTCTTCTAATATCTCTACATGATGTTATAATTTTTAATTATTCAAATGGAATAAGGCTTATAGTCCTTCAACGGCAGACACCCTAACTAGTAAGTGTTTAGGAACTCTGGGCACCACAGCTAGTATGCGCCTTGCAACGGCGGAAACCACAACTAGTATATACTTAGCCAGTACGTTCTTAAGAACGCTCGTGACTACACCTAGTATCGGCCTTGCAACGGCGTACCACCCCAGCTAGTAAGTGCTCGGAACAGCTGGGCACCACAGCTAGTGTGTGCTCAAAACCGCTGGGGTCAACAGCTATTACGTTCTTAGGAATGCTGTGCACCACAGCTAGTTCGTGTATGTGTAGTATATAGTAGCATGTCTACCCCCAAGGACAATGATTATCATTATTATACAGCAAGGACCAGTGACACTACGAGCGAATCGAGGCCACTTGGAGCTGATTTAAAGAGGATTTTATTAAGAAGATTAATGCTCGGAACTAGCGATGCCTGAGAGTGAATCGCGATCGCTAGGAGCGAAACAAGAGCGAATTGTGGGTTGTTTGGAGTTGAATTGAAGATAATTTCATTTAGAAGAACATGCTCGGAACTAGCGATGTCTGCGGGCGAATCGCGATCGCTAGGAGCGAAAACAAGGAACAAAGAATATAGAGGAAAGCAAGGAAGTAGGTAATTGTTTATATCCGGAGTTGCATGAACGACCAAGGAGGGCTGAGATCCCCTATTCATGGAAGAGGCTTACGCAACCGGTGATCGGTGATTAGCTGGAAGTAAATTAGGCGGGAACAAACAGCCTATGAGATGTCGGGATCCGTCTCCACCATCAAAGAACCCACCCTCTTCAGTCATCAGTCTACGTTCTCTCCTCCTTCATGCTTGGGCCGATCTGGTCACGTCAGTTTTACTTTAACATTTTAGCCCACAGTGTTACTTTAATTAAGAATATGAACTTACAGTTTTCTGCCCTCCTAGTCGGACCCAAAGGGTTGTGCTAGTGTGAACGTAACAATTTAAACAGAGTTTTATTTTATGTTGAAAATATGATATTCTCCCTCAGAGTGGTCATACAGAGTGGCCATTCGCACTAATGAGTTAATTATAGTGTATTTCGGACGGTGTAAAGCCAGTGAAAGATGTAACTTCTAGTGTGGCCTCGAAACCACTAGATCTTCAATGACTTATGGAATACGTGACTGGATGATTTCTGCGGGATGTCCAGATAAAGATAATCGCACCGTCTTCGCCAGGGATATCATAATCAAGGTACCTGTAGTATCGATCCTAGGATAGATGTTTTTACAACGATTCAGTCCTTCCTACATAGGCCCATTTTGTTTGTAAATGATACTTTAATCTTATTCTGAATGTTTCTACAACAACAATTAGTCTTTAAGACATATGTACAAAATAGTTTTGTAAATATGTTCTCATTACAATAAATATGTTACAGTTCCAAGTTGATTCATTCCATTTCCCCCCACTCATGCTTCTTCAAGTTTGCAAAAGTAATTAATTATTATTAATTACTGGTGTCAACTACACATTAGGAACTTGTAACCGTTCTTCCCGTGAGGCGTGTACCCAGCTATCCAGGCATTTTTCATTTAAAGTCGCGATTTTAATAATTTTCCGATATTAATTTTAAATTGTACTAATTAAGTAATTTGCACTCCCACGCAGGATGGAATCTTTTACAATATATATATAGTTGTAGGTACAAAATTAAAATTAAAATATATAGAATTTCTTCTCGATGCATTCATTACTTTGGCAGTTAAATGGGGTTCTTGAGTTGAGCTCCGAGCTCCCGAGCTTGAGTTGTTCAGTTGGCTAGTAGTTGAAATGAAACTGTATCATTCATTCTTCATTACCGTTCTGTCATTTCTAATCCTTTGTTACATTTGAAAGAACTCTTTAAAACAATTTGTCTCACATATAATACTTAGTGAGACACACAAAACCAAACATGGGATAATTATTGGATAAGTAGGATTAATTGTTGTCTTATTAGGGACATAAGTGGTTGTACCAAGGAAGGGGGCGATAACGGATTTCAAAAAGATTTCACTTGAGCCCCTTTTAGACCAACAAACTGTTGACCTTACTTCTGACGTTAAGTCCTTTAATAAAATATGATAAGTCCTTCGCTATGGCCGTGCTTTCGTTTTTCTATCCAAGTACAAGTGAAACTTTTGAAATATATGTTTAAATCATTTACAATTGTACCAACACTACTTTACATAGGTCACTTCTAAGTACTTGGTCAGAGGTGTTCAGAGAAAGTGTACTGAAGACCCTGTTCAAATGGGACTAGGTGCCCATCTGCATTGGCGTAGATAGCATTATTCTCTGGGGGGCAGCCGGTCAACACGACCGAGATAATAAAACAGTAGTTTACATTTCACAATCATATTCTTAAATTAAGTTTAATTAAACTTAATAATTAACAATCAGGTACCATACACAAAATATTAGTATGTTATAACAAAATAATCAACAAAAATTTAATTCAACCATTAAAATTTTCATGAGTCTAGTCATCCAGTCTTATACAATAAGCAGTAGTAGTAAGTATCCTCAACTAAATAAGCCTTAATTTTCTTTTTTTTCAGCAAATCGGTCCAAACCTTGTCTGAGCATCCTCCCCTCTTTTGTATAATCAATCATCACAGTATTATGCTCTGTCGACTTTATTAATCTATTTTTTTTTTCTTATTTATATACTTTTTTTTCACATATTCTCTTATGAATGTATGATTATGATTTCATGTTAGTTAATCTTTTGTGTATCTATATATTATTAATTTCTAGTTTTCTCCAATGTAGCGCTAATTTATTTATTTCTTTTTACGATATACTGATACTATATTTCATTGTTCCTGTTCTTTACTCTATATGTATTTATTTTTAGGGGACCTCGGTCCCAGAATAATAAAATTTATTTTCATTTCTTTCATTTCATTTCATTCATTCATTCATTTCAATAATTCTTCTGCTGAAATTTTATTTTTTACCATTTCATTCTCGTTCAGCTGATAGCATTAAATATACTCTAAAAAACAATTATTTTCACTTTTTACGGCTTTCATTGAATACATTCTAAAATATGCAGTTAGTCTTAATAATCTTTTTATTTTAGGTAAACATTGCCGCGCGTTTTGTTGTGATACGCACGACGTTACGTTCGCTATACTCTTATACTTCGCCGATTGGCTGCATTCGTTGGAGTTCAAACTTTAAGAAAGCGTAATTTGAATCCGATGTCTTGACTGTAATGATTGTCTGTGGTGGAGTTGTTATAAATAATAAATTTTTTTAAATTAGGTACATTTGATCTCACTTTTCTGGGGGGGGGGGGGGGGGGGGGGGGGGGGCATCGGGCATTCTAGCTACGCCAACGCCCTTCTGTCTCCCAGTCTATTCATAGCAAAGATATTTTGAGATTTCTTGTGAAAATATCGAATTGATTGATATATTATAGAGGTTGAGAAGTGGTTTTACATGATACATTGTGATTAAATAAATAAAACAAACTTATTGTTCCTCAACTTAGAACATTGTGATTACTCAAAACTGTTTTCATGATATGAACGTTTATGCTTTTGGGAAGCTGTAGGCTGGTCTTGAGTTTTCAAAAGATTTTTAAAGAATCATTAAAAAATAAAGTTGTCCCCTGAACACGTTTTGACCATTTTCGCTATGATGTCTCTATATGTGTATGTGGGTGAGTGCGTTTAGGCGATAGAATGTTTTAACAATCTGACGCTGAAACGATTGGATTACGAAACGAATGGAACATAAAATTTCGTTGGAAATATTTCAAAATAATGTTTAAATTGTATCATTAGCAACAAATTGTAGAATATATTTTTGTTAATGGTACTCGGATGGGACGTTAAGCGATGGTCCCGAGCTTGTATGGTGTCAAATACTCGTTAAAGATTCATCTTCCCTAAAATCCTTCAAATTATCAAATTAATTTAATACATTAAGCATTACTGCTTGATTGGTATAAAAAGTCCTCTAATGGCCACATCATACATTTTCCTTTCACAAAGAAAAGTTAAGAAATCTTAAAATGTGAGTGGCTAAATGCAAATTTAAGTGATGCATGTTAAACTATAAGTGCAGGGCAAGTCAGAAAAGAGAAAGGTGGTCTCTTTGTGTTGTTAAAATCCCGGTATTATATATAAAGAGGGTCAAACATTTCTCTGGTAAAGACTCATTTAAAATTAATCTATTTCCACATAGAATATTATGTTAACCAATATTGAATAAATTAAAACCTGTTATAAATACGCCAATTAATCAATTAAGCAGCTCTTTGTTTGAAATCAATTTACTGGAAAAGAAATAAGGGAAAAAATAGGGAGAAGTGTAAATAACAATAATAAAAAAAAAATACAAGTAAAAAAAAAAGACTATAGGTTAACCTACAGTCAGTAACAAAAATGTTCGGACGGTTTGATTTTTCAATAAAAAATTATAATAATTAAATGCAAAAGTAATAAAAAATAATTTAAAAAAATAATTAAAGCCATTTTTCAATCAAGAATAAGAATTCAAAAGTGGGTTAGGATAAAGGAAAAACAGCTTTGATTAGAACAAATAAATATTTTAATTTAATAAATTTTATAACAAGTAATGTAGGTAACAAAAATTTTCGGACAAAAATGTAAACAACTATAAATAAATTCAATGTTTTTTTTACGATTTCACAAATTCAAAAACCATAATGTTAATTAATATTTGGTTGGGTACCCTTTTTGTGTAATAACATCTTTCATTCGATTCGGCATTGATGATGAAACTAATTTTTTGGTGAAATTTGGAGATATTTTACCCCACTCTTCTAATAACTTTTGTTTCAATTCGTTTTTTGAAGCAATGGGTGTTAATCGAATTTTCCTGTCGAGCTCACCCCATACGTGTTCAATTGGGTTGAGATCGGGCGATTGGGGGGGGTTTCATAACTTTAAGGGCAGTTATACAAAAGCCAAGTACGTACCAATTCACAGGTGTGTTTCGGATCGTTGTCTTGGTAAAAATGAAAAGTCCGTAAAATCCCAAGTTTTTCAGCACTCTTTTTCAAATTGCTCCTTAGTAATTCGGCATAAACTTTTCCAGTCATGGTGGTTTCAATGAAAACCAGTTCACCAATTCCACTAGACGCCATACACCCCCACACCATCACTGAGCCACCCCCATGTTTTACTATTGGTTTTAAATTTTTTGGATTCAGCTCCTCATTACGCCTTCTCCAAATTTTGTCGCGACTGTCGGGACTAAATATATTAAACTTACATTCAAATGCTTGCAATAATAGAATAATAGAACAAACCGCAATAATAAAATATTCTTGTATCTTGTAACTCTTCACAACATAAAAAGAAATCTCAGGTCATGTAATGTCAGAAAACTAGATTTTTGTGATATGACGTTGGAAGAGAGCGTCAGCAGCGCTGACCCTCGGCAGAAACCGTCCCTTCCCCCTACTCTATCCCCTCCACCTTCCCTCTAAAGAAACTAAGTACCCAATTTTTCTAATTTAAACGTTTTTTCTCCGATATTTCGACAAATAAATGTTTCCAGATCATGTCCGTTTACTTCCATGTAATATATGTATACATATACTATTACTTTACTTTTGTTTACTTCCCTATACATATAATATATGTATACATAATAATATGTACTAAAAATTTTGTAATCGTGTGAACATCAGAGATCAATTGCATGCGTGTGTTTATGTGAGAGCTCAAACGCTTTGACCTGACATCGTACAGGCTCATGACCATCGCTTAACATCCCATCCGAAGGACGGAGTGCTTAAGTTTATTTTACCTCGCAGATGAATGACATTACTCCAAAAAATTTCTGAATGATTCTGGAACTCTTTTGCGAAGCTCAATCTTTTTTTTATATTTTTTTCACTCACAAACGGTTTTTGGTACTCTCCCATTATATCCTGCTTCTTTTAGAATTCTTCGAACATTTTGTGGGTGAACTTTCTTTCCCGTTTCTCTGTATACCTCGGCGACGATCTGAGGTGCACTCCTCGAGGGCTTGTTTTTAATTTTCCGGACAACGCTACACCTTTCTCGGTCGTTTAATACTCTTGGACGGCCAGAGGAAGATTTCAAATCTATCCGATCCTCGTGCTTATACCTTCGAATTACATCGGCTACGGTGCTTTTACTTCGGCCTACCATACCACCGATTTTGCGGACACTTAATCCTTTTTCATAATTAAAAATTATTATCTGTTGAACTTCAAAAGATGTTCGACCCATCTTGACAGCAGGAAATACAAATAACTACTGAATGCAGTAATAGAAGGATATAAACACATTTTATTTGTTCGGTATTAGCGGTTGGTTGAGAAGGGATTAAAGATCATGATCAGAGTCGCATTTGTTTACAAAACAAACAACAGGTGTCCAGAAAATTTTGTTACGTGAATTTCTTGTCTTCAATTATTAATGCAAAATTTCCTATTAGCTGTAAATGTTTAATTAATTGTTTTACGGCGTTTTGAAATGATTGATGATCTCGAAATTTAAAACTTTGCTTGAATTAAATATTTTGCCATATAACTATGTGTAACTGCAAAAGAAAAACAAAATTATAAATTGTCCGAAAATTTTTGTTACTGATTGTATATATATATACTTATTATCTATATTTATTAATTTTTTGCTTATTATTCATATCTATGTGTGGTATTTGTGTATGAGTATATATGTATATTCTGTTGAATGCATGTTTCTGTAAATATGCTTATGTATTCCCGTGTGTCTATATCTTTACTGTTACTGCTGTTTGTTTATTCTTATATTTATTGTTATTGTTATTGTTTGTTTTATTTTTTTTTTTCACTATTAGTTTATTTATTTTCACTGACTAGTATGAATGCATCCATGTGAAAAAAATAATAATAAAGAAATATCGAATTGGAGAATGACCTTGAAATTGTAGAAATACATATTTGCCACACATTTTTTTTTTTTTTTCTTCTAATCATCAAGCTTGATACGCCAAATATATTGGACGCTGATGACCTTTGCTGTTTTGCGTCCTTAAACTCCAAATCCTATCAATTTACCGATTTGGTTGAAAATTAACGGGCGCCTTACTCAGAAACTTCTGAATCGAGATACTAAATATCGATAAAATACTTTCCCTTCGACCAAATTCGCGGAAAATTAATAGGTGATTTCCATTCATTACATCTGATGTAATTGGGATTTATGAGTTGAGTCCCCCTCCTTTTGGTCTGATTCCCCTGAAAATTAATGTCGTTCTTATATCTTTTGCGTTAAGCCCCTCCCCTAATCCACTCTTTCTCATTTGTCGATTTGACTGAAAATCAGTAGGTATCGTCCTTAGAATATTCTCGATATACATATAAAATTTCGTGTCGATACATTCATCCTATCGGGCGTTATCGTGTTCACATAAACACAAAACAGTTTTCCATTGAAAACTCGAATTTCTGACTGATTACGTAACTTCCTCTTTACTTCCCATAGCTGGAGAACAATTTTCCTAATTTTTCTGATAATTTATTTGTTAGTTTTATTGTTTGTTTATTTAAAAGATGATTTCGTGCGAATATATCACAGAACTTTCATGTAACCAAAAAAATTTGAGTACATGCAGTCGTTTCGGAGGCAAATTTATTTTTTAAGCGAATCATGTTCAATTCATTACGTTATAGGAACTAATTATTATTTTAAAATAAGGAAAGAAAAAAAATATATAAATATTTGCCCCTTAGGTTTTTCTATGGGAAGTAAAAAACCTTCTATATGCCACATTAAGAGATGGTTCCCATCCTGCAGCAAAATTAAGGACTCCCACAGTATAGTGGGGCTTATGTCCACCGGTATATGACCTCATAGTTAACTAGCCCGGGCATGAACAACAATAACTAAAAAATTATTTCTCTAGAAAAGAGCCAGCCTTTCCTTGTTATAGCCACTTGGAATTTTTGGCAGTGCCTTAGGTTATTTGAATGATGATAACTTCTTTAAAACAGATTTTAAAATTAATAATCCCTATTTCGAAGTTTATGATTAATGGCATCATAAATACAAGAGATCGTGAGCAGCCGTATGTCAAATACAAATAAAAGGAATGAAAGTTGTTTAAAAAATATGCATAAAACACTATTTTGCCATATAATTAGCATAATTAACATAATCTTATGATTTCAGACCATGAAAGATAATGCTTAAAAAAATTAGGTTTCTGTAAAAAAAAAAAAAAAAAAAAAATGGCTTTCTTATATTGCTCTGTGACTTCCATTTCTTTCGCTTTCTAGTTCCTAGCTTTAGTCTTCTGTACGAGAAATTCCAGTACAAAGGGTCTTGAGCAGTTTCAAAAAAAGCCTTCGGTGGATCACCGACAATGTACTTCCCCATGAATTGAATTAATCAATTAACTTTTCGCTCCCTCTCCAAAACCAGTCAACCGTTTGCGCTACAACAGACGACTTACATAGGGGCTCCTAGAACCTCATACTTAATTTTTTGTCGATAAATTTATTACATCGGCAGTTTTTAGGGTTTTTGAATTGAGCCCCCTCCCCTAAACCTTATCAATTCTTCGGCCGATTTTGCCTAAATTTGATACGTTATGCTCTCATTGGGTTTTGATTCCAATCGTCTATACATTCAGTTATTGGGCTAATGAGACCCCGTCCTCTGATCCCCCTCTTCCCTTTGTCCGATTTGGCTGGAAATCGATTGTATCCTTACAGGATGCTAGATACATGTATACAATTTCGTATCGATACATTCAATCTATCGGTAGTTATTGTGGTAAACTAAAATGATATCATATTAGTTTCGTACCCAGTAATGCCAGATGTTGGTATAAAAAAAAAAAAAAGTGTGGGTGACATGGTACTCACGAGAATTTATGTGTAAACATCTGCTTTAGTTTCATAAACTTGCTGTCGTGGACAGATTTTAATTAAAATTTGTTTTGTAATATTACAATAAGAAAAGTAGTATGAGGAATTAAACTTTCAAATTTATTGTTCTTCAATTTCTTTTATACATGAAATTATAGGTTTGTGTTAGCTAAAATAAGATATATACAACTATGATTGAAGTGTCTCTAAATACCACGAGAATACAGCGTCGATGGTAGTTTTCGAATTTGTTGTTTAATTGCTTCGATTCGTATTCATTTGTAGATTAAGTTTGTCATTTAAAATTGAAATAAGCTGTTAGCTGTCTCCTGGAATGGGTAAAAACATTATATTATTTGTTGTGACAATATGACAACAAATATATTATTTATTGATCGATATTTTCAACAGTTATTATTATAATATATTAATAACGTTATTATATAATATCACATAATAATATATTGAAATATAGTTAGTTATTATGACTCATGCCCGGGCTTTAACTACTAAGTGGTCATATCGCCTACTACACTGCTATATTATTTTTTTACCATATTGATATTTTATTTAAATTTACTACATCCGGAAATATGATCAATAATGTTGTAAAATAACAATAGAAATGCTCAAGAACAGCTGACATCACAGACAAAAAAGTGTGTAGTTCTGTGTGTGAGCTGCGCGCGCAACCGTCCGACACTCACACTAGCATGCATGCACATCAACGAGACTTACGTTCTGACACAGCCCTAACCGAGAGCTAAGATGTTTACATATCAAAAGTTCTGTTATAAAATTACATATTTTTTAATTATTTATTCAAATAAGACAAGGAATATTAACTGTGTAAAATGATTGCCCTGGTTTAGGAGTAAATCATGAGAAGAAACTGAATAATGTATGCAAATTTTGAGGATTGTATATGGGAACCAAGGATGTTTGCAAATCAGGTCTGAACTACCTCTTCATGATACACCGCTATGTATGCGAAAAAAACGGTACCTGTAGCTACACATTACGTTATTACAAGGCTGAAGATTCACCGATAATATTCTGTCTGTTCTGGCACTCGGAGAAGAAATATTTTCGTCTTCACAAACACGTTTTTATTTAACTGACTCATAAGTATTACACTTTAAAAAAATTATGAACTTTTTTCAATGTAAAAAAATGTTATATTTCATAATCGTTTTGATGTACTATAGGTTAGGTTAGGTTTTATGACTCATGCCCGGGCTTTAACTACGAGGTCATATCGCCCTTCTACCAGAGCGCTCTTTCGTCACTCTGGTGGACATGAGCCCGACTCTACTATGGAAGTCCTATATTTTGCCTACCCTAAATTTTTATTCACCTAGGGTAAAGGTCTTTAACGAGTACCTGACATCGTACTGGCTCTGGACCATCGCTTAACGTCCCATCCGAAGGACGACGTGCTTAAGTTTATTTGACCTCCCAGATAAAATATACTAAGGGCCTCGGTCGGGTTTCGAACCCACGATCTTGAGCTCAGAAGGAAAGCACGCATACCACTGAGCTACCGGCGCCCTCCCCTAAATATATATATCTTTCATGGAAAAGGACTAAATAATTTTCTCTTTATAATTTCCTAAGGTTAGTAATAAGTAAGATTACCTTGGAACCAATTGTCTCTAAAGTTTCTAAGTTGAGAAACTCGGACATATTGTTGAAACTTATAATAAATAAAACAAACAGTTTTTAATTTTATTAATATTCTCATGTCTTCAGTAATCATTTTGTTAAATACATGAACATCATTTCACGCATATCCCATGTGAATTAGTTTTATTTTTAAAATGTAACTAAAATAATTTTAGTTTAACCACGGAGATTTCCAAGTTGAAATTCCCACCCCTTCCTTACCTACCTGACATACCTACAAGAATGGCTCGCACGTAGCAAACTGAACTTGGCACTTACTCTATCTTTTCGTATGGGATCCTACCAAGTATAGGGAATTTCTTGTAGAAACATTTAATTATTAAATAATATATTTAAATAAACCTTTACAATTATTGCTATTTCTGACATGTTATTATTATTTTATTTATTGTTTATATTTTTGTTAGAATTACACAGGAATTTAATTATATTTATCTATATTTTTATTAATTGTTCCATTATCTCCGAACTCAGCAAACCTCTGATTCCTTCTGCTGGCTCCTATGAGATAGTTCTCGTCTTCCTATAAGTCTCTCTCTCCACTGGACTGGAGATTGTTACTCTTCTGTTTCATCAATCCAGTTTTTTACAATTCCTATATAAGATATTATTGTTATCTTGTTTCACATTATTATTCATACTTTTTTCTATTTTTTTTTTTTTTCTCTTAAGTATTTTTTCACTAGTTTATTATATTGTTTCACTCATTGCCTGTTTTTAACATTTAATATTTATTCCTAGAGACCTCTTTTCTTGTATTTTTATTCTTCTCAACTGGTTGATACTTGTATACTCTTGTTTATTTTTTATGTTATTATTCTTAGAGGACGTATGTCCCATAATAAAGATTATTTTTCATTCATTCATTCATTCATTGCTCAACAACCTTCATTATTTAGTTATACTTGTGAGGACCCTCTCTCCTGACTGACTGCCCTGGCAATTGTCAGTACCTTTTTTATACTAGACACTAGAGTGTCTCTAGTGCGTGTGTAAATAAAGTATTTATTCATTCTATTTACTAATATATTCTATGATTATAATAACACTTATATAACTATAAGAAACCAAATAAATTATATTATTTCATGTTTAGAAACCCAATTGGAATATTGTCGTGTAGACATTTCATGCTTCATTTTTCGACCTGAAGTCAAAAAATGGCTATCAGAACGTATACAATCACTTCTTAGCTCCCATATCCTTACAAAAGTACCAATTTTTCATCGTATTTATCTTTAAACGGTGTTTAGTAGATGAAAAATAAGTAAATAATAATATATATATTTATAAAAAAAACTAAGAAACATAGCGGGTTTAAGAAATGACCAAAAAGAAGTGAGGCGTTTTTGATCGTTTAAAGAAGACGCGATGAGAAAAAATAAATAGAAACGGGCGTATAATAAAATAGAGAGAATTTCTATTGGGCCTCTTGAAAACTGACACTAACTATAAAGAAACTGGAGGGGAAAAAAAAGGGGAAAAGTTGACTAGAAGAAGCGGTTCTCTTCAAAAGAAAGTGTCCAGATGAGGGAGGATCCATGGGGCTGTTTTTATCTATCGTATCTATTTGTTTGGGGCGGAAAAAGTGTGGCACTCCCCGGGATATAGCAATTGGTAGACTTGGGTCGGTCCCACTTTGAACCCAGTTGAGAAAAAATGACAACTGTACATCTTGTTGATTGTATGACTTGGGAAATGGGAAATGCTATCTGGAATCTTCCATCCAAAATGGATTCGTTTTTTTTTTAAATATTTATTATTAATATTCCCTTCATTATATCAAGGGTCTAACTGTCGCGGATATATTTTTGAAATTATTTTGGGGCTGGAAGTCGGAGGGCAAACCAGATATCTACTGAAACCAACAGAAATATAAATACAAGCTCTTTAATGGTTTCAGAGGCGACGTGACTGCCAGACAGACAAACTGACTAATTTTAACATATTTTTATCTGCCCAGCTAAACGAAGTGTAGGGGAAGTTATTTAATCGGTCAAAAATGTGATGTTTTAAACGATATTTCATATTTTCCGACCTCTTCATTACATGTACTTACTTGTGGTGTTTGTGAACTGTGTTGTCCGTGAACACGATAACTTCCGATAGAATGAATGTATCAACAAGAAGTTTTGTATGTTTATCCAGAATACTTTACAGACGTCACCTATTGAGTTTCAGCCTAATCAGCCATCAGGCTCAAATAAAATCAAAAATAATCAGTTAAATTAAAAACAATGCTACTGTTTAAGAGTAAATTTAAAAAAAAAAAAGAAAAAAAATACAAAGTAACTGAAATGAATAGAAAATAAATTAATAAACATTCAAAAACAGATATTATAATTTAAAATTGTAAACGGATATTTTTGTGTTTCCCTTCCTGTGTTTTCTCTATTTTCATTACCAAAACGTTTTGATTTGTGTCACACTTAAGTAAAAAGATTTTACTGAAATTGATTATGTAGTCCAGTAGGAGCTCAACATTTAGGTGTTCATGGATTTGGAGGATGGAGGTGTCCCTTGAGTAGCTACCAACCAATCTAAGGCATTTGTTTTAAATTTTTATTTTAAAATTTACAACTATATGTATACAATATATAACAAGCAAATGTGATAATAAATAAAGTGTCGGAGTTAGTTATTATGACTCATGCCCGGACTTTAACAACGAGGTCATATCCCCTACTACAAGTGCGCTCTGGTGGACATGAGCCCGACTCTACATTAGAAGTCTAGAACTAAAAAAAAACCTTGTCCCCTTACCTCAAGAAACTTCTATAATTTGAATATAATAAGAAGATATATCGAACTATTTTCCCTTCCAGTTTTACATAATGTCGATGAAACAAAGCCCCTATACAACCAAGTTTCCAAAAGTTGTTTTTCTTATAACTCTCAAAACTGAAAACGTAGTACTTTTAAAATATTTTTTTGTAAATATACAAACCCAAAAATACCAACATTTCTGTTTGTAGTAAATTTCCTTTTTTAAATGACTTCCCCAGATCTCGATATATCGAAACCTCCGTTTATGACTCTCTATGCATCGAGATTCGTTATATCGAGGGTCCGCTCTATTAGTATTTATTTTAACTAGATAATTCTATTTATAAATTATATAATTTAAATTATTCTACTATTTTTGTTTTCTTTTGTTTCAGGTATGTTCCTATATCTCTTCCGTAGAATATCTTCACATAAGGGTTCATAAATCAATGGTATGTCTGTTTTTCCATCTATAAGATCTATGAGTATATGCTGTAGTCACGCCAGTTTTGATTTATCGCTATAGAAATGAGAAAAAATGGGATTAAAAAAAAAATATATATATATATGTATTTTCGGACAGTTCTTATTAGAAATGAGAAAATATTTATTTTTCGTTTTAGTGTTCGTTCCATGAAATAACTTTAGCTGCCATTCACATTTTTTTTATTTCTCGAAAGAAGGCCAGTAAATTTTAAAAATCTACTTGTTTTCAGAATATAGCGACCAATTCGGTGCCACTTTGAACTAATTCAGGTGGTACCTAGTACGACTTTCAGAAATCCTACATGGGATCTATCGAATATTTTAAACGCATTTATTTTTTTGTGTAGCCATCGAGAGTAGTTATGGCTGTTGATCCTGTATGTGTAAAAAGGGTCGGTATGGCCACATAATATATTTTTTATTTATTTGAAATTCTTCTTAATAAAAAACATTTATTTGGTTCAGCAAAATACATGATATGGAAAATTTTTTAATAAACAATTACCAATAATAAAAAGATTTATTTTCTATGGAAATTTAATGTAGGATCTTTGGAGCGCTATATCTTTGTTCGCGTATTAACCTTAGCTCAACTCATTTGACTTGATTCGGAATTTGATTAGAACACTTCGATATGAGTAACGGTTTTTGCGTGAATCATGCAAACGTTAAAAAAAAAAAAAAAATTAGTTTCAAAACGACATTTTAGAACGATTTTCTGCATGTTTTCTTCCTTTGTACTTATGTATAAGGCGTGTAAGGTTTCTCAAAAACTTGATTAGGTCATAATTATATTATGCAGTTTCGGGTAATTAGGTCCCTAAGTAAAATTGTATCAATTTTCATCCAATTTCTGCCACAATCTGATCAGATCTAAGTTCACTGACAGACATCAACGTGAAAATGGCCTTAACGTATTCAGGGGACCTGTAATTCTGTTGAAAACTATATCTCGGATTTTTGTATGATTACAACACTTCCTTATACTATACGATAAATTTAATAAGTTGAAAAAATAAAATCGACAAATGATAAAATTGAATCATATTTACTAAATCCGACGATTTTCTACCTGTTTCAGTTATGAACCAGTAAACTGGCGTTGAAGACGCGGATATTTCAGAGGTAGCGTGCTAAAGACTGCGGGTTCGAAACCCGGCTGAGACCCTTAGGTTTTTTATTCCGAGCCTGTCTATCTCTCTCCGCACTCGCCTATTTGTCAATCGTAACAAATTTTTTTGCATCATGTCACAAATCCCTTTCTCATTTTCAAGGTTTTTGGAGCCCGTACATGCATTCTTTATCTCCCACTGGCCTATTTTTAAAAGAAACCAAATTTCTGTTGTCAATAACCTGTTTATTTAATAATTTATTTATTCCCATTTTTTTTATTATTATTATTATTTTGTTATTTTTTTCTTTATTTACCTTCTTATTATATTTCCGAATACATTTTGTTATTATATATGCTAATATATTCCTACATTTGCCAAGGTCTGTTATTTCTCTGAATCATACCAGTTTATTTAGCACACCCCCTCTATCACTATATAAATCTGCAAAACACTATTAGCTTTCACTAGAATGTTACTCGGCATTGCACGGGAATATCTGCGTTTATTTGGTCCTATGAAAAATATGTACAAAGACTGTGAAGATGACTGATGTAGTGAGAGATGATTTCATAGGTTGCAAAATATAAATACAGTTTGACCTCTCACATAGTTTATTATTTGATGCTGGATATTGCATAACAATTGAAAAAATAAATAAATTAATAAAATATAACAACAATAAAGTTAATTAGTTATTAGCTGCAGGCTTTAGATGCGTGGTCATATCACCTACTTCCCCATCGCTCTTTCGTTACTTTCGTGGACATGAGCCCGACTCAACTGTGTGCGTCCTAAATTTTGTCTATCTAGGTAGGGGTTCCCATCCGAAGGACGGCGTGCTCAAGATTTTTTCACCTCCCACAACAAAAACTTAAACGTGTAGATCTTTATGTAAAATGTTATAAAATGATTATTTTTTAGACAATGATGACGGGAGTTTTTCCCGAAACATCTATATTACCTAGGTAGTAAAAACCTAAAAAATAAATTGGAGAAAAAATATAGCTACTGAAAAATATATTATATTAAAGGATTCATTAAAATTTCTATACTGTATTTATTTAAATCCTTCGATTGAGGGCGCCGGTAGCCCAGTGATATGCGTGCTTGCCTTCTGAGCTCAAGGTAGTGGGTTCGAAACCCGGCCCTTGGCCCTTAGTTTATTTTATTTGGTAGGTAAAATAAACGTAAGCACGCCGTCCTTCGGATGGGACGTTAAGCGCTGGTCCCGAGCCGGTACGATGTCAGGACTCCCACAGTAGAATCGGGCTCATGTCCACCAGAGTGACGAAAGACCTCGTAGTTAAAGCCCGGGCATGAGTCATAATAACTAACTAAATTCTTCGATTATAAGAGAAATTGAGAATAATTCTTATTAAATTACTTTCTTTAGAAATGCATGTTATTATTGTTATTATAAATTTCTTATATAATACAATACTGGGTTGTTGTATTCAATAAAATATTCTGAAATAAAACCTTGAAAAGAAATTAATTAATTAAAAAATATGTAATAAAGAAAAAAGGGGGGGAAGGGGGTTGTGGAAAAGTATTTTGTTGTTGTCAGTAGAAAGTGCGAGGTGGCGCGTCCATTGTCCACCATGAGAGTTGCCGCGCTCTCACTGTTTATAAGAGCACCTTCAGCTACATCTTACGCAGACATTCTTATATAAGAGTACTCATTCACACACAATGACCAATGACCCCTATTCTCTGTTGAATCATAAATTTTCTTCAAAAGTTGGGGGGGGGGGGGGGGGGGGGCATAGTTTTAATTAATGTATTGTGAATACATAAAACAAAATTAATTTTTACTTTCTTATACCTATCCTTACACTATAGGTATTGTAATCGTGCGAAAATCCGAAATTTTTACGTTTTAAAGTCCCCTAAATACGTTCTGACCATTTTCGCGATGATGAATGTATGATTGGAACTTTATGAGCGGTCTAGAGCAGAAACGATTCTAGCATTGCACTTGAAATTTGAAATGAAAATGTGCTAAACAGTTTAAAAAGTCGTCAGGGAATTAATAAATTAAGTTTTCGCTCCCCCTCCAAAATCAGTCGACCGTTTGCACTAATATTCAATAGTTGACTTATATAGGAGCTCTTAAATCCGTATACTAAACTTTGTATCGATAAATTCATTACGCCGGCAGTTAATAAGGTTTTTGATTGAGCTCCTTCCCCTGATCTCCCCTTTCCTTCGGTCGATTTGGCTGAAAAACAATTGATATTGTCCTTATAGCGTTTAGATCGCACATTTACAATTTAGAGTCAATAGATCTTTCGGAAGTTATTAAAGTTTTTATGTGTTCACACAGAGACTCTCAGGTACATAGAAGGACTTTTGTTTTTATATTTGGAAACTGGAGGTCGGAAAACTCCGCATCGAATTTTCGACCTTATTACATAACTGCCCCTATACTTCGAATAGCTGGGAAAGTAAAATGACGTTTTGAAACTTATTTTTTTTAGACTTTTCTTTAATTTACGCGAAAAATGTTAGTCCTATCGAAAAATTGGTTCTTACCAAACATGATTCTTGTTAAATTTCCAGTAATCCGAATGGTTCTGAATTGAGATAGGATCATTACGAACAAAGTTATAGCGCTTCAAAGAAAATACCAAAAGTGTCTGTAGGGAATAATATATTGTACCGAAGTTGGTAGTGGGCACGGTTCAAGGATTCTCCCAGCTCTGAAATACCATCCAGTACTGAAAATATTTAACTTTTTATTTTTTTAATGAAGAAGGAATGGACCAAAGTTTGTGTAACGGTCCTTCATCTATTTAATCAAAAATCAGAAAGTAATGAGTTCACGATTTCAGGAAGAGAAGTAAAGTTCAACAAGTCTAAGTATGTTATTTGGAAAATATTATGTTTATGAATATATTCTGTTATATATTGGTATCTAAATGACAGGGTCAACATCACTTTGTATATTCTATTTAAGGAATACAAGTAGATTTTCTGAAGTTGGAAATATTATATTAAACCGGAAAAAAATCGCCATTGAATCACCAGCAATTTACTTCCCCTCAACGAATAATCTATAAAGTGTTCGCTCTCCCTCTAAATTAAATTGATCGTTTTGCCTAAAAAACAATAACTAACTTACCTACACATAGTGTAAACGTTTTCATCCTGCGTGAGAATGCAAATTACTTAATTAGTAAAAATATTAAATTAATATCGGAAAATTATTAAATCGCGACTTTAAATTAAAAATGCCTTGGATAGCTGAGTACACTCCTCACGGGAAGAACGGTTACAAGTTCCTAATGTGTAGTCACCATGAGTGGGGGGGGGGGGAATGGAATGAATCAAACCTAGAACTGTAACATATTTATTTTAAAAAGAACATATACCTAATATTTTAAATGGGAACATATTATATTTAAAAGTAAAAACAATTTAATATATAATTTTGGCCGTATGTCTGAAGGACTTAATTATAACTTAACTACGTGGTACCTCGATAATGATATCCCTGGTGATGACCGGTGCGATCATCTTTATCACCAAATCCACCTCCAGCCAATCACCGATCACCGGTTGCATCAGCTTCTTCTAAGAATAGGGGAGCTCAACCCTCCCTGGTCGTTCATACAACTCCGGAAATAAACAATTATCTTGCTTCCTTTCTTTCCTCTATATCCTTTCTTCTTGTTTTCGCTCCTAGCGATTGCCATTCTCTCGCAGGCATCGCTAATTCCAAGCATGATCTTCTAAATGAAATTATCTTCAATTCAATACCAAACAACCCACAATTCGCTCTTGTTTCGCTCCTAGCGATCGCGATTCACTCGCAGGCATCGCTAGTTACGAGCAACCGGTCTACCGGCTAATAAAATGAAACAATAGTTTACATGTCACAATCATATCTTTAGTTAGTCTTTTTTATTTTAGGTAAACAACCCTTGGGGAGTTTTTGGAAGAGATTTTATAATGTGTGCGCGTTTTAGTTTGAAACGCACAATTCGATCCGTTGGCTAAACTTTCATACTTCGCCGATTGTCAGCATACATTGCAGTCCAAACTTTAAGAATCCGATTAATTTTGACTGTGAACTGAAGCTTTCTATATCCTTCTAATGTCTTGACTGTAATGTTTGTCTGTAGTGGAGTTGTTGTTATATATTATATTTTTTTTTAAATTAAGTACATTAGATCGCACTTTTCTGGGTGGGGAGGCACCGGGCATTCTGAGGGGGGCGTGCCGACCCCTGCCTCCCCCACTAGCTACACCAACGCAGGAAGTGTATTACTTATATGAGTATATTTGTGAATAATTAAACAATATAAAATTTAGAAAAGTTCGTTGTTTTTATCCATTTATATTATTAGTTATAACTTTAATATTTTCTCATAGAATAAAACGTAATAGACTCATAAATCAAGCATTCGAAGGCGGTTTTCTTAAAAGCCCCTTGAACACGTTTTGATCTTTTTCTAGAATGTCTGTGCTCTGTCTGCCTATGTGTATGTAATTGAAACTTTGAGCTCTAACTCAAAAACAATTGTAGTAATGAACGTGAAATTGGAAATTAAGATTTTGGTATATATCTTGCAATCCGGACAACTTTCGAAAAAATGTATTTCATATAAAATGAACCTTTTTATATTTTCTACAACTTTTATCCAAAACGATTTTTTTAAATATTGAAATGAGCGTATAGGCACAAAATTTCATATGTAAATTCGAAACCCCATACGGATATGACACCTATAAATTTTCAATAAAATCGGCCGAAGGAAGAGGAGGGGGACAATAACTCCCGATTTAATGAATTTATCGACATCAAATTTCATATTTAAAGTCAAAACCTAATGAGGACGTAACATAAATTTTAGTATGAGGATTTAGGAGCCCCTATGTAAGTCAACTGTTGAATATCAACTGTTGACGAGGTCTTAAATAGTTCCCATCACATACACACACACAGACACAGAGCCACAGACATCACGAAAATGGTCAAAACGTATTCAGGGGACCTTAAATCGTGAATTTGAAACACTTATTTTGGATTTTCGGACGATTACGATCCTTCTTTCGTGAGTGAATATTGAGTTTATCTTTGTATATAAAGGTCATGATTTCTTCCCCATGGCCTACTTCGGTCATTCCTTCCTGGTAGTTGATGGGGATTGTTTGATTCGTTGTTCAGAACTAGGAGGTCAATGAAGATCTTTTCGAACTGACTGGACACCATTCAGCGGTGTTCCAGATATCCAGGATCAATGAGACATCCATTGAATTGTTCCTACGATATGATAAACCTCTGTCTTAGTTGAGTGTTAGTCGCCCATAGCTTGAAGAAAGGCAGATTCAGACCACTCTCAAACAATCTCCAACAAACTAGACTAATATCCGATGCTTAACTACAGAAATTTGTGATAGTTGTATTATTTTAGCCTTATTGTATGTTACAGTTTTTTTTGTAAGTAGCATATGTATTGTACAGGGTGTCCTTTTTAGATGACCCGGCTGAATTTCTCTTGAACCGATAACGTTATAAAAAAAAATAAAAAATACGTATTTAATATTTTTCAGTCTAGTTTAAAATGTCGACCTATTTGTAAACAATAAAAGCAATTTAACGTTTTTACTAAAATTAGGAAGCAAATTAGGTTTATTGGAATTAATACCGAAACAAACAAAATGTTTTTGTTTTGTTTTAAAACTTTGCACTATAACTCTGAAATTTTTTGATCAATTTAAAATCGGGTTGCACCATTGATTTCAGCGTAAAAATCCTTTACAATGATATATCGGAAGTTATAGGGTCCTTTTGAAATTTTTAAGTTGTTTTCTCCCCTACTCTGGTTTTTCAAAAACAGGTCGAAATTTTAAACTAGACTGAAAAATATTACATTCGTATTTTAAATTTATTTTATAACGTTATCGGTTCAAGAGTAATTCAGCCGGGCCATCTAAAAGGACACCCTGTATATATTTACTTGCTCAGCTATACCTACGAAGTGTAGGGGAAGTTATAACGGTGTGTGTGTGTGTGCCTGTAAACACGATAACTCCGATAGAATGAATGTATTGAAATGAAATTGTATATGTGTATCCAGAACCCCATATCATATGTTTCCAGACACCTGTTGATATTCAGCCAAGTCTGGGAAAGGAAAGGAGTAATTAGGGGGGAGGCTAAACCCAAAAATGTAATAACTGCCGTTGAAATGAATGTGTAGGCACAAAATTTCATATGTAAATTCGAAACCCCGTAAGGATGACACTCAGTGAAATCGGCCGAACGGAAGGTGGGGGGATGAGATGAGGCGCTAAAATCTAAACCCCATTAACCTTCCGATGTAATGAATGTATCGACATGAAATTTCATATTTAATGTTAAAATCTTATGAGGACATAATCTATCAAATTTCAGTGATATTGGCTGAAGGGAAGGGGGGGTTCAATTCCAAAACCCTGATTACTGCCGATGTAATGAATTCATCGACACAAAATTTAGTATAAGGGTTTAGGAGCCCGAATGTAAGTCAACTGATGACTGTTTTTGGAGGGGGAACGAAAAGAGTAATTGTTTAATTCGTTCTGGGGAAGTACATTGTCTGTTATTCACCGTCGATTTTTTTGTACATTATATCCTCACCTCTGGATCTTTAACTAGTTCAGTTAGTTTTGTTATTTAAACAAGGTTCAAGGTGTACCAGTTTGAACAGAAGCAATATGATATCCATCCAATTAAATTTTCTAACACCTACTTCCAACGTCACCGAAAACTCTATTAGGAACACACCTATTAATTTTTCGCGAAATGCCTCAGATTCAGAAACTTTTTTACAAGTCAAATATTGATTTTTATCCCAAACAGTCGATTGGTTTTAGAGGGAGAGTGGCAACTTAATTGATTAATTTTTTCTGGTTAATCGTATACCAAATAAAATGTGCCTCTTAGTATTATCTATAACTTTTATTTGAAGAGGCTTTTGATTGTCATAAATAAAAAGTACTTAGGCCTCGAAGTAAAGTGGTCTTTATTTTCGTCTGATTTTGGGCAAAATCAAATCAGGTCTAAATTAGCACATTTGACACCTTCATTTAAAATTTCATGTTCATTGCTACAGTCGTTTTTGAGTTAGAGATCTCTGAAAGTTCCAATCACATACTCAAACAGACATCAAATTCCGTCATAAACTCGATCTCGGATTTTTTGCACCATTACAATACTTCCTTCCACTAAATGTTGTAGAAAGTAATTATTAGTTAGTTATTATGATTCATGCCCGGGCTTCAACTACGAGGTCATATCGCCTACTACCAGAGCGCTCTTTCGACACTCTGGTGGACATGAGCCCGACTCTACTGTGGGAGTCTTAAATTTTGCCTATCCTAAAGTTTTATTCACCTACGGCATGAGTCTTTAACGAGTATCTGACATCATACAGGCTCCGGACCATCGCTTAACGTCCCATCCGAAGGACGGCGTGCTTAAGTTTATTTTAGCTCCCAGATAAAATAAACTAAGGGCCTCGGCCGGGTTTCGAACCCACGTTTTTGAGCTCAGGAGGCAAGCACGCATACTACTGAGCTACCGTCGCCCTCGAAAATTAATATTCATAAATTTCATTTGAATTCGTACAATACAGCGATTACTCCAGCGAATAAAACGCTCGATAATTCCCTTCTCGTCTACTCTCTAGGCCAAAAATGCGTTCTTATTTTAGACTTTTCCCAGCGGAAAGTGAACCATTGACTGTCCCTGGTCTAATATACGTTTGTATAATGAAACCAAACTGACATGGATATTTAGCACAACAAAAGAGAGTTCGAAAAGAAAGCTTTGAATTTTGTCTTGTCTCCATCCTCGTTGTCATTTAAGAACAAACCGTATTTTGGTTCGTAATACCTGGGAAAATAGTCTTATTCTTTTTGACTTTCGTTAACAGATGTCATTTGTATCACAATGAACCAGTCGAGTTTTATACCTATTTCACCCAGTGGAATAGAACCACTTTTTGAGAATACATATTTATGATATTAAATATGTTTTTACTAACCCCATTATTACGTGGAAGGTTATATTAGCAGTTTGCTCGGTAACCTGGGGTAACTTTAACTAGAGTAAGTGATGATGTAAGATTTTAAAAACGATGTTCTACTCAATGTTCAAGTCAAAACTCGAATTCCATATTAGCAGCGAAAAAGACTAAACTAATGGAAACTTCGTTGCAAAAATGGTCAAAATGTACTCAGGGGATCTTGGAACGTGAAAATCCTTTGAAAACTCAATGTCGCATTTTCTCACGATTACAATACTTTGTTACAATAAAGTGTGATATTGTTAATTATGTATTTGTAAAATTAAAATAAAAAAAAAATATATAAGTAACATTAATAATAATATGATAATAATTAAAACAAAAAGAATAAATAATAAACAATAAATTACCACATTTCCTGTAGAAATTTTATAACTGGTCATCTATATAATTTTGATTTCTACAGTATTTTCCGAAAAGGGCCCAAAAAAATATCAAAAGTACAAGACGTGCATCTTTTAAGAAGGTGCACTTATTTAAAAAAAAAAAAAATCAATTAACCAACGTTTCATTTGGATTTCTAAAGAGATGCGATGTTTTTCTAAATGTTTCAAATATATTTAAATCTAATCCAAAGGTTTTTTGAATTATCTTTACAGGGTTAACAGAGAAAATGAATAGAATAGAATTTACGAGAACAAATAATTTTCGTAAATTTTTTTAAATCTTCATTATAAAATTCAAAAAAAACTAAACATTGAAACAAACAAAAAAAAATCAAAAGAAAAATCTTAACAACTAAATTCTTAACACTATTTCAATCTTATTTCTGTTTTATATTTTTGGCGATGCGTTAAAATTTAGTTATATATTTCTGGGCATATATCCTGTACATATAAACAAACAACAGTACCTTCTTTGTGGATCAATTTCATCGTCAATTCACTCCTAATAAGTTCATTACATCTTAAGCCTAAACACAACTCTCTATCTTCATTCAGACCGTCTCCATTCCACCTAGGCCTCGACTCGTCTCTACACACTAAAAACAGCTGATGTCCGTGTTTTTTTTTTCTACATGCATTTGTTTTAAAAGAAATGGTTTCTTATTATTTATAGAAAAATAAATATAATTAATTTTTTTAAATATTAATGATTTAATGTGTGTACATGTATTTTTTTTCTTTTTGTACATCACAAAAGAATACCATGAAGACTTGAATTTTAACCGACACTAAATCGTGAAACTAAAACTTCAAACGCGGCTTAACAGTACAAAATGTATGATTAAAAGTGATGATTGTAAATTAAATAATAAATCATTTATGATAGACTAATGGTTTAAATTTAATTTCAAATTGAAATATAAATAGATTTTCTCGTGTTCAGAAAGCCTGGGAGCGACACATGTATGTTGAGTTTTGTAAGTCTAATGAGAAGACTGTAAAGATGAGATGTGTTCGACATTTTGTCTTTACATTGGCAACACTTCACAATGCCACGCTACTCCATGACTTTCTTATATATTTTCTTCTGGTGAGGCAGCAACAAGAGACTGTGTCATTTCCGCCAACATTTTTCAGATTGTATTTTCATGTAGTTTTTCTTATTATTGTTATTATTACTATTTTTTTTTTTTTTTTTTTTTTTTTTTTTTTAGAAAAAAGGGGAATTGCTGGGAATAAAAGACTAAGTTACTGGCCCATAACGTATGTTCTATTTCTTGAAGAGAGTCGTTATTTTTGAACGTTTCAGGATATACCCAGTCATGTCCCTTTCGGGAAACATATGAGAAAAATGATTTTAAAATTTTAATTATTTACTATTTAAAGGAATATTTGGTGCATAAGATAATCATTTCAATGTTTAATATAAGTAACCAAAACGGACTAATCAGTTATAGTAATAAAAAGTTTCCTTTAGACACCACATTATACGGGTGATGAATACCTCTGATGACCGATTACATAACCTCCCTTATACTTCGTATATCTGAAAAAGCAGTAAAACATCAATACTTTCCTCTTCAATTTCTTAAAAAAATATAAAATTTCTTGAGAGTTTTTGAGAATAATATTTCTGAGGTAGAATGAGGAGTCAACAATTTGTCTTGGACTTGCTAAGATTGAGGTACGGGTTCCTAAGGGGTTCCTTTGTACCTGTGACGTGGGACTACCATCCATCATGGGTACCTCTGCTAAGAATCCTGTGTGACAAGTCACAGCGCTACCTGGAACCCTATGACCAACTCATAGTTTCCACTATCTCAGCAGTGCCATGTATGTTCTCATGATGCAGGCATTTCCACTCAGACAATTATCTATTTTGGTAGTCACTTCCGTTGTCTTTTGATAACGTCTGTACTACTGGTATGTTGATAAGCAATTAATAGGTTCACTCATAGCTGAACAGTTGAGTCGTAAAACAATATTGTTTGTCGTATACTGAGAGCACTAAGCTAGAAGCAAATTAAAATATAAAAAAAGTCGGTGAATTACCGACAATGTACCTCCCCAGAACGAATTAATCAATTATCTTTTCGCTCCCCCTCCAAATATATTATATAAAGGGTAAATAAATCCTCATACTAAATTGTTTATATACTTCTGAGCTCAAGAACGTGGGTTCAAAACCCGACCGAGGCCCTTAGTTTATTTTATCTGGGAGGTAGAATAAACTTAAGCACGCCGTCCTTCGGATGGGACGTTAAGCGATGGTCCCGAGCCTGTACGATGTCAGGTACTCGTTAAAGACCCCTGCCCTAGGTGAATAAAAATTTAGGGTAGGCAAAATTTAGGACTCCCACAGTCGGGCTCATGTCCACCAGAGTGACGAAAGAGCGCTCTGGTAGTAGGCGATATGACCTCGTAGTTAAGGCCCGGGCATGAGTCATAAAACCTAAACCTAAACCTATAAATTGGATCGGCAGTTATTAGGATTTTTTTGTTGAGCTCGTCCTCTCATTCCCTCTTTCTCTTTGACCGATTTCGTTGAAAATAAATAGATAAGGTTTTTTTAAAATTTAAATATAAAACATCGATATAAAGATTTAAATATATAACATCCGATACCTTAATTACATCTGCAGTTATTACGGTTTTTAGTTGAACCCTACGGAAAATTAATGTGTCATTCTTGTGGGGTTTTAAATTTAAATAGAAACTTTCATACTGATCCATACAACCGTTTGACCTAAACATTAATATTTGACTTATACAGTAGCTTCTGTATCCTTATACTAAATTTTGTGACGATACATTCATTACATCGGCAGTTATTAGGAATTGTTAGTCGAGCCCCCTCCTCTGATCTTCCTCTTCCCTTCTGCCGATTTTGCGGAAAATTAATATTTGCCGTCTTTATGAGGATTTGAAATTAAAATACAATTTCATAGCAATACATTCGATAATAATTTCATCAGTTATTTATTTATTTTATTTTTTATTGGAGCCATCCTCTGATCGCTCCTTTCCCATCGGCCAATTTCGCTGAAAATGAATAGATTCCCTTATGGGGTTCTGAAATTTTGTCTCAAGGAAATTCGTATGAAAAATCAATATTGAGTTTTTGTACCCCTTCATGTAGCTGGAGAAGTAATTCGTTCGTTAATGTTTGTATCTGTCACGGTAGTTCCCGATGGAACGAATATATCCACACGAAATTTTGTATATCGATCCAGAACCCCTAAGGACCTACTTACTGGCAGTAGGGTATCCTATTTTAGAGCACCCCTTATACGTCTTGATCGAATAATCCTTTTTTTCAATGATACTTAACATTTTTTGCAGAAATATTGTGAAACTCTTAATAAAAAATAAAGAAAAACGTATGTTTTTTAAAAATGTTTATTTCACAATATATATATATATAAAATATGGGAGTATTTTCGGTATTGCTACCATCTTTAGCCACGACTTAACAAAAATGCACGCGTTGAGCTTTTCGTTAAGCCGTGACTGAAGATGGTAGCAATACCGAAAGTACTCCCATATTAAATATATTTTGTGAAATAGACAATATTTTTTTTTTAAACAAAAGTTTTTTCTTTACCTTTTTTTATTGTTTATGCCATCCCTTAAATTTCTTTTTTGTTGTATTTAAAAAATCCATATCTGAATTGATTTTCTTATCAGTCTGACAAGGACATGTTCTGAGAATGTCTGTTCTATTGACCCCTGTCCTAGTTGATCTAATAATTAGATAATTATTATCGTTATTTAACATTCATGTTAACAAATTGATTGATAAAGAAATTTATTGCTTTATTTTTTTATATAAGTTTCTTATTATGGAAATTTTTTTATAATAACTCTTTATTTTGAATATTTACCATCGGTTTAAGCATAAGTAAATTTGATGAATCATACATAGAATATACATTAATAATAAAAATAAAAAATAGAAAATAAATACATCGAAAGCATATAGTTATGTACAAAATAATAGGTAAAAAAACAAAAATAATAATAAAATAATAATAATAAACATAAAACATAATAATATATTTTATAAAGATAAAATAAAATTAATATAAAAGCCCTTCAACTCGAGACCCCTCGAAACACCCCCGGTTCTCTGTCATCCCCATCCCTCCAATTTAATTCTACTGTGGGAGTCATAAACTTTGCCTACCCTAAGTTTCTATTCACCTAGGATAGGGGTATTTAGATTCCAGATAAAATAAACTGGGGGCCTCAGTCGGGTTTCGAACCCACGACCTTGAGCTCAGAAGACAAGCACACATACCACTGAGCTACCGGCCCCCTCTTAACTGTATGTTGACTGACGCTGAGATGCGTCTATAACTTCTTTAAACCTTCTTCTCTCTTAGATTCACTATCTGATGATGGCAATTAATTGTCGAGACTAGTTATGGAGTAAATAAAATATATTGTTGGACTGGATACGTCCATATTACTTATTTGACAAGTAAGTCTACGAATTCCGCCTACCAATCAAGAAATAAAAAATAAAAGATTCGGTAAATCTGTAATTTTTTAATTGCTGGAAAACATTTGGATAAAAAAAAAGTCGTTCATCAGCACGAATAAAACAATTAAATGTTCGCTCTTTCTCCAAAACCAATCGACTATTTTGGCTAAAAATCAACAACAAAACAACAATCGACAGAAGGGTTCGCTCCATGGCTCCTGCCTCTCTGTTGACCAGGTTTAGTTTATTTAGCTACTAGCAGTAATACCCGGCGTTGCCCGGGGAACTTTGACTTTTCTCCTAATATCTCTCGTTCGAATCCATTTCAATTCTTCAATAGTACATTCATGATGTTATAATTTTCAATTATTCATACGGAATAACGCTTATAGTCCTTCAACGGCAGACATCCCAGCTAGTAAGTTTTTAGGACCCCTGGGCACCATGGCTAGTACGCGCCATTCAACGGCGGAAACCACAGCTAGTGAATACTTAGCATCAGTGGACGTCCTAGCCAGTGCGTACTTGAGAACGCTTGTGACCACCAGGTTGATTAAAACATAGACCTTAACCTTCTGGTAGATAAAACTTATCTATTCAAAAAGATTCCTCATTAATCATTGCAGTGGTTTTTGAGTTACAAAGATTGCGTGGGTGGATGCTGGGATGGACCAGATATTGAGGTACTAATACGCCTATAACCTTCCACAGACGATGACGAACAAATTAAAAAAAAAATAATCAAATGCATCAAGCCGTTCGTGAGTTATAGCGGTACAACACACAGACATTTTCAGCTTTATATATATGATTAATATATATTTAATTACCGAACTCGAAACATATTTAGAAAAATAATTCAGTGAAAGAAAAGATTTATTCTTTCTATTTTACAATTTTTTCAATTTTTTTCAATTGAAGTGTATCAGTGGGAGGGGGGCTCAACTCAAAAACCCCAATAACAGCCGATGTAATGAATGTATCGACATGAAATTTCTTATTTAATGTCAAAATCCAATGAGGACATTACCAATTGACTTCTAAGACTACTAAATCCTCATACTAAAGGTGTTTTTCTTTTCTGTGTTGAGTTACTAACCTAAGTTTACTTAATTAGTACCTGACAGGCTGGCTTAACTTGTACATGTACATGTCATAGCTATGTTAAAGGAGGCTCAGGGAAGGTTGGGGAGAGTGTTCCAGGAGGCAGGACCATATTGCTCGAAGTGTTCTGACCTCCCTTCGCTCGCGATCCATGCAAAGATCTCCCAACCACTCCTGTATTTCCTCGACCCATTTCAGCCCTATCGTTTCCCTATATCTCATGCTTTCCATTTTAAAATCTCCTCCAATCAGTGTCCAACCTCCAACCAGGAATCGCAAATTGTTCACAAATTGAAGACTTCCAGTTCTTTATCCCTTGTCAATATCTGTATTTTTACATCGTTTTGAAAAATATTCCATTTTTTTTTTTTTTTGTACTTGCCTAGGGGAATAGGTCGCTAGTCTTATAAGAACTAAATTACATTGCAACACTATCATTGCAATCTCTTTGAAAAATGCAAGGTACCTCCCACCTGCTTGTTTGTTTGTATAATGCACTTTCACGTCAAAAAATGTTCCTCACTCGCATCAATAAAAAAAATTTAGATTTGTCTTTGTGTCTATGAACACGATAATTCACGATAATTCGAACAAAGAGTTGGGAGGGGGGGGAGGGGGGGGTTAACATGAAAACACGAATAACAACTAACTTGTGCCAATAGAATCAATGCATCGACACGAAATTTTATAGGTTAGGTTTGGTTTTATGACTCATGCCCGGGCTTTAACTACGAGGTCATATCGCCTTCTACCAGAGCGCTCTTTCGTAACTCTGGTGGACATGAGCCTGACTCTACTGTGTGAGTCCTAAATTTTGCCTACCCTAAATTTGTATTGACCTTTACCTGACATCGTACAGGCTCGGGACCATCACTTAACGTCCCATCCAAAGGACAGCGTGCTTAAGTTTTTTTACCTTCCAAATAAAATAAACTAAGGGCCTCGGTCGGGTTACGAACCCACGACCTTGAGCTCAGAAGACAAGCACGCATACCACTGAGCTACCGGCGCCCTCTCGACACTTACTAATTGTCAGCGGAATCGGCAGAAGGGAAGAGGTGGATCAGCGGAGGGGGGGGGGGGGGGGGGCCTCAACTCAAAAACCCCAATAACAGTCGATGTAAAGAATGTATCGACATGAAATTTTTATATTTAAGGTCAAAACCCAATGGGGACATAGTCAAATTTCAGCGATATCGATGTATATTAACTGCCGGTGTAATGGATTTGTCGACACAAAATTTATTTGTGTAACGATTTAGGACCCCCTGTGTAAGTCAGCTATTGAATATTAGTGCAAACGGTCTGTTGGTTTTGGGGTGGAGAGCGAAAAGTTGATAAATTCGTTCTGGGGAAGTACATTCTCGGTAATTCTCCGAGGACTTTTTTTGTACTTTATACCCCCCTCCCTCTGGATCTTTAACTAGTTCAGTTACTTTTGTTATTTAAACAAGGTTCAAGGTGTACCAGTTTGAACAGAAGCAATACGATATCCATCCAATTAAATTTTCGAACACCCACTTCCGACGTCACCGAAGCCCTTATCTGTCTTCTTCATGTTGAAGTAACGAAGTAATCATGTTAAAACGTTTGTTGTGTAACAAGAAAGTGTGTTTATCTCGATTCCTGTACATAAATGGACAATGACGTCAAATTTCATTATGAAATGGTTCTGTTTTTACCATGTCATTCTCTCCTACTTACCTTACGGATAAGATGAGTTTCTCAGATTAATTGGGTATACCTTACATAGAATTGCAATTGTAAACAATATTAAGTTCCAAATTTGGAAGCCATTCTTATGTTGTACATTTCCAGCTGTATAAGTATATTGAAAGTTATGGTTAGGTTTTATGACTCATGCCCGGGCTTTAACTAAGAGGTCATATCGCCTACTACCAGAGCGCTCTTTCGTCACTCTGGTGGACAAGCTCGACACTACTGTGGGAGACCTAAATTTTGCCTACCCTAAATTTTTATTCACCTAGGGCACGGGTCTAAAACACCTTGAGGACGCTGTCCTTCGGAAGGGACGTTAAGTTCTCAAGCCTGTGCAATGTCAGGTTCTCGTTTTTTTTTTTGGCCTTATGTACTTTGCATATTGGCCATGTCTTTTATAACGGTATTATCTAATACTTCAACATCCATGCCCCCGGGAGGGAGTTCTATCTACGAAATAAAACTACGGGATTCGAACCCGCAAACCATGGTGAGAGATGAGAACCAAAGCCTAACGCTCTAGCCTGCATGGCCACCATGGTATACATACCTTAGGTATTGGTACGAGAATACTGATGTTGGTTATTTAGAGTATTTATGAGTTGTCTCGCCCCTCATCCCCTCTCTCCTTTGGTCGATTTGACTGAAAAACATTTGGTTTTGTCGTTAGAGGGTTTTGAATTCACATATAAAATTTCGTTTCGATACATTCTTTCTATCGGGAGTTATCGTGTTCACAACTAGACACTATTTTGAATCTAGAGTATGGAAAACTTGAAATTCCGTTGAAAACTCCGCATCGAATTTTTGACCGATTATATAACTTCCCCTATACTTCGAATTGCTGGGGAAGTAAAAACATATGTTTTGACAGTTTCTTTATTGGAGGGAGATAGGACGTGGTGGGGGTAGGGAGAAGAAGGGTTTGTTGCTCTCGTCCAAATGATTGCTGGGGCTCTGGGAACGTCCTGGTGGCAGGAAGAAGGGGTCTGCAAGCTACTGCTGGGGCCCTCCAGAGAGTAAAAAAAAACACTTTTGTGACGAATTGAGCACTTTAATGTAGCTGAAACAGAGTGATCAGTTTCTTCAAGAGGGCAGTACCCTGGCATCCCATCCAGCCAGTTACACACCTTCCTTCCTTCCAGTCAGAACCGTTAGCTACCTCTCTCCATCTCTCTCCCTCACTCTGTCTCTCTCTAAAGAGAAGAATTCTTAATTGTATTTGTCAAAAATGTAGACAACATACACTGAGGGGTAGCTTGCCTGTCTACTGAGCTCAAGATCGCAGGTTCAAAACCCAGTCGAGTCCCTTAGCCCCAACCCAGCTACACGAAGTTATGTAATCTGTTTGGTCTTCATTACGCTCCAAAAAAATTACTATTAAGGAATTTCAGAAATTTTACTTTTAAGAAATTATGACAAGCTATCTCAACTTTGCCTCATCCACAAACTGGGTGTCTACATGACCGTTATCAGACCCATCTGGACGTATGGAGTTCAGCTCTGGGGTCCTCACAACTTCAAGCCGAATTCAAGCCATTCAAAACAAAATTCTCCGAACAATCACACAATGCCCATACTACGTATCAAACATAACATTACATCATGACCTGAACATACCATTCTTACACGAAGTTAGACAACAATTAATTATACACAAATTTGCACAATAAGTTCACGACATATCCGAAAACATTGGAGGAAGCCATGTCGGTCCGGTCCTTGCCGGGCGGACCTTCTCGGCGACTGAATCGTCGTTGGCCGCGTGACCTCCTGCCTGAGGAGGCAGTGTTGTTGACCAGCCTCTCATCAAGAGGTTTTGAAAACATATATATATATATTTTTTTTTTTCACCTTTATGTTTTCAAAACTTCCAATTTTCAAATGTCTATTTCTCTTATCCCCCACAAAGTATTTGAAGAAATTTTAAGTGAGCTTCAAGGACCTTTTGATCAAATTAGATCGATGTTAAAATTATCTTATAGTTAGTTATTATGGGCTTTCACTACGAGGTCATAACGCCTACTACCAGAGCGCTCTGTAGCCCTACTCGATTCTAGGAGTCAGACATTTTGGCTGCCAAAGTGTATTATATTGTAAGCTCAGGATCATCGGTTAACGTCTCATGCGAAGGACGGTGTACTCAAGGTTTTTTCACGTTCCAGATAAAAAACTTAAGGGCCTCGATTCTCGAATCTGCGATTTTGAGCTTGAACTTCGGTGAACTTGGAGTTGTGCCCAGTTGAAACTGCACATTATATTCATTTTTCTCCCAAAAATGTTGTACTATTTGCACTAAATTTGGTATTATTGAATATTTGTGCTTAGCCTAAATACAACTATCCTTTAGAAGTTTATCATCTTTTAAATAGTATACGAGGTCTGTTCAAAAAATACTCGGAATGACGTCATCAAACAAAATATACTTTATTTAGAAGTTACATGTTTGGGCCCCTTCGAAGTACTCTTCTCCCCAACGCACACACTTATCCCAACGGTGTTTTAATTTGTTGAAACAGTCCTGGTACGCTTCTTTTGTAATGTCCTTCAGCTGCTTCGTCGCATTTGCCTTAATCTCGGGTATCGTCTCAAATCTTCTTCCTTTCAAGGGTCTTTTTAGTTTGGGGAACAAGAAAAAGTCACTAGAGTCAGGTGAGGGGGTGGGGGGAGGGGGAGGGTGGGGGGGGGGGGGGGGAGAAGAAGAACAGTGATCGAGTGTTTGGCGAAAAACTCACGAGTTCTGAGGGCTGAATGGGCTGGAGCGTTGTCATGATAGAAAAACTAGTCGCCACTCCTCCACATTTCTGGCCCACCGTATATTGTAGTTAGTTATTCTGATTCATACTACAAGGTCATATAGCCTACTACCAGAGCGCTTTATCGTCGCTCTGGTGTGCTTGAGACTCAACTCTGGGAGTCCTAAATTTTGCCTTAACGAGTACCCGATATCATACAGGCTCGGGATATGGTATTGACGGATATTATATCTAACGTGCAAACTTAATACACCCCACTGCTTTAGGGTGTAGAGAGGCAGTGAACTATGGTGTGGAACCCCCACATCGTCTAGTTTACCTTTAGAGTATCCTAAAAATCACAAAGAGAAGTAGAAATCGGAACTAAGTAACCTGGTAGGCAGAGTTTCACACAACTCAACACTTTTTTCTCGGAAGGACATTAGAGGCAGGAGGTCCGCGGACACTTTCACTCAACTTCTTATTATGTGTAGAAAATTAGTTAGAAAAAAATAAATAAGTAAAAGAAATTTATTCATAATAGGTTTAAAAAAAATTCGTTGGTGAATCACCGGCAATGTAATAAATAATCGACTAAATTTTCGCTCTTCCTCTAATACGAATCGATCGTTTGGGCTAATAATCTAAGTTGTCTTATCGATATCAATAATTAGGGATTTTTATTCGAGCCCTCCTTTCCTTCGGTCGATTTTGCGAAAAGTTAATAGGTTTCGTTTTTATGCCGTACCTACTGAATTTACACATGAAATTTCGGCAGCTTGCTTACAGACTACACGAGGCGGCAGGACCTGATAAGTCAGACTGTTGCTTACAGACTACGAGAAGCAGCAAATGATCTGACTGAAGTAGCGTCTGTCTGACTCCTGCCTAGCCCGGCCTCCTACTCCACCTTCAACCGGTTCCTCCTCTAAATCCGACCAAATTTGGCCTTCGTCTAGGTCACCTTCCTAGTAGTACTTCACGCCTCTTCATCTCGCCTCTCAACTTCAGCACCTTCATCTCCCATCTATCCTTCATCGCCGAGATAACATCTTGGGTGGGTGGAGTCTATTACATTTCCCTCGTTTCCTGCTGTGCTTGATTTGTATGATGTCAGTATACACAATTGGAGGAAGAGGTCGGGTTGGAGAGAGGTAATCGGTAGTAATCCACAATTTAGGTTAGGTTAGGTTTTATGACTCATGCCCGAGCTTTAACTACGAGGTCATATCGCCTACTACCAGAGCGCTCTTTCGTCACTCTGGTGGACATGAGCACGACTCTACTGAGGGAGTCCTAAATTTTGCCTACCCTAAATTTTTATTCACTTAGGGTAGGGGTCTCGAGTACCTGACATCGTACAGGCTCGGGACCATCGCTTAGAGTCCCATCCAAAGGACGGCGTGCTTAAGTTTATTTCACCTCCCAGATAAAATAAATTAAAGGCCTCGGTCGGGTTTCGAACCCACATCTTGAGCTCAGAAGACAAGCACGCATACCACTGAGCTACCGGCGCCCTCAAAAATTAGTTTCAATTATTAATTTTTATCCAAAATAGTTGATTGAAGTAAGATGGAGAGTGAAAGCTTAGTTTACTAATTCGTGCTGGGGAAGTACATTACTGGTTATTCACCGACGACTCCCACCGTCAATACGTTTGAGAGAGGCCTGCTGTCGTCCTGCTCACTCGGGCTGCTCCGGAGACAGCCCCCTTCGGCCGCACTGACTCATGCCATGATACCTAGTTTTTAGTATCGTTTATCTGTTGGCTGCACTGTGGGAGAGGAGTCCATTGTCTTCCTCGTCCCTCCAGAGCCACCTAATTAATGAGAAGACAGTGCAGGTCAACCAACCTCACCTGCCTACCTACACTACACTACACACAACGGCAGCCTGCTCCAGATCTCTTCACATCCAGGAGCTTACTTGCCCAGCTATATAAAGTATAGGGTAGTTAAGTAATCGGTCAGAAATTCGATGTCGAGTTTACAACGGAATTTCATTGTGTATTCCAAATAAGTAAAAAAAAATGCTGTGTGACTGAGATTGTCTGTGAACACAATAACTCCCGACAGAATGAGTGTATCGACACAAATGTTATGTGTATCCATAACCCCCTTAGGACGACACCTATGATTTTTCAGACAAATTGGCCAAAGGGAAGAGAGGAATCAGAGAAGGGAGGTTCAAATCAATAACTCTAACCACTGCTGATGTAATGACTGTATCGATGTGAAATTTTATATTTAAATTCAAAACCCCATAAGGACGGCACCTATTAATTTTCTGCAAAATTGGCCAAAGGGAAGGGGGAGAGGTGGTGACTCGTCACATGCATCTTTTTTAGCCCAAATGATCGATTATTTTTGGCGGAAGAAGTGCTGGGTAAACTTTTGGATCAAACCGTTCTACAACTTTATGTGCTTCTGCATCGAGCGTATGTGTGAATTCCTCAAAATTATAAACATATAGTGTAATTCTAAGATTACCTGAGAGAACCCAAGCGAAACCTCCCGTCCAAGCGTAACCTACTGTCTTAACGGAAATCTCCTCAAAAGTTGATAGTAAAGGCAGAACATTAACTGAAGAAGGCGATGGTAGAGTGCAATTTTATCGGTAAGTTGCATGTGTGATCTGAGTGGTAGATGGGAGGCGAGGAGAGGCTACGTGCTGTGAATCTGTAGACGTGAAGTAGCCGTCATCCTCGTAGCCGATCTACCAGCAGATCCTGCCATCTCCCTGATAAGAACAAGACAATTTCTCTGATAATAATAATTGGAGAACAAATCACCATTGGATTTAGTATTCTCTTCAAGACGGCCTAGCTAACCGTCTCGATTGTTTCTCATGAGAAAAAAGAAACAAGAGCCCTAGACATGGAACCTAGGAAGCGAAGAAGTGTCGAGCTGAATGCCAATGCAAATCAGAGACTCGCTTCGCACTGCTTCTCGATCCTCCGCGTTCCATGGCCTTATTTCTTCATGAATTCTACAGTAGATTTCTACATTGAAAAACGTTAAGAATCTCTATATTGGCTCGAGCTGATTACAGGATATCATTCCGCATTTCGCTTCTTGCTTTGCTTGTTGTAGCTATTCCATTCTTCGCACGTTTGTTCTTTCTACCCAGTAAAAGCGTGATGATGTTCATGTATCTACGTAGTGCTCTTAGTTTCGACTAGATTAGGTTAGGTTTTATGACTCATGCCCAGGCTTTAACTATGAGGTCATATCGCCTACTACCAGAGCGCTCTTTCGTCACTCTGGTGGACATGAGCCCGACTCTACTGTGAGAGTCCTAAATTTTGCCTACCCTAAATTTTATTAACCTAGGGCAGGGATCTTTAACGAGTACCTGACATCGTACAGGCTCGGGACCATCGCTTAAGGTCCCATCCGAAGGTTTCTTTTATCTCCCAGATAAAATAAACTAAGGGCCTCGGTCGGGTTTTTAACCCCCGTTCTTGAGCTCAGAAGGTAAGCACGCATACCACTGAGCTACCGGCGCCCTCTTTAGTTTCGACTAATCTGCAGAAAATAACTTTCATCTCATAGAAGTTTAATTTTTGGCCAATTCATACGTATAATAAATAATTCATAATATCTCGTAGAAATAAAATAAGTTGTCTTCCCACTGTTTTATTTTTTGACCAGAACCGGTTTTCAACACAACAGCGTCATCATCAGTGGCACATCTTTGATTGAATAAATATAATATACAAATAATGAAAAGTATAAAATCTTAAAGCATCAGGGTACAGTGTAACAAAAAAAAACTTATATAAAAACCCACCCACACAGCGTAGAGGTTAAAGGATCCTTTGGTGGGTGGGGTAAATAAGTTATTATTCAATCATAGGTGTGCCACTGATGATGACGCTGTTGCAGGCGAAAACCGGTTCTGATCAAAAATAAAACAGTGAGAAGACAACTTATTTTATTTCTATGAGAAATCTGGTCCCACATCATCTTACTATTACATATAATTCATAATACTGCATACAGTTTATAAATAAAATATACTTAACTTAATCCAAGGCGAAAAGTAATCGTGCGAAAATCCTAGATCGAGTTTTCAACGGATTTTCACATTTCATTGTCTTTTGAATACATTTTGATCATTTTCGCTTTGATGTCTGCGTTTGTACGTCATTTGAACTTATTTCGGGGTATAAGTACATTTTACAAGATAACACTTATGTATATTTTGTGGCCTAAAAGTTGTAGAGAAAACTGAAAGACACGTTCTACATGTAATACGACATGCCAAAAACCTTCCTAATATGACTTTGTGAAACCAATTTTTGTATACGTTTGCATGATATACGCAAAAACAGTTAGTCTTATCGAAAAATGCGTTCTTACCAAAAATGTCCCTTATTAAATTTCCAACTAACATAATGTCTCAGATTTGAAATAGGATCAATACGAATAAAGCGCCCCAAAAGTGTAAATGTCCGTAGAAAATAATTCAAAATAATGTGTAAATTAATATTTTGCTTACGTAAAATTGTAAAATGTCGTTTGTGTATTTATAGGTTAGGTTAGGTTGTATGACTCATGCCCGGGCTTTAACTACGAGGTCATATCGCCTACTACCAGATCGCTCTTTTGTCACTTTGGTGGACATGAACCCGACTCTACTGTGGGAGTCCTAAATTTTGCCTACCCTAAATTTTTATTCACCTAGGATAGGGGTCTTTAACGAGTACCTGACATCGTACAGGCTCGGGATCATCGCTTAACGTCCCATCCGAAGGACGGCGTGTTCAAGTTTATTTTATTGTGTATTTATATCTTAACTAGCAGGTTCTCTACTTTACCGAGCATGTTGTGTTACTTCATCTGAAGTTGAGTTCATGCGATGACCGGACAAAGAATAAATAGGTTTTTCAATCTTTCCCATGCAGAAATCCTTCCTTCTGTCCTGGAATTGTTCCTGTAATATTGTAATAATGTAGTTTATTTAAGCGGGTCTAATCTTAAATTCTCTAATGTGACATGAAATTTTTAAATCAATGGAAGTGAACCAAAGCGACAATGTTACTTGGAAGTATTTTTCCGTTCTCCTGAGGATGTTGCCACTTCGTCTTCCACCGGCTTCTGAATTCCCTATTAGTTAGCTTTCTTGTTGTGTTCTACTTACTTCTTGCAGTCTGTTGGTTCTGGAAACAAGGTAGACTGTGTAGGCGGACTCTAATTAAACATGTCTCTGTAGCCTGTAGTTAATAATCAGGTGTAGCGACCCTTCCTTCTGCCAGACTACCACACCCATCTTAGTCTAAACAAATTCCAACCATACAATTCCTATCTTCACATTCGATTTTACACTCCCCTTCTATACAAAACATTTTTTGTGTCATTTTTTAGATATTTTTTTGTCAAATTAAATACTCAAATTAGTATAGATTTACTTAATAAGCGACCCATTAAACAACTCATTTGCATACTTACCCTAAAATTACTCTTTGGCAACCTACAATCTACAGAATATTTCTAGAAATTGTTTGTTAGTTATTGTGACTCATGCCCGGGCTTTAAATCTAATAAGGAACATTTTTTTGTAATAACCTATTTTCCGATAGCATTAACCATTTTCGCATAAATCAAGTAAACGTCTAAAACATATAGGTTTCCGTAAATACATGGGTGCAAATTCACATGCCAGCTAAGGTTAATATTATTCATTATATTTCTTATGGATGTCCATAAGAGAATTAATGTATTCAAATATGGACGGCAAACTGTAGTTACTACAGTTATTATTTAAATAGTTTTCGGTAAATCACCGGCAATATACTTCCCCAAAACGAATTAATCAATTAATGTTTTTGTCCCCCTCCAAAACTTGTCGACCGTTTTGACTTTAAATATGAAATTTCATGTCGATACATTCATTACATCGGTAGTTTTGGGATTTTTGAGATGAGCCCCCTTTCCTTCTGTTGATTCCGCTGAAAATTGATGTGTACAGTGTCGTCCACATATGAAATTTTGTGTCGATACATTCATTACAACGGCAGTTATTAGAGTTTTTGAGTCAAGCCTCCCCCGTAATCCCCCTTCCCTTTGGTCGATTTGGCTGAAAATTAATAGGTGTCGTCTTTAGAGGGTTCTGTAATCACATATAATATTTTGTGTCGATATATTCATTCTATCGGGAGTTATCGTGTTCATAGACACACGGTCAGACAGTTTTTTTTTGACGAATCGAATTTTTGATGAAATTCTGTTGAAAACTTCGCAATGAATTTTTAACCGATTTCTATACATTGTATAGCTGTGGATGTAAAATCTCTTCTGCGAACTGGTCCACCCACCCAGCTGACACTACCCTGCTGAATAAATAACAGTATTTGCCAAGATCAGTAACCACAGTGACCTTTAGACAGTCACACCTTATTGTATTGATATTCTTACAATAATTCAGATCTACGTCTGATATAATCAGCTGCCACACTTCGTGAAAGGTTCCTACGACCAGTTTTTCTTCTATTTATTCTCTATTGTCTCCTTATTTCGTTTTATTTTTCATGAAAACGTGGGTTTGAAGGACGAAAACTTTAATGCTCACAAAGCACGATTAATTTCTTGGAGTTCATTGAGCCATTGCTTAGAGGGCGTCGTTAGCTCAGTGGTATGAATGCTTTATTTATTTTATTTTATTTTAGTTTATAAAATTCACTTTATTTTTTTTATAAATAAAATAATGTGAATTTTATAAATAAATTTATTATTAAAATATATGTTTTTTTCATCAATTAATCTATAATAAATTTTATTTATTTATTCGTTTTGTGGCGCCCCCCACATGTCTTATTTATTTGTTTTATTTATTCGTTTTATTATTTTGAATTAATTAATAATAGATAACATTTATTTCCATGTAATTTAAAAACATATGTTTTAAGAAAAGACAATCAATATAGGTACATGTTATGTAATTAGTGTGAGTTACTTTTCGTTAATAAAAAATATTTTTTATAGGGATGATAATACCCAAATGGTATTTTCTCTTTACTTTTATTTTTACACACTAAAATTGTGCGTCTTGTATCTTGATTAGGACCAAGTGGGGCCTTATGGGAAATGCACCACTGAAAATGAACAAATTCATTCCATATTTATGCAAGGCTGTTTGATTAGTAGTTTCCATAGGTCTTTACTACAACCGAATAAGGACATAAGCAAATTTCTTATATAAATTTGGTCCTAAAGGTTACCTTGTTTTCACATTATCTGAGTAATTTCTTCTTTCCCAGATCGTAGAGCCTGAGGAGACGACCAACTCCGACCAGGATCCTCCCATGGAAGGCACAGATGGCTGTCGGCAATTCGTCCACCTGAGTCCTGTGCATCAGTTCCAGTCCAGTCCCTTTGTTTGTGATCCTGAAATATAGCAGAGTATTAATAGAGTCCGAAAACATGTTTGCAACATTGCCACAGTTTAATTATTTGTATATTCTCCTTAGTTATTATGACTCATGCCCGGGCTTTAATTGTAAGGTTATATCGCCTACTACCAGAGCGCTCTTTCTTCACTCGGGAATCCTACTCTTAATTTTTATTCATCTAGAATAGGGGTCTTTAACGAGTACATGACATCGTACAGGCTCGGTACCATCGCTTAACGTCCCATCTGAAGGACGGCTTGCTTAAGTCTTTTATACCTCCCAGATAAATTAAACTAGAGCCCCTATGTAAGTCAACTGTTGTATATTAGCACATAGGAGTGTATAACGCTGGAGAGTCTCTCTGAAAATATGTTATGTATGGAAAACCTTATTCACAAATTTCTAAAAGTATGAAACCAACACTTTTCGAGATAATAATCAACTTATTTTAAATCAAGGCCTCTTTGAAATGTTCGCAACACCTTATTTACCCCATTACATCTAATAAAATCATTATCTGGATTGGTGGAGAACTGCAGCTTTCACTGGATGAGGGATGGTGCTATATGCTATATGGAGGGGGTTTATGGCGCCTGGAGCACCAAGGACGAAGGATTATATACAGAAGATATATAAATATAAATGGTAGTTAAGTTAAGTATGCAGGTCAGATAACGGGGTTGGATGGAGTGTGTTCAAAGGAAAGTATCTGGAATGTGAGACAAGGACGAAGGAAAGTCAACTTAGTTGGCCTGTTATCGTAGGAAAGGTTATAGAGGGTGGTGCGATCTGAGTCGTTCGACGAGACATGGCCAATCGGTTCGACTTTGCAGCATTCGACAAGTTTATATGTGCACGCAGGACGCTGGCGATGTGCGGTGGTCAAGCAGCAGTGAAAAGTTCGCGAATACTTATCTTGACTGATATGACCCCCCATATAGCGATTTTTTTTTTTTTTTTTTTAATTAAATTTGATGAATGACATTAAACATTAAAATCTATATTAAAAGAAAAAATAATAATAATAAAAAATATATACATGGAAAGCATGTTCTTTCTTGAAGTTGTAAGATATAGGATCCGGGAAAATCTCTGGGGAAGCCCTTAAAGGAATCATCTCAACTTAAATTAGATTCAGAATGTCTTAAAGATCTATAGCTAGCTGGTAAATGAATAAATATCAAGCTCAGCAATAAGAAAGGGCAGATCACGTAACTATGACTATAGGGTTCACCGGTGACAGTAACCCTGGGAGCACCTCCGCTAGCGCTCATCATGTAACTATGACTATAGGGTTCACCGGTGACAGTAATCCTGGGAGCACCTCCGCTAGCGCTCATCATGTAACTATGACTATAGGGTTCACCGGTGACAGTAATCCTGGGAGCACCTCCGCTAGCGCTCATCATGTAACTATGTCTACAGACATTGCCAGCGACAGTAACCCTGGGAGCACCTCCGCTAGCGCTCATCATGTAACTATGACTATAGGGTTCACCGGTGACAGTAATCCTGGGAGCACCTCCGCTAGCGCTCATCATGGAACAATGACTATAGGGTTCACCGGTGACAGTAATCCTGGGAGCACCTCCGTTAGCGCTCATCATGTAACTATGACTATAGGGTTCACCGGTGACAGTAATCCTGGGAGCACCTCCGCTAGCGCTCATCATGTAACTATGACTATAGGGTTCACCGGTGACAGTAATCCTGGGAGCACCTCCGCTAGCGCTCATCATGTAACTATGACTATAGGGTTCACCGGTGACAGTAATCCTGGAAGCACCTCCGCTAGCGCTCATCATGTAACTATGACTACAGACATTGCCAGCGACAGTAATCCTGGGAGCAGCTCCGCTAGCGCCCATTATGTAACAATGACTATAGGGTTCACCGGTGACAGTAATCCTGGGAGCACGTCCGCTAGCGCTCATCATATAACTATGACTACAGACATTGCCAGCGACAGTAATCCTGGGAGCAGCTCCGCTAGCGCCCATCATGCAACTATGACTACAGGAAACGCCAGTAATTTCAAGCCATGTTGCATGTATAACTTATTATATTCCTTTTTAATACATTCTGATAGGAAGGTGTGTACATTGATGGCAGTGTATAACATACATATACATAGCCGCTGTTTGTCTTCCAGTTCCCAGAGTTCGGAGAGAGTTTGGGAGCGAGTCTCTGTAGAGAAAGGCTTGTCTAATTAGTACTGTCATGTAGCCCTCCTGCGCACATCTTCTGTTCTTTTAGGGGAGAGTTCATTGTCTTGAGATCATCCACCACTCCTAATCTACCTCCTCACTCTTAAGTACTATATGGAATCTATGGAATAATTTGCCTTCATTAATTACCGTTTTCCATGAACTCACGCACAAAACTGTATAACGAATTGGCAATTTTGGAAAATACGATTCAGCCCACTTATTATCCTTATAGAAATAAAAAACGTTCTCTTCCCTCTCTTTTATTTTCGACCAGAACCAACAACACAGTTGCGTCATCATCAGTGGCACAATTGTGAATACATATAAAATATAAGCATGGAGAAGTAACTAGCAAAAGTATTAATAAAGCATCAGGGTACAGACTAACAAAATAAAAAAAGTCGTCGGTGAATCCCCAGATATGTACTTCCCCAGCGAAAATTCGTTCATCCTCCAAAACCAGTCGATCGTTTGGGCTGATACTGGAGCCCCTCATTCTTGTTTCCTCCCTTCCCTCCCCCCCCACTCTTATGAGGGTTTGAATTTAAATATGAAATTTTCTGTCGATACTTCAGTAGATATGGGATTTTTGAGTTTAGCCCCCTCTGATTCCCCCTCTCCTTTGACTGATTGCGTTGAAAATTAATAGGTGTCGGTTTTGAATTTATATATGAATGTTCGTGCCGAAGTGTGTTTTTACAACGGCAGTTAGTGGAGTTTTTTTGTGTTAAGCCTCCTCCTAACCCTTCCCTCCCTTTTGGCCAATTTGCTTGAAAATTTATAGGTGTCGTCCTTAGAATATTCTGAATACACATATAAAATTTCGTGTTGATACATTCATTTTATCGGGAGTTATCGTTTCCATAGACAGACAGACAGACAATTTATTTTCTCATTCTTGAAATCAGATCGGAAATCATGAAATTCCCTTGAGAACTTTGTATCGAATTTTTGACCGATTACATAACTTACCGTATATTTCTATAGATGGGGATGTAATAAAACCTGCTTACAACCCTTGTTGTCTAAACTAAGACTGGCTGATAACTGAGAGGGGAGGGAATGCGAGGGAACTTCAATACAAGCAAATAAATACTTCAATATTCATTCACAATAATATGATATATGCAATAACTAAAATTAATATATAGAGGACGCCGGTAGCTCAGTGGTATGCGTTTTTGCTTACTGAGTTCAAGATTGAAGGTTCGAAACCCAGTCGAAGCCCTTAGTTTATTTTACACTGTACACCGTCCTTCGGTTAAGACGTTAAGCGATGGTTCCGAGCCTGTACAAATTCAGGTACTCGTTAAAGACCCCTACCCTAGGTGAATAAAAATTTAGAGTAGGCAAAATTTAGGTCTCCCATAGTAGAGTCGGGCTCATGTCCAGCAGAGTGACAAAAGAGCGCTCTGGTAGTAGGCGATATGACCTTGCAGCTAAAGCCCGGGTCCATGAATCATAATATCTGATGAACTAACTATATAGTAATAATAATAATAATAAAATAAACATAAATAATATAAAATTAATACATTTTCGATAAACTGCCCAATTAATTTTCTCAAACTATCACAGAGCTCAAATTAAAATATTTACAATAAAATAAACATTTATATTACAAAAAGTCAAATAAACTTTTAATATTGAAAACATTTTAATTAATAAATTTAAAAAAAAAAACATTTTTCGGTTTGCTCTAAATCAAGTCTAAAAACAGATTCGAGGATTTTTTTTTTTAATTGTCAACAATTTTTTTATTGGATTAACCATTTTGGCACTACTCATGCAATCGGTAAAATAATTGAAATACGGTTTGCCATATAAATAATTAAACAATTTGGCAACTCTCGTTCACCTGCGAAATAGAGGATTTTAAAATCATTTGAAATATTATTCCATGAATCCCAATATTTCCAATATTTCCCAATATTTTGTATAGCTGTGGAAGTAAAAATAAATAGAAAATAAATTAATAAATAAATCTTAAGGGAGGGAGGGGAGAGCGCGGGGGCCCGAGCGCCATCTTGCTCTGCCTGTACACTACATAGCAGTGGAGGTAGACCAAAAAGGAAAAGACAACTGACAGTGCGAGTTCGTGACGTGTGAAGCCGGCCAGCACCGAATGAGCCTTCGTGAGGGATTATCTAGATGGGGGTAGGAGGTTAAGAGTCGAGCAATGGGATTGACCTGGAAAGAAAACTATTTATTTCATATAAAATGAACCTTTTTTAATTATAAATAAATAATAAATATATATATATATGATTAATGTTTTTCTCAATAGAAAGTGAGTGTTACAGTTTCCCCTTCATTTAAAAGTTTCTCAACAATATTGAAACTATTCAGTGATCGTTCCTTCTTTTTCATTTTCTAAAAGTCCTGAGTCTATTTAAAATTATATTTAATTGTTCTAGTTCATTTCTGGTTAATTGATTTAAAAGGTCACCTCTTGTCTTCTGTTTAACTCTGTACTAATTGATGGTATAGTTGACTTTTTTACCTGACGAACCCAATTTAAACTAAATGAATTTTGATGACTCCAGCCTCCCTCATGTGTCTGTCCACGAGATGAGTGAAAGGTCCTCTGTACGTATATATCCTGTATTACTTTGCCCCGGGATAAGGGCAATCTTCTAGACAAGGTGAAAGTGTTATGGCCCTTGATGAGGTCTGATGTGGATTAATTATACGGGACAAGCGTCGAGGTTCCTAGGCACGCACCGTGTAACCTGTTTGTATGCGTGTATGTGTGCGCGTATATGGATAATCCTATCGTGTTACACGGATACTTTTCATTTTCCCGTTTGGTACGTTTATCTTCCATGAAGGACTTTCTTCTTCATTCCTCTGTCTGTCCTTTTATTATTTCCCCAGATATACGAAGTATAGGGGAAGTTATGTAATTAGTAGAGAATGAATATACACGAAATTTTGTACGTGTATCTAGAACCATCTAAGAACACCTATTGATTTTCAGCCAAACCGGTCAAAGGGGACACAAGAATCGCAATAACTGCCAATGTAACGAATGTATATGTAGACATGAAATTTTACATATACATAGGTACTTTTTATTATTTACAAACAGATATTTACAACTGTATAAAGAATGTATACAACAAGCAAATATGCTGAGGGAGAAAAAAAATGGCTATGTCAAAATGTCAAGAGAGGGAAAATCACCCAGTGGTGATACTGCCTAGTCAGTGGCTGATCTGAGAAGGTCTCTAGGCCATTGACGTTTAAGGCGTTTTTCGGGAAGAGCGGTCGAATGGAGACGGCACGGACTGGTCCCGAGCCTGTGCGATGTCTGGTACTTACAAACAGGGATAAGACATTGTATGCTTAGGTCTCTAGGTGTTCTAATCTATCTGCAGACGTGGATTAGATGCTGTGGACTCCATTGATCCTCTTGGGGCCAACCGGCTTCGGATCACTGATCTGGAACGGTACCACCGCGTCGTCTACATTCTTTCAGCGAGGGTCGCATCAAGACTGCTATCCGAATGTAAGGTCTTTTTCTTCTAATTTTTTTTTTGTTCAATGTATATTACTATAGTAGGACACAGGACTGACCACAGTGTTACTTCGACCATAACACCAAGCATAACATAATAACACTCATTTTTTTTCTCTTTAGTAGCCTTAACGTTGTCCGTATTGTTTCATGAAATCCCTGCATTTCTTCCAACCATCTAGTGTGTGACAGTATTGAGAAGACTGTACAAGGACCAGTGTTCATCGCGATATCTGTCGAGGATGTTTTTCGTCATTTTCCATCATTTCGAGACATCGAAGGTTTTGCGATTGATATCATGTGCAGGAAGACTGACTAGCAATTTCTGGCGATATTTTAAAGAATTGTAGCTCTTCCTTTGATACTGAAACTCGTAAGAGAATGATCCCAGTGATCAAATTTAATACTGTATTCTTTCTGTCAAAAAAAAAAAAAAAAAAATTAAGTTACCAGAATATGAGTTGAGTTTTCAGTGAAATTTCATGTTTTCCAACCGCTTTCTCCAAAAAATGAAAAATAAAAATTTTAAAAAAAATTGTTTGGTTGAACTGTGTGTCTGAGAACACGATAACTCCCAATAGAATTAATGTATCGACATGACATTTTATATGTGTATCCAGAACCTAAGAAGGATGAAACCTATTGACTTTCAGTCAAATCGGCCAGAGGGAAGGGGTTATTAGGGGGTGGCTTAAGACAAACACTCTAATAACTGTAATGATTGTATCGATATGAAATTTAATATATTTAAATTTAAAACCCAATAAAGACGCCACATATTAATTTTCCGCGAAATTGGCCGAAGTGGAGGGACAACTCAAAATTCAGAATCCCTATGTAAGTCAACTAAATAGTTGACAAAATTGTCTACGACATAAGTTTCTCAACTTAGAAGTTGTATTCTAAGTAGGTGTGGAATAAAGTGCAGTAGATTAGGGAGTGATTTTGTAGTTGAGTGGATGGATAGCAACACGTACTATAGTCGTTTAATTCTCCAACCGCTGCAACAACATTGCATGAGATGTTGTGTTGTTGTTAATCCCCAACACATGTTGCGTGCCTCGATTCATCCTCCGTTATCAGCTCCTTACGTCGTCGTATTCATTAGACGACATTATCTCATCCTGCCAGTGTACATTCTTCTTGTAACTCTACCCCTCTTCCTCCCCGATCTTGTTCCTTCCTACCTCCTCTGACGGTTATTGTCTTTATGATATTGTCTCTCTTCTCTGTCTGAACTTGCCGACGAATGGAGGAAAAAAGAAGAAGACAACGAGGCGGGAGGGTCGGTGTGTTTCTCCCCTTCAAGGAAGCGGTCGTATCCCTCTGCGGTATCTTTGTACAAACCTGCGCATCCCACCACACCACATCCTCCAAGTAATTACAACATTCTACTAACAACAATCCAACACACAGGTAATTCCTTCTCTCTAAGTAACTTTTTATATCTTGAAGTAATTGCATTTAAAACTTTTTTCTAGACCTCATCACAACGCTCAGGTGGATAAATCTTGTACAACTATTCCTAGGAATAGTACCAGCAAACTTTTAAATATGTTAACAAATTAATTACAAGTTCTTCTCCATACGCCCAATATAGACGTAGATATAGTCCTCGAATTATGGGGTCCAGCCAAACAGTCCAAAGTCCTCCGTCGAATTGTTAATGCTTCCTTCTTTGTCACTAATAAATAACTCGATGAAGACCTAACCATCCCAACCATCCAGAAACGAATCCAATCCCGATTCCTAACCTTCCACAATAAACTTTCATTCCATCCTAAACCATTTGCACAAGTCCTATCATCTCAATTCCATCCTGACAATCCTTAACGCCATCTGAACAGGAGGTGGCCTCGAGATCTTCTTAGTGAAATTTATACATTTTACAATTTTCTAGGGAGTGTCAGCTAGCGCTTCTCCCATCTTGTGACATAGAAACTTATTCATGTAAATAGTTAACACATTTGCTTATTATGTATACTGTACTCTTCATTGTTTTTTTTTTTTTTATGAACTATGCATATTAGCCATATCTCTTGTAAAGGGTGCTATCTATTTATTTTAAGACATCCATGGCCCGGTATTTTCTATCTACGAAATAAAACTCACTCCCGGATGGGATTCGAACCCGCAAACCATGGGTGAGACCATGCGACCAAAGCCCTACGCTCTAGCCTATTCATCTAGTTATTTTAAAGTTAGGAAAAGCTTCTGATAGTTTTATGAATGTTCTCATGCTAACAATTATCATTTTGTGAAATACAAAAACATCAATCATAAATTCGTTTATGTTGTTATTAATTAAACAAATTAATAAAATTAAAGTAAAAGTAGACTATAATTATTAAAATACAACTTCCGGTAGGTAGTATGATTATTAACCTAAAATCCAGCTCAAGTCAAGAATTTATGGTAAAAAAAGTGCCATTTAGACCACAGATCAACTCCTTCCTTATCCAGGCTATCTCCCTCTGGGGAACTCTCTCCCTCTCCTCCTAGGTATCTTCTAACTCAGCCTCTGATTCCTAAGGCTAGCTCCTATGGGATAGTTCTCGTCTGTCCTATCCTAGAAGTCTCTCATTCCACTGGACAGATTGTTACTTTACTGTTCCATGAGTCCAGTTTTTTATAACTTATTATTATGTCTTACATTATTATTCATACTTGGTTTTTCCTCATTTTTTTTCAATATTTTTCACTAGTTTATTTTATTGTTTTAATCATTGCCTGTCATTAAAATTTAATATTTATTCCTAGAGGCCACTTTTCTTTTCTCTTTATTCTGTCTCAACTGGTTGATACTTTTATCCTTTTATTTATTAAGTTATTATTCTTAGAGGGCGTACTTCGCAGAATAAAGAGTATTTCTTCATTTTCATTGCCTTTTTCTGTACAAGAACAGTACAAAGTGCCAGTAGCTCTACGGAGGTTGGTGACCTCTTTACACGGTACTAAGTATTGCCTGGAAGTGAAGTAAGGAATGCACTCAAGCTGGATCCTCCTCCTCCAGAGCTGTGATTCCATCCTATCACTATGCAATCCTCCCTCATGTTACTGCACTGCTCCTACAACCACACCCTAAATCTAAGGTCGTTATTCCTCAAGCCGATGAGACGACCTCCTCTCTTCAACATCTCATAAATCCGTTCAGTCCCACATTCAAATCATCTATTGTCCTGTAACTTAGAATCTATTAATTTTTAGCCAAATTGACCAATGAGAAATGGATTTAAAGAGCAAAAACCAGTTATTAAAATTGATTGTTGCGGCTGGAATGCCCTGCGGACACAAAAAGCACTGTTCAACATAGATTTTTCCACAAAAACTATTACCCCATAGTTATTCCAAAGTCTTCTTTCTTTCCTTTATCGTAATAATGACTAGTATTTTGAGTGGGAAAATATTTTTATTTTTCCTAATAACCAATAATGTTTCAAATATAAACAGTGCAGGCAAAGATAGGTTTTTTAAATATTTCTCTGCAGTTTGTTTTTTGCTTAAATCTTAGAATATATAAACTCGTATGAGAACCTTAAAGGACAGATTAGGAGAAAAAAAGATGGGTGGAATTTTGTAGGGATGTGATTTCAAAAGAGTGATGACCAAAGGGGGAAGTTTCACAACTGGAGACAACAGGGGGGGAGGGGAGGGGGGGGGGGGGGGGGGACTGAGAGCGAGAATGGAGGACAATTTGGGTAAAGAAAAGCTGGAGTGTCGGAATGGTCGTGCGCTGTACTGGTAGGTCCGTCACGATATGACAAATAGAAAGTACCACAACGTACCTCTCTCATGCTATACTGGACCAAACTCAATACTTTTACCATTCACTACACTGTTATTTAATTAGCATATTTTATTTAAGTTTCCGCTCTCTCTCAAATACATCGGGAGCTTTTTGAGGTGAGCCCCCCCTCTGATCCTTACTCAAAATTAACAGGTGTCGTCCTTATGGGGCTTTGAATTTACATATGAAAAAATGTCTTGTTAATACATTAATTACATCGGTAATTATTGAAGTTTTTGAGTTGACCCCCCCCCCCCCCCCCCCCCCCCCCCCCCCCCCCCCCCAACACGCGCACTAATCCCCCCTCTTTACTTCGGCCCATTAGGCTGATATTTAATAGCCGTCCTTATGGGGTAGAGTTATTTAGTTAGTTATTATGACTCATGCTAGGGCTTTAATTACTAGGTCATATCGCCTACTACCAGAGCGCACTCTGGTGGACATGAGCCCGACTCTATAATGGGTGTCCTAAATGTTGCCTACCCTAAATGATTGGTGAGTCCCTAGACCTACGAAATATACCCACTATGCGTACACTCTTTTTATCACTTGATATTGCAGCCGGTTCGAAGTCAATATTCACTTTTTCCTGTACCTGAGCTTTATAATCAGGCGGAACATCCTCTCGTAAGTTACTATCAACTTGTTTGGCGAAAGTGTAAATACTCCTGGAACAATGTTGGTCTCCTGATATGTACCACTCAAATCTGCATAAATACTTTTAGTTCAGGTAAATCCCCCCCCCCCTTCCCCCCCACCCCCAAAAAAAATATATACGCATAGTGGATATACGCAAATTGGGTGGTACCTAAATTTTTATTCACCTAAGGTAGGGGAAGTATCTGAAATCGTACAGGCTCAGGTCCCATCCGAAGGACAGCGTGCTTAAGTTTAGTTTACCTCTCAGATAAAATAAACTAAGGGCCTCGGCCGGGTTGCTAACCCATCTTGAGCTCAGTAAGCATGCACGCATACCGCAGAGCTACCGGTGTTCTCTCGTTGGTAGATCACCGCCTATTAAATGTACTTGCCAGAAAATAACATAGGTTTGTTCACTATAAATACCAGCTGTAGGAAGTATTTCTGTCGAATGAAGAATCTATTCATAATTGTTAACGATATTTGTTTTGTCAGAGCACATTATTTTCTTGGCTGAGGTTTAAATATTTCTATTATTATCACTAATTTTATTAGTTATTTACTTTATTTATATTTTAATTTATTTATTTTTATTTTCACTTTCTTATATCTTTAGTATAAGGAAATATTGTAATCACAGATTGAGTTTTCATGGAATTTCACGTTTCAAGGTCCCTTGAATCATTTTCGTGATAATGTCTGTCTGTGTGTATGTGACTAGAACTTAACGTTGAACCGATTATAGCTATGAATTTAAAAGTTTAAATGAAAATGGTACATCAGACCAATAATATTACCGCATATATTTGAAACTTAATCAAAAATCTGTTCAAATAAAAGTTTTGGAGAAAACTGAAAGACACACTTTATGTGGAATAAAATGTTTTGAAGGTAGCCTGGTTTACGAGATAACCGCCGAAAACAGTCCTAAAATGGTTGATTTAAGCGAAAACAGTTGGAAATATTGAAAAAAAATGGTTCTTATTTGTTTGTATTATGCGTTTTTTTGTCTGTCAGGTAACAGATTTTTTCCACGACTTTCGAGGTTGCCCTCATCATCGGCAGTCTGATGAATAAATTTTTTTGAAATTAACCTTATTAAAATTTTTTATAATAAAATTAACTATAAATAAATAAAAACTTTAACAATTTAAAATTTCATGGATAGGGACAGATAAGTTATTCCTGTCCCCCATCTGAGTCACAACTGGGAGAACGGAGTACGTGAGACTCCAGATGGTTTTATGTTTATTTATAGTTCATTTTATTATAAAAAAATTTCAATTTTATTTACTAAAATATTTTAATTAGGTTAATTTCAAAAATTTTTATTTATCAGACTGCCTGATGAGGGCAACCTCGAAAGCCGGCTAGCTAATACAAATAAAAAATCTGTGAGAGATCAGACTACATCTTATTTGACAACCTGTGAAAAAAATAAATATCTATATCAAAATGAATAATTAACAATAAAAATACTATTATATGACTTTACCATTCCTGTTTTTATCCTGTTTTATAGTCCTTCTAACTTCCGAATATTTTTTTCTGTTGATCAGGTCTCAAGGTCTCCATAGTTGTGGCTTCTTTTCAGGTTAATTCTGTGGTTTCTCGTTTCCTCTTTACCAAACCATTCCCAATTATATAACCTACCCTTATTCGTAACAAAGGCGCCAGAAAACAGCGGGCTGATTCGTTGACGAGCAAAGAACAGGAAGAAAGAAATGTTCGTGTTGTTTGATTTGAGGGGGGAAAAACGTTAATTATTTGCCTAGACATCATTCGAAAACTACCAATGACTTAGGTTTAGGAAGGTCTAAGGATTAACATCACTAAAGGCATTCCGCAATTACATTTTAATAATATCGTTCTTAAAAATTGTAATTATCAAATCGTAATTTACTTTATTCGTATTCATGAGTAATTAGTTTGTATTAACATATTCTTTATATATATTTCATACTTATTTCTTGGTGATAGACAGATGAAGTGGACTTACTTGTTATATAAGTAATAAGATGTATCAGTTATTAAACATTTATTAAACCACGAATAGTTTCGTCAGTAAGCTGACATCTTCATATCTAACTGATAATAACAGATCAATATCTTCTTCTCTAGCAAGGTATTTTGCATTTTAACTAAAAGTATTTTAACTTATTGTACTGTAGTTATTAAATTTTAATATTGCAATATTAATGATTGATATGAGTTTTAATTACTCAAAAATTCTAGACTATTTTTGGTTTATGTATGTTTAGATTCTACCTGAAAATGTCAGTTTATTGACGGAACTAGTCGTGGTTTAATGAATGTTGGACTGATACAATCGTATAACTTATTTATTTCATACTTTACAAATTATTTTCCGTTTGGAATAATAAAATAATACAACAATATGCTGCTATAATAAATGAAAATTTATTACCGGAGAGAAGTGCAGCAATAAATAAGGGAGTGGGAGGGAGGTGGTTGGTATAAGAAAGTCCTGTTATGGTCACATCACATATATTTTATTTTCTCATGATTTTTTTATTTGATGTTTTTTATCGATTGTGTATTTTTATGTTATATTCGATGACAAATATTTATTTTTCAATTTTGCTCATCCTTACTCCTGGATTTACACATTTGCTCACTTACCCCCTTTACAATATACAAGCTAAGGGCCATAGTGGCTGTGCGTGCTTTATCGTAGGGCTTTGGCCGCATGATCTTACCATGGTTGCGGGTTCGAATCCTGTTCGGGAGAGACTTTTAGTTCATAGATAGAACTCCCCTCCCGGGACCATGGAAGTTGTGAAAATAACAAAATAACACGGTCATAGAGGCTATAATAATATATATATAATGTCATATTAGCAGGTGTATATATTTTTGATACGTTGAGTTACTCGGTGGGTAACCTGCTAGTTAATCAATAATTCCGTCTTGTGGAAGTGACGTGGAAGGATAATTTTCTGCTTGGTTCTTGCTGCAGCGCAATCTCTTCGCTGATCAATTCTGCTGAGATTCCTTAAATTTCTTTCCATCTTCACGCGGTAAATTTTCATCCTATGAAATGCACTTAAGATTTCACTCCTTCGTATTTAGTATATTTCTTCTTTTTTTCCCCGTCCCTAGGTAAAACTAGAAACCCTCTTATCAACCTGTGTTCGTCTGTCTGTTCGAGTAATGTAGTGCCAAGAGCAGACGTGTTGACCATTTCCCACCAGGAGAGTACCTGACAAAAGGCCAGAAGAAGAGAGGACAGAAAAAAATGCAGGTAGAAGTGAATGTTGACTCGGTGGATCCTGGGCCAGGTAATGAGCCGAGGTTCCCTCTGGAATCCAGATGAGAGGGACACTGTACCGTCTGCTAGGAGCGCTGCATCACTCAGTCCTAGGACACTGTACCGTCCTGCTAGGAACGCTGCATCACTCAGTCCTAGGGCAATGTATCGTCTACTAGGAACGTTGCATCACTCAGTCCTAGGACACTGTCCCGTCCTGCTAGGAACGCTGCATCACTCAGTCCTAGGACACTGTACCGTCTGCTAGGAGCGCTGCATCACTCAGTCCTAGGGCACTGTACCGTCTGCTAGGAACGTTGCATCACTCAGTCCTAGGACACTACCGTCTGCTAGGAACGCTGCATCGAAAAACTTCATGTCGCTAACATTCATTACAACGGTAGTTATTAGGGTTTTTGAGGTAGAACTTCCCCAATCCCGTTCTTCCTTTAGTCAATTTGGCTGAAAACCAATAGGTGTCGTTTTACTTTCCGAAGTATATGTGAAATTATGTAATCGGTCAATAATTCGAAGCTAAGTTTTCAAAGGAATTTCATGTTTTCAACTTCTAGACCCCCATCTATGTTCAAACACATTATTGTAGCGTTCATCAGAACATCAAATTGCCATCTATTTGGGAACAATCATTGCATAGTTGGTACTTTTTTCCGTTAGGAATGCAGAAGGATGAACGCTTAGAGGTCGTGGTCTAGTTTGAAGAACATTTCTATCATCTGGTAGGATCTCTTCCATCTTCGGTCTGCTACGCATCGCCCGAGTCACCTCATAACGGACACTATGCCACTCTAACCTAACATCCCCAGTTATTATCGAGGTGTTAGTCTGTTCCGCTCTTCATAAAAGTAAATTAGAACTTAATAGTCCATGCTAAAAAAAAGTATGCAGTGTACTTGCATTATTTAATGACTTACCCAGCTATAGAGGATTTCATGTTTTACGACCACCTGATAACAAAAATGGAAAACGTAAACTGTTTGTGTATCTGTCTGTGAACATGATAACTTCGGATGTAATGTATACGTCGTGTATCCGGCGGTGAATCACTTGCAAGGTACTTCCCTAGTACAAATTAATCAAATAAATTTTCGCTCTCCCTCCCAGTCGACCGGCTTTTAAATCCTCATGCTAAATTTTATGTCTATAAATTCATTACATCGGCAGTTATTAAGTGGCTAATCAGGTCTTTTTTTACCTTTTTTTTTTTTTGCACTATTATTATTATTTTCGTAAGCCAAAGTAAATTTACTTAATATTTGCATAATTTTCTCACTAAAAATTCAAAATGATCATACAATCTTTACAAATTATATTCTTTCGTCTTATTTTGAGACCAATAATTAGATGCAACACTTAATAATCGTTTCATATTATACTGTATTTAAATTCTTATACATCGTCACACCTTGTTGCACCAAGTTCAACAAAAATTATGTTGATGACTTTGACGCCTGGTTTAGAGGACTGATGGGTGCGGGCGTCTAATTTTTTTTAGCCTAGTCTTGAGAACTGATATTGCAGGCGCCTAATCTAGTTTGGCCTAGTCTTGAGAACTCATCCTAAAAGCGCATAATTTATTTTAACCTAGTCTTGAGAACTCGTGCTAAAGGCGTCTAATTTAGTTTGGCCTAGTCTTGAGAACTGATATTACAGGCGCCTAATCTAGTTTGGCCTAGTCTTGAGAACTCATGATAAAGGCACCTAATTTATTTTAGCCTAGTCTTGAGAACTCTTGCTAAAGGCACCTTTAGTTTAGCCTAGTGTTGAGAACTGATGCTGTAGGCCTCCGAGTCGTCTCCCTGGTCAACTTTCACCCCTGACTTTTGTTCTTATTTTATTGTTCGTTAACTGTATAATAACCTGGTAACTGTAAATGAGGCGAGTTATTATATAGGCATGTATTTTGAAACTTAGTGTCCACTTTCATAGGCCCTTTACGATTGAAAAATAACTATAACTTTTAACGTTATTTGTTTCTTTTTATATCGACTTATCTTCAAGTTCGACTTTTAAAGTTTTATTTATTTAAAAAAAAAAATAAGTTTTTGTTTAGTTGTTAGTGGCTCTCATTGATAACAGGAATTTGGATATAAAAGTTATTATTGTTTTCCAGGTTCATAATAATTATTGTAATAATTATTAATTATAAGCAACTAGGGGTTCTGCTCCTGCTCGCTTCTATCGCCGAGGTCTCCTCCACCCTGGATCCCCCCAAATCTCTGTGTACGCGGTCTTAAAGAACCTTTATGATTATTGATACGATACGTCCTTATAGTCTTGCCAAGTCGGACAAATGGATGTACGTACAACAGACATACGTCCTTATAGTCTTGCCAACTCTGACAACTGGATGTACGTACAACAGACGTATGTCCTCTGTAACTAATGCGTAGATAAAAAGTCGTCGGTGAATCACCGACTGTGTACCTCCCCAGGAGGAATTAATAATTAACGTTTTCGCTGTCCCTTCACAGTCAATAGACCGTATGACTCAATTGAATGACATTAGTGGCTTTCGAATCCTCACATTAAATTTTATGCGGAAACATTCATTACATCGGCAGTTATTAGGGTTTAAGTCGAGCCCAACGTCTCTAAGGGACTCCCTTCCCAGTCAATAGACCGTATGACTCAATTGAATGACATTAGTGGCTTTCGAATCCTCACATTAAATTTTATGCGGAAACATTCATTACATCGGCAGTTATTAGGGTTTAAGTTGAGCCCAACGTCTCTAAGGGACTCCCTTCCCTTCGACCGAATTCGCGGAAAATTGATATGTGCGGTTTTGATTTTTAATTTAAGTTATTGGGTTTTTGAGTTGAACCCCCTCTAGTCCCCCCTCTTCTTTGTCTATTTCCGCTGAAAATCAATAGGTGCCGTCCTTATAGGACTCTGAATTCTTATATGATATCTGTACCATTTGGGCAAAAACTACGCAAGTCCAAAATCACAGGTTTTCAGGGCAGCGCTTTGAAGTTTTCTGTTTTCAGTGTAAATCAAATTTATTTGATAAATTATTTTTCCAACCGCCATTATTCAACAATTTCTCCATATTTTATTATGGAATGCATATATATTTAATTTTGTAATTTTGTCATACATTTATAGGACTTATCTAAAATTGCACCTCCACTTATCTAGTTAATCACCCGAAATCAAAATTGTCTATTTTACACCATCACTTACCTAGTTATTCACGTACTTATCTAGTTTTTGCCAATGAAAGAAGCGTTTCAGAACTGCATAACGTTAATTATCTCTTCACCGCATCTGGGCAAATGTTTGTATAAGCAAGGTAAATACGTTTGACCAATTTTAGGGCACGAACGCAGTTTTGATAAAAATAGATAAATGCAATTGTATATATATAAATACATGAGCAAATTTCCGAGTTGTCTAAAAATGCCCAATGCGTTTTCAAGGATACCATTGACATTACGACTTGCATGCTTTTACACGATGTTAGGACACCAATATGGGTTGCCCAAAATATTTATCTCATTTTGGACACAAATCGACTTATCTACTTTTTCCCAAATGGTACAGAAATTTCAAGTCAGTACATCCATCACAACGGTAATTATTAGAGTTTTTGTGTTATGCCTCCTCTCTAACCCCCCCCCCCCCCCCCCCCCTTCCTTTGGCCGAAAATGAATATATGAAATAATGACTTAGAGGGTTCTGAACAAGCATATGAAAGTTCGTGACGATACATTCATTTTATCGGGATTTATCGTGTTCACAGACACACACATAAACAGCTTTTTTTTTTTTTTTTTTTTCATTTTAAGAGATCGTAAAACATTCCGCTTCGAATTTTTGCCCGATTACATAACTTCCCCTATACTTCGTTTAGGTGGGAGAGTAAAACAGAAAGGGAAGTGGAAGATTTAGGATGGGCTTAACACCAAAACTCGTAATAACAGCCATTGTAATGAATTTATCAACACGAAATTTCATATGTAAATTCAAAATCTCATAATGCGCCTATTAACTTCCTGAGGAATCAGCAGAAGGAATGAGGAGATCAGATGAAGGGGCTAAAAACCCTCATATCTGCCGATGTTATAAATGTATCGACATAAAATATAGTACAACCATTCAGAAGCTCCTTTGTAAGTCAACGATTGATTTTTTTTTTGTATTCGAAGCATCTGATTATTCTCAGCTACATATATTTGATAGGCTACAATAAAAACATAATAATAATTATAAATACATTTCTTTTTCCTGCACATGTAGGATACATTAAAAGTGGTGTCAAGAACCCCTCATGTAATTTATTCCCTTCACAGATCACTCACGATTATATATAACTGATACCATCCGCGTTATTTTTGAATATATCTGCTCACATGAATATTAAATGTATATTTTTCTACGCAGAATTTATTCTGATTGTCTTTTGAATATTTGATTATAAATGCATCAGCTATGAAGCGTGATGCACTTTGGTTTTTCGACAAGTTTTCTCCACTATGAGTTAATGAATTAATTTGTTTCTCTTCCCCCAAAAACAAAATCTAATCAATGGTTGACTTACATAGGAGCAAGGAATCAATCTACTAAATTTTGTGTCGATACATTCATTACATCGGCAGTTATTCTGGTATTTGAGTCGAGCCCACTTCTATCACCTCGGTAAGGTTTGGTAACTGGCAGTGGATATCCAGGAGGCAGTAAAACTCAAGGCACCATAGATATCTAAGTGGATTACTGGCGTGGAGGTTATAGGAAGGTTATATGTGCTCAGTTTCACTATCTCATACTTATATTATAAGGAAATATTTCCAATCTCCTAAAGTCCTCATATTTGGGGACGCCGTTTTCAATGAAACTTTTTCTCGTGTTTCTACATCGAAAAATAGTAGTTACGTGTCCGAGCGTTTGCCAATGGGCCTTCTGAGCAAAGAAAAAAAAAAAATTAGGCGCGAAAATGGTCAAAAATTGCCTTCACAAAGCTGCTACTGCTCCTAGCTCCCTTAATCAATTTAAATGAATGCAGGGATGATTGTACATCTAAAAATTTTAGGCACCTGTAAAGGGGTTTGTCCAAATTAACCCCAGAAAAAAATATTCAATATGAGGGTTTACTCTGCTACTATGGAGGGCTAAAAATCAACTACAGGATGTATCCGATAAATAAATAAAACAAACTTATTTTTTGAAGTATTGTCTATTCCACTAAACATATTTATAAAAATAAAACTACCGGTTTCGGCCTCACACCATCGTCAGGTCTAGTTATGAACTAAGTCAGTTTGCAGAGTGCATAACTAGACCTGACGATGGTGTGAGGCCGAAACCGGTAGTTTTATTTTTATAAATATCTTTAGTGGAATAGATAATATTTCAAAAAATAAGTTTGTTTTATTTATTTATTACAAATTCCACAATATATCCGCGTTCCTCAACTTAGAAGTTATCCGATAAATGGTTGATATTTTATTCTGGGTTAATTTGGACAAACCCCTATACATGTGTCTAATATTTTTTGATGTACATGCATCCATGAGCTAGGAGCCAGTGGCAGCTTTGTAAATGCAATTTTTGGCCATTTTCGCGCCTAATTTTTTTTTTTTTTTTGCTCAGAAAGCCCGAAGAACGCTTCACTGAACTACTATTTTTCGATGTAGAAACACAAGAAAAAGTTTCATTGAAATCGGCGACCCACACATTGTAAGGTCTCCTTGTCAGTAATTTTTAAATCGTAACTCATAGCAGACCTGAAAAATAAGTGATGTAGCCATTACAGGACTTTCTTATACCGCTTACCGATCTCTCTCTCTCTCCCCCCCCCCCCCCCCCTTCTCAAAATTATTTCATACTAGCATTACTGGGGGTATAAGAATGTCTACTCTCAAGATAACGCGGTACAATGAGACAAAATTAAATAATTTTGGGATGGAGAGGGAGAGAGTGTGATCTGTAAGCGTGGTTTGTATAATAAGAAAATCCTCCATATTTTTTTATACTACTTCCTAATATTAATAAATAACAATAGATATTAATATATTAAATTTGTAACTATAAAAGTTTTATATTTATATTTCTTTATATAAGTCTTCTTTTACAGGCTAAGTAACAGGTTTAGCCTTCTCTCATGATATTCTATTTAATTCAGATAAGAGAGTCGAAGGTTGTATATGATCATTGTGATATGGGCTATAGCTGGAGTGAATTGATATCCATTTAAAGCCGATGTCATCTGATTCCTCTTGATTGATGATCAATTGATGTGACACTTCTTATTTGAGGAGGATTGGTTGCAACACTTCAACATCCCTGCTCTATGAAGAGACCCTGGGAACACATATGGTATCTGTTACAACAATTCTGACTCACATTTGTCGTCAGAATCTGTACTACCCAGAGACTATCCTGTTGGGGTGCGTTGGAATGACTACTATCACAGCGCGTACTGTATGTTGTAGACATGCTACATACGCCCTAGCAATAATAATGATAATAATATTTATTTCCGTTAGATCCATAACATGAAAGTTGTCGGTGAATCACCGGCAATGTACTTCCCCAGAACAAATTAATTAACTTTTCGCTCCCTCTCCAAAACCAATCGACCGTTTTCACTAATATCCAATAGTTGATTTTAATAGGGGCTCATCATTCTAAATTTTGTGTCGATAAAATTCATTACATTGATAGTTATTAGGATGTCCTCATTGGGCCTCGACTTCAAATATGAAATTTCATGTCGATACATTCATTACATCAGCAGTTATTGGGATTATTGAATTGAGCCTCCTCTGATCCCCCCTCTCTTTCTTCCAATTCCGCTAAAAATTGATAAGTTTCCTCCTTATGTGGTTTTGAATTCATATAATTTTGTGTCGATACATTCATTCTATCGGCAGTTATTCTCCGCATCGAATTTTTGATCGATTACATAACTTCCCCCCTATACTTCGTATAACTGAGAAAGTAACATAATTATAATATTAAAAAATATAAATTGAGCATCTTTACATCAAAAAAGTTCTCGCACTCCCTCCAAAATTAATCGATGGCTAAACATCGATAGTTGACGTACATAGAGACACCTGAAACCTCATATCAAATTTTGTGTCGCATTCATTACATCGGCAGTTATTTTTGAGTCTCTGATCCCTTCATTCCTCCGGCCGCTTCCTCTGAAAATTGTACTGCTTATATTTATGGCCAAATCAAAAATTACTCCAAATAAATGTTGTAGAAAAAACTGAAAGACATATTTGTTGTGCAATACAATTTTTTGAAAGTTGGTTTGTGAGATAGATCCTGCCGAAAACCGTCCAAAAATGTCGTTCTGAAACTTACTTTTTTTTAGACATTAGCTTAATTTATGTGAACACATTTTTAGCCCTATCGAAAAAATGTTAATTATCAAAAATGTTCCTGATCAATGTCGAATTAACAAAATGTCCTCATATTTGAGATGAAACCAATAATAACAAAGTTATAGATCTCCAAAGATTGTACAATTGATGTCCGTAGGAAATATTTATAACTAATGTTTAAATTATAACGCATATTAACGAATTTTAAATATATTTTTATTGTAAGTTTTCGATTTAGAATTAAAAATAATCCTTTTAACGCCACTCGATTTAACGACAAACTCCCTAAAACATCTAAATTACTTGAATCTGCTTGTCCATACAATGATACACTCTATATATAAAATACTGGAGCAGCAAAAAACGTCAGACGAAGATAACAGACTATATGCAATAAGCGTTGTTATTTGTATCAATATTATTGTTTGTTGTTTGTAAATTTCATACTTTATTAGTAAATACTTACATATTATAATAGTAAGATACTATTAAATCTAATGTAATATGTATTTTTTTCTTCTCTTCATTTAACGACAACTCTCAATAACGCCATAAAATGCGCAGTCCCTTAAGTGTCGCTATATAGAGTTTACATTGTATATGTATGTGATATGGCCATAACTGGACTCTATTTTACCAACCACTTTTGTACACTCCGCGTTACTAGGTTATGAGATTGTCGCTGTATAATAAAAGATGGAAAACTGCTCAGGCCAACTTTTTGCTTTCTTAAGAACCTGGTTGGTATAAGAAAGTCTAGTTATGGCCACATCACATAATCTCTTTACGTCACCACCAGAAGATTCACCTGTATTTTAACCGGCTACATCCAAGTGGGTTTTGAAATTCCAAAATATTGCTTGATGTCACGTGATCAAGGCCGAATTGGTTCCCGTTTTCTCATCTATATGATTAGTCGACATTAATAATTATTTTTATAATTAATATTTATGGTTATAAGTTGGTCATCTCAGGTTAATAGCCAGTTAGCGCATACTCCATGTCTCATCAAGTATGCGCCTCACTTTCAAAGAGAAGGATCACTCATTCTGACCATTATACGGCACGTCTATAGTACAATAACCAGCCCAGCAGCCCTTCAGGCTGATCTCCATAATGGATTATTTTAATAATAGATTTATTAATTACCATATTAATGAAAATTAATCGACCATGATATTACCATATAATTTTAATTGACACTTCTTTTAAACCCTTATTATCTCTCTCCAACATAATGACTGTGTTTATAATACTTGATAGGTGTGTATTTTTGGCTCAAATTCTTCTTGTCTCCACAAAATGGCTGACGTTCCACAAGGTAGTATCCTGGAACCTATCCTCTACACAATATACACAGCTGATATCCCCACCTATCCATCAACACAACTCCACAACTTTGCAGATGACAATGCTATGAGGAGAGAGGCCTCATCCCGACCCAGTCTTATCATCCAGACAAGAAAACCTGACATCTCTTCAGTCCTGGTACAAAAAGTGGAGAGTGAACGTGTATGAGAAGATGTCAATTCATATCGTCTTCACCCTTCTGTCCTCTAGTGTACCTTAACAACAATCCCACCCCTTAGAAAACAAAGTCCGCTATCTAGACCTCATACTCGACAAACGACTAACTTGGAATCCTCACACGAAACTGAAAAGACTGTTACAAAGACTTCTAGACAAAAGATCCAAATTAACTTTGAAAACAAAACGACTTATATACAAAGCAGTACTCAAACCTATGTGGACTTACGGACTGCCAAGGCTTCCAATTTCCAACGCATCCAATCCTTTTAATCCAAAATCCTTCGTAAAATAGCCAATGCTCCTTATTATACAACAAAACTCTTCACACTGACCTTAAAGTAACTTTTTTCACCCAAGTTACTAAATCCAAGAATAAAAAATTATTTTCCTCTCTTAGTTCCCACAATAATCTTCTAATCCGTGCTCTCCATTCTGCCATACTTCCCCAACGACGGCTTAAGCGACAATGGCCTAGAGACTTCCTTAGCAGCAGCAATAATGTACAGATCACTTTCCCTCCCCCTCCCTCCTCGTCATACTGGCATTGAAGTGTATGAAAGTAATGTTTTAGCGTCAGCGGTTTTCTTTGTTTCCTTATATAGCGTAATTCTGAAATTTATTTGACATTTGTATACGTGTGGACACGATAGAATGAATGTACTCACATGACATACAGTATAACGTAATACGATCAACACCTATTGATTAACAGACATATCGGCCTGAGGGGAAGGGAGATTGGTGGGGGGAGGGAGGGGGGGGGGGAGGAGGAGGAAGGGGCACACACAGAAACTCCAATAACTGCCGATGTATCGACATGAAATTTAGAATGAGGATTCAGAAGTCCCTTTACAAGTTTATTTTTAGCCAAAACGGTCGATTAACTTTAGAGGGAAATGGTGAACGTAATTGATTACTATTACTTTTTTTGAAATTATTATTTTAGTTTCCAACAAGAACTCAACAGACGATATGGTCTTTTAAGACGACTATTCGGATCAAAGTCAAAACTATCTTTAACAAACTTTAAATTTACAAAACTATCATACGACCAATATGGACATACGGACTAGAACTATGAGGCTCAGCCAAGAGTTCCAACATCAACAGAATACAAACTTAGTTTAAATCTTTTTTTACATCAGTTTTTATTAAATTAATTTTTTCTGGACATCCATCTTTTTTATAGTCAACCATTAATGTATTCTGCTCTGTCAATTTTTAAATTTATTTTCTTTTCCCCTCGAGGGGCAGGGGGTGGATCTACTTTAGCACATTATGTAATAACACATAATTTCATCAATGGCGTTCATCGACTCTTTTGCGCAAGCTGGATTAGAGCTACAAAATGGGATTGCAACAGAAGACCTGATTGTGTCCATGTCTGTGACCTAAGAGGTCGTCATCTTTTAACCTCTCTTCAGTGACTCTTTCAACATTTCTTCAGATCAGTGCTGACAGGCCCCATTTTGGATTAAAGACTAAAGTTTCCTAACTATCACGGTTTATTTTTGGATATTTCAAAACCAGTTGAATAAATTAGCTGAATTGTTGACTCCTTTTCGAGAAACTTATTCATTAATTTTTTATTGAATTTTGAATGTATTTTATTGTATCAATTGCTTTCAAAAAGTGGAGAAGGTCAATAAATAAATTGATTTCTTTGTGAGTTATACTTTTTTCAAAACGAGAGAAACAAAGTTTAGATGTTCTATATTCTTCTATCTTCTTATCTATCCTATCTATATCTATTGGATGTGTCATCTGAACATAGTTTGTTCTTAACCTTGTCAACTATAACTATACTAATACTGATGTTTTTTGTTGCAGGTATGTTTTTATTGGTGTGGATTCTCTCAAGGTTCAAGGGTATGTCCATTGTTATTTCATCTACACACAATAGTGAGGGCGCCGTTAGCTCATGCTAGCCTACTGAGCTCAAGATCGCGAGTTCGAATTCCAGCCGAGACCCTTAGCTTATTTTATATGAGAGGTAAAAAAAAAAAAAAAAAAAAATGGAACCTTACCGTCCTTTGGATGGGACCTAGCTTTGGATGCTCCGTACGATGACAGGTACTCGTAGAACCCTACGTGAATAGGTTGGCAAAATTTAGGACTCCCACTGTAGATTCAGGCTCATTCCACCAGATGATGAAAGAGCGCTCTGGTCGGCAGTTATTGAGTTTTTTGAGTTGAGCCCCATCTGATCCTCTCTTTCTTTTCTCCGATTTGGCTAAAATCGATAGTTGTCCTTATGAGGTTCTGGACACTCATATAAAATTTTATGTTGATACATTCATTCTATCAGGTTGGAAAACCCTTCATCGAATTTCTGACCGATTACATAACTTCCCCTATACTTGGAATAGCTGAAGAAGTAACAAGTCTATTTGTGATGTTGCGTGGGGGTGGCTGAGGACTATGTTGTGTGTAGGAAGACAAGTTGTTAGTCTGAAGGAAGCATAAACATGTTGTCTCTAATCAGGAAGAGAGCCTCAGCCTGCTGGTCACAAATCATCGCCTCCATCATCAATATCACTTGATATCTTCTTGATGTTCGCTCTTTGTTTGTTTAAATCCTTTTACAGCTAGCTTCATCATTTCACAAGAGCTCAAGATTGCAGGTTCGAAACCCGACTGAGGCTCTTACGTTTTTTATCTGGGAGGTGAAAAAACGTTGCAGCCGCCGTCCTTCGGATAGGACGTTAAGCGATGGTCCCGAGCCTGTACGATGTCATGTGTCAAGACCCGTGCCCTAGATGAATAAGAATTTAGTCCACCAGAGAGACGAAAGAGCGCTATGGTAGTAGGCGATACGACCTCGTAACTAAAGCCCGGGCATGAGTCATAATAACTAGTTAACTAAAATAAAGTGTACCGGTTTCGGCTTACGCCATCGACATCACAAAGTTCACTGGTGGCGTAAGCCGAGCCTGTACAATGACAGATACTCCCTCCCTACCCCAGGTTAATAAACCAGAGTAGGCAAAATTTCCACAATTGTCGGGCTATGTTCACCAGAGCGACGAAAGAGCGCTCTGTTAGTAGACGATATTTCCTCATATTTATTAGTCATAATAACTAACTAAGAAGTTTTATCTATGAAAAAAACTTCTTCAGACGTGATTAAAACACGCGATCGCTATACGAAGTATAGGGGAAGTTATGCAAACGGTCAAAAATTCGATGCTGAGTTTTCAACGGAATTTCATGTTCATTTCTGATCAGAAATCCAATAAAAAAAAAAGTCTGCCTCCAGCAGAATGAATGTCTGCCTAACACGTTAGAATGAATGTATCGAAGATAGTTATTATTTTTCAGGTAAATGGGACGAAGGGAGGTAGGGCTCAACTCAAACCCTTCAATAATATCGCCGATGTAAGTCAAACTAAAGATTTTAACCCAATCGATCGATTGGGGAGATCGAAAACATAATTGTTAAATTCGTTCTGGGGAAGTACACTGCCGATGATTCTGCGACGATTGTTTTTTTTATTTGTTTTTTTTTCTGTTAATTTCTGAACTTTCTGTCAGTTCCTTTTTGTTAGTGTGGCCATACTAATTTCTGGAAAAGGACTGACATAGATTATTCCGGATAATCGACGCTTTATTGTATTATATATAATTTTTTTAAGTAGAATGTTTATTGTGAGGAGTAGAACTGAAGAGATTGAGATGATGAACTGACCATGGACTGTAAAGGTGTGTAAGCCCAAGATGGCTAGAGGTGGGTGACCGGAGTAATGAGCAGGAGTTCCTCAGGGATTATCCTTCAGTCCCCTGCTCTTCTCCTTCTTCATCCATCTGTCTTTGCCATCCCTCCCTCCCATCTCCAACATCCGCCTCCAACTAACTATTCAAATTGTTTCTCACAACTCTGAATACATTTATAGTTTTCCTTTTTATACATAAAAATTGTTGGACATTTTTTTTTTTTTTTGTCTTATTTATAAAGGTACAACTGTTGATAGGGTGCAACAACCAGCATCTATGTTGAAACGCATATCAATATGTTGGCGTGAATGGCATGTGAGAGGAAGGCCACCCAGTGGTAGGACCTCGGGACGAAAATTTATCTTAATTATTAATATAAAAAGGAATTGAAAGACAATTTTGATGGATGGGTAAGAGAGATGATAAAAGTAAAGGGAAATAATGTAAAAAAAAAAACATTAAGAACGAATATGAGTCAAGGTGGCAGTAAGTCGCGGTTCCATCTCCTCTTCAACCTTCGTGGGGGGTTTTGTGGTAAGTGTTGTGAAGATAAAGTACGTATTTCTGGGTTTGTATGTGTGTAAAGTTTTCTAAGAAACCGTATGTAAGTAGTTTGTATTGTGTTGGGTACTGTGTGTATCATAAGATCGTTTGAAGTGTTCTGTTGTTTATGTATGGGGGGCACTGTGTTATTAGTCTGAGAATTTTTGACTGAAACGCCTGAATTCGTTTGATGTTGGATGTTTTTGCTGAACCGTATATCTGTGATCCGTATGTCCATAATGGTCTCAGTAAGTAAGTGTAACAGTTCCGTTTTTGTGTCATGTCTAATTTTGATCGTCTATTTAGAAGTCCGTAGAGTATTTTGAGTCGACGGTTCAGCGTGTTTCGTGTGAGACGTGTGTGAGGGTTCCATGTCTGTCTTCGATTAATGTAAGTCCTAGGTTTCGTACAGTATTAGATTGAGGGAAGGGCTTGTCGTAGATGAAAACGGGGGGGGGGGGGGGGGGGGGGGCATGTTCCTCGTCGGTGTAAATGTGATGTGCTGTGATTTTTCTGTATTAAGTTTTCTTTTCCATGTGTTGCACCAGTTTTCAATTTGTGTTTGTTTCAAGAAAATGAAAAAAAAAATTTAACACTAAGCAAAAAAGTCTTCGGTGAATCACCTGGATTGTACTTCCGGTTAAAGTGTACCCGTTTCGGCTTACGCCATCAAAGTTCAAAAGTGACTTTATACATCGTATGTTTGTTTTTGTGTCTCACGCCCGAGTGTCATATGTTTTTTGTCTCGAGCCCAACGCAGTGGAACTTCTAAATTTTGCCTACCCATGTTTTGTTACCTAGAGTGGGGGGCGATTTTAAACGAGTACCTAGCGTTGGCACAAGCTCCGGATTACGCTAAACGTCTCATCCGAAGGACCGCCGCCTTGCAATAAAGCTTTCAAATGTGAGAATACAATAAGAAAATATGAATAACAAACACATTTGAAATAAATGAAAACCTATATTGTCTAATGCCACAGATCTGCTTTATGTAAGTAAAGTACCGGATTCAGCTTACGTCATCAGTGAACTTTGCGCTGACGATGGCGTAAGCCGAAACCGGTACACTCCATGTGGAATTAGACAATATAAAATTTAAACAAGTTTTAATAAAATAAATAAAAACAGCTTTCCACTTTATCAACAGCAGATAGCAGATATATAAAATATGTATTCGGACATATATATATATATATTGTAGTGTCCGAATACATATTTTATATATATATATATATATATATATATATATATATAAAATATGTATTCGGACACTACAATATATACTTCAGAAAAGAACTTCACTAATATTATATAATAATAATAATAATATTTATTTCGTTAAACGATAACATGGTAATAGGTACGTCATGAGAATGTTTACATTAAGATAACTTTTAATTTTTAGATACTTAAACAGATATTAACTCTTAGAGTCTGACACTACTTGAAAATATGAGTACACAAATAATAATATTACACAGAAGATAAAATGTTTAATAAGTGCAGTAGATAATTTTTTTAAATTTAATTATAATTAAGATAATCTTTTTTGATACATTTTTCAGAAGTATCTTTTTCACGACGACATTTCGGGACGTTCTCTAAAAATTCGTAAGGAGGATATCTATGGAGGAACTCTGCAAAAAAAAAAATTAAAACTATGTATGAAATAATGTTTTAAAACAAGATTTTTTTTATTTTGGTTATTTTACTATTTTTGAACAATATCAAAAAAAAATTCCTTTTCCAAATAGAAGGTTTCCTTCTTTTCCTAACATAATCGTTTTTAGTTGAAGTTTAAGTCTTCTTATTGTTTCTACTGCTATCAAGAAGTGGGGAAGGGCTCCCCTTGGAAATTCTAATTTCTTACTTTAACGGGGGGTTTAGCGTATAAATATAGCTTTGATTCTCCAAAATGTTATTGAATTTTGAGTTTATCTCATCTCACTCCTATAATCGCCTTTAAGCATTAAAATTTGTTAAGACTCAGTGAATATGGATTTGGAAATCATGGAAACAACAAAGGGTCGACCTTGTGCTTTACATAATGGTCACTCTTATCGTGAGTTTCGCAGAAACAAAAATTTAACAATTGTTTGGCTTTACAAAAAAATGGCATTTAAAAACAAATGGACGCGAAAATGTGATGTTTTGTTGCTCATGATAATTGCGTTGCTGACTTGGCTCAGTCTCTTATCTATGTATTAAAAAAATTGTATTTTTTAAACCACTAATAAATATTTATGGATGTTTCAATAAAAAAAAAGAAAGGTGTAGATATTGTTCATATGTATACGCATACTGGAGAAGTACGCAAGTCGGAATCGAGGTCTAATACGGTGAGGTAATAAAAATGTCTGATTCTCTTTAACTCAAGTGATAAAAAGTACGCATAGTGGGTATATTTCGTAGGTGTACGCATTCTGGGTATACGCAAATAGGCAAATGCCCGAGCTCTTTGGGAAAAGTACACATTGCCTGGGGAATGTGCACATTCACCGCCTACTCACCTTTATGTATTGAGACCAGTACCTACCTCTGACGGTAGTACACTCAACTTTCGTGTCTAGTAATCAGAGGAAGTGAATACGATGAATATTTACATATTGCTGTGAATGTATAAGGTATGTTTTTTTGTCTGTTTGTCTGCTATAGTGGTTGTGAGCGAGAGAAAGGTTGGACTGTGTAGTGTGTGTGTGTGTGTGGCTAGCATGACACGGCACATGAAGTGTGTCTGTGTTAGTGTGATGTGTATGTGTTGTGTTGGGTGTATTCTGTATTATAAAGAAGATAGTCCTTCGTGACCCCCCCTTTCTGTCTCTTCTTCATGAATTATTAACGACGACACTAACTTCATGACGGTCATGTAATTAGTCACAGTTTTTATTCACCTTTTACTTTCATTAACGTCGTCCCACTACCTGTCTTCTCTGAGGTTCCTCCTACAGTCTCTCTCAACCATCTTACCACATTGTACCGTCTCGGAACCATCGTTTAACGTCCCATCCGAAGGATGGCGTGCGCAAGATGTTTTTTTTACTTACCTAAGGGCCTCCTTAGTTCATTGCTATAATTTTTTAACTTTCTTATACCCATAGTATAAGAAAGGGTTGTAATCGTGCGAAAATCCGAGATGGAGGTTTCAAATGATTCAAAGGTCTTCTGAATACGCTTTGACCATTTAGCGATGATGTCTGTCTGTGCGTGTGTGTATGATTGAAATGTTGTGAGCTTGTAGCTATGAACGTGAAATTTGGAATGAAGGAGTTACGTGTTCTAACTTAGGTCTGATTAGATTTTGGCATAAATCAAACGAAAATTAATACCACTTGCCTCCGGGACCTAAGTACATTTTGCAAGATACAGCTTATGTTTATGACCTAATCATAAATCTTTTCAAGTAATAGTTGTTGAAAATATTCAATGAAAATATTAAAATACATAATTTATATAAAATACGATTTTTTATAGATCGTTTGGTTTTCGATATATATGGAAAACCATTTTGAAACAAATATTTGTAGATGTTTCCTTGATTTATCCGAAAACGATTACTCTTATCGAAAAATTGATTCTAACCAAAATTGTTCCTTATAAAATTTCCAATCGCTAGTAAGTCCTTAGATTTGAGATAGGGTCAATACGACAAAAGTTATAGCTCCCCGAAAAATGTAAACTATGGTTATGTGTTGCAGTGAATTGTTGCAACGGTTCTTCTTAAATTTGACTTTATTTCTTAGTCAGGTTTTTTGTTGCTTGCAACAACTCATATTAATCTGTCTACATTTAAAGGAAATAAATTGTCACTTAATCCGGTCAAACGGGGAAGCACGGAACTTGAGTCCCGTTTTTTGAACTACCATTTCTCCATTCTAATGTTTCACCACTCACCTTCCTTCGTCTGTTCTTGTCACGTACTTGGACCATCTGATGAATATTAATTAGTCATTTGAGTTTAATACATAAACTTTTTTTTTCTTCTTATTTTCTCACTTTGTACAAAATCTAAAGCTGCTTCGCTCTAGTAAGACCTCGTTTTTACGAGCGTACCCTGGATGATGCGGGGGCGCCTTAACAGTTATTGGGTGTTGTATGTTTCACAAATAATATTATGTATCTATTTGAATCAAAAAATATCAAATAATATCATTTATCTATTTGAATCAAATAAAAGTCTTGATTTGTTAAATAATTTTTTCTATCATGAAGTACCTATGTGTATATATTTTTTTTATCAAAAAACTCTCGTTGAGCTTTACTGCGGGGTGAATAATACGTTTTCAGACAGTCAAATCCCTTCAAAGCCAAGGGTTCAATATTCCAATATGGACGTCAACAGTAATGTAAACATAATTTACGAATCCAAATAACTACGACTCGAAATATTATATGAGTTTTTAGGACCAATAAAGACGATACCTGTCGATTTTTCTGCGAAACTAGCCGATTGGAAGAGGAATTTAGAGGAGAGGCCTCAACTCAAAAACACTAATAACTATCTATCTAACGAGGATTTTCAGAGGGAGAGCGAAAAAAATTATTTATTCGCACTGTGGAAGTATACTGCCGGTGATTCATCCAAGACTTTTTTTGTTCTCAATTATTCAATTTTTTTTTTTACCACAGTTATTGTTTTGCTAATCCACATTCATTGATAATTTTATTTTACTTTGACATTAAATAAATGTAGTAGAGGGCGCCGGTAGCTCAGTGGTAAGAGTGATTGCTTACTGAGCTCAAGATCGTGGGTTCGAAACCCGGCCGAAGTTTATTTTATTTGGGAAGTAGAATGAACTTACGCACGCCATCCCTCGGATGGGACGTTAAGCGATGGTCCCAAGCTTGTACGTTGTCAGGTGGTTAAAGACCCCTAACCTAGGTGAATAAAAATTTAGGGTATGCAAAATTTAAGTCTCCCATAGAAGAGTCGGGCTCATGTTCACCGGAGTGACGAAAGAGCTCTGGTAGTAGGCGATATGACTTTGAAGTTAAAAGACCGGGCATGAGTCATAATAACTAACTAATAAATGTAGTATTTCATATAAACCAAGTTTTCTCACGCCCGCATCTTCTACGCCGCCCACATTTTCATTCATCCTCACTCGGCAACGTATAATTTGTCTGAAAACAGGTGATTATATCGTTTGTTTGTTGTTTTTGTGACTCATGCCCAAGCGTCATATCGCGCTGATTTGACGCTGAAGCCCATTGTACCGTGGGAGTCCTAAAATTTCTCTATCTAGGTTTCGTAACGTAGGGTAGGGGTCTTAAACGAGTACTTGTCATCGCACAAACTCGACTACCGCTTAACGTTTCATCCGAAGAACGACGTGCTTTTCGAATGCAAGTGTGAACTATTTGTGAGTTGTGTGGATTCGTGTACTAATATTGTGTCAAGATGGCGGTATAATGTCGAGACATAATATGTAGAAATTATATTATACTCATGCCCTAACTACTAAGCCATATCGTAGCCACTAAAAACGTTTGTGTTAGAGGAAACCTTCTGTATGGAAAAAGAATTATTTTCTAATTTTTAAAAAATAGTAAAATAACCTTAATAAAAAAATGTTTTTTTATACTCAAAAATATTATTTGATTGATACGTAGCTTTCATTTTATTTATTTTTTGGCAGAGTTCCTCCATAGATATCCTCTTTTACGGTCTGTCGAATCTACATTTTAATCATTATTTTTTATTATTTATTTACTAATTTATTTTTCTTGTTTTTCTCTTTTATATATTTTTATTAGCATTTTATTCATTTATTTATTTATATAATTTTTAATCGTTACTGTTGTTTGTTTTCTTCCTCTTTTTTATATTTCGCACATTGAGACCTGAGAAGGGACGTGAGAACATTCCGAAATGTCGTCGTGAAAAAAACACTTCCGGAAAAGTTAAAAATTATCTGAATTTTAGTTAAATTAAAGAAAAATGTCTACTGTATTTATTATGTGTACTTTATCATCAGTACAATATTTATTTTTTTATACTCAAATTTCAAGTATTTATTTTTAATTTATTTTTACTTTTGAGTAGTATTGTTAATTCTAATCTATATGTGTCAGTCTAAGAGTTTCTGTTTAAGTATTTAAATTATAAGCTATCTTGATGTAAACATTCTTATGACGTATCCTATTACCATGTTATTAACGGAAATGAATATTATTATTATTATTATTATTATCGCCTACTACCAGAGCGTTCTTTCCTTGCTGTGGTGGACATGCTCCAGTCTCTACAGTGGGAGTACTAAATTTGGCTTACACAGGTTTATTCCCTAGGATAGGGGTCTTATAACGAGTATCGTACATATCATTGCTTAATGTCCCATCCGAAGGACGGCATTCTCAAGGTTTCTCCATCTTCCGGATAAAAAACCTAAGATCCTCGGCCAGAAGGCAAGGACACTACCTCTGAGCTACCGGAGCCCTCAAACTATATTATATATTTACTTTGAATTTATTTCGAGCCTGATGATCAACCAAGTATACACTAGATCCAACTATCAGTGGATGCAATTGGTTTACACTACAAATAGCCATCTATTTCAAATCGTGCCCAGCTGTTGGCCATCTAACTAAACTTAACAAGATTCTAGTTGCTATTCTTGATCTAGTTCTCGTTTTGTTTCTTCCGTCTCTGCCAAGAATTCATCCCTATTCTTTTTTTAGAATAGTGGGCAGTACATTTAGAATATATCTCATGATTCGGATATCATCAAGGTCAACCACCAGGAACCTTCTTAAGTTCAGAGAGTCCGTCTTTGAAGACTACGATATAGAACCACAGCACGTATTTTGAAACAGTTATTCTAATGTTGTTTTTAGCGTATAGGTCAGTTGAATCAGGGATAGGTAAATTTATTAATTTAACCTGTTGGTCGTCTTTTCGTGTTGAAATTTCGTGTCAAAACATTCATTACAATGGCAGTAATTACAATTTTTACGTTAAGCCTCACCCCTAATCTCCCCCCCCCCCCCCCCCCCCTTTGGCCGATTTGTCTGAAAATCAATATCATCCTTAGAAAGTTCTAGTTTTACATATAAAATTGTGTATAAATTGTGTCAATACATTCATTCTGTCGGGAGTTACCGTGTTCACATACAATCAAAGAGAAAAATAATTTTTTTTTTCATTTTTAGAATCAGGAGTTTGGAAAACATGAAATTCCGTTGAAAACTCCGCTTCGAATTGTTGCTCGATTACATAACTTCCTCTATACTTCGTATAGCTAAGGAAGTAAAACGATGATCAGAGGAGAGGAGGCTTAACGTACAAATCCTAATAACTATCTATGTAATGAATGTATCAACACGAAATTTAGTATGAGGATTCAGAAGTCTCAAGAGTAAGACACGTTTTTATTTTCAATCAAATTGGACTCAAAAAGAGCTAAAACTTCTAACTTTTGCGTAAAAGCAACAGTTTTGAAACAAATACAACTCAACAAAAATTTCGTAATTTTTGCTAATTATATCTAGACTAGTGACCGACCGACACAGGATTTTCAGCCGAAACCGAAACTTATTTAGAAATGTTAAAATTTCCATTGTATACTGAAATTTAGTGTATTTTTTACACATACACCTACCTACAGACAGTTAACTCGTGTTAAATGATATAAAAAAACAATAATTGAAGTATGTAACAAAAATAGTTATTTATTTATGTTATATTAACAATTTAACATGAACAATAATAATAAACATGTTAAAGTAAAGACCCTGTAAGTAAACTTTGTCAAAAATCAACACTTAGATTAGATGTAAAGTACAGACTCCTTAATTAAGTAAGCACCTATTTTAATTGTGTTCACAATATTCTTAAGATTAATTTATTTTTTACTGAGATCTTGTATTTAGCACTTGGTGAATTACCTAATTATCAGTCTTAACAACGATTACAATAATTTGTACGACTGTCAAGTAATTACTTAATTTGAAAAAACAGTTATAAAATCAAAAGAGAAAAAACGAAATATTATTATTAGATTACTAATTAATTTTAGTATTCGTATGGCAACCACACACGACTCACAAGCCACGAACTCATACGAAGTTAGTCGAACGACGCATGACAAGTCACGAAAACTGAGTTTCGGCTGATTTTTGGCCGAAACCAAAACTATGGCCGAAACTGAATCTTCGGTCGGTCACTAATCTAAACCATTACGGCCAAAATTATATTGTTATGTACTGTATTCCAAAGTAATCCTAGCTTCTTATGACTCTGATGTAGCGACCCGTACGATTGAAGTTTCGTCATAACATGGAACTATCGGTATCTCCCGAGAAATGCGTTGGTGTCAAGGGTAACCCAATGGTCTAAAGTAGAACCCCTTTAACTGGAGACCTGTGAAGAACGCTTAGTTTTTGTCACCTTGTGAATAGAATACTCCCACCCAACTAATTGAACTGAGATGGTCGTTAGAAGACATAGTAGTTCTGAGAACTGGAGGCACCCTGGGTTCCTGTCGAGGGAACACTCTTTGTCACCTATTGAAGTTGAACAACAACCTTGAACAAAATGGTACTTTTCCAAAATTTACCTGTATATTATTTTTAACCCCTGACGCAAAAGGAGGGAGGGGTGTTATAAGTTTGAAGCCTTTGTCAGTGTGTGTGTGTGTGAGTCTGTGGCATCGTAGCTCCAAGACGGCTGAACCGATTTCAAAGCGTTTTTTTGCTGGTAAAAGCTGGTATTTGCGAGATGGTTCTTAGCCATGTTTGGTGGAAATCGGGTTTGCCATCTCCAAGATATTGAGATTTCGTCAGAGCCTGTATAGGGATCTCGGCCTCTAATACAGCTAGAGACTTGGAGTGTGAGCTCAAATGTTCATAAGGCTTCCCCCATAACCCTTCAAGCCCCCTTCCCCCCTCCAAAAAAAGAGCTCTCTTCCCCAAGGTTTCAGTAAAAAAAATTAACAAAAATTTTTTTTATTGTGTTAGTTTTTTTTCAATTTAATTTAAATATTTTAAATGTAATTTTTAATTTTTTTTATACTCGCATTTGACATGCTTTATTCATAAAAGAAGCAATATTATACTTCGGAAAAGCATAACTTGGCCTTAAAGATCAATGACTTACAATCAATGACTTTTGTATCCGAATCTTTTGTGACGCAGTATAGGTTCAGATAATTTTGAATTTGAAGTTTTTGTGAAAAAGATAGGACTTATCAGACAGAATACAATTTTGATCCTTCTAACGGTCCTTTTAGTGACGCAGTACAGATTGAGATAATTGTGAATCTAGGCTTTTCCTGAAAAGGCTAGGATTTATCCGAAAGAATACAATTTTGAGTCTGATATCGGTTCTTCTAGTAAAGCAGTACAGGTTCTTCGATATTGTGAAATGGGTCTTTACTTATCCAAATCTGATGTGTACGACAAGAGATCTTCGACTGTTTCACTAAAAGGACCGACGTACATCCGAAAAATTCAACGCTCCAATCCTCGTTTGCAGGTTATATTATGTATTATATTTATGTTTCAGTGTTATTTTATATTTCTAAAGAAAAAGAGGACGCCGGCAGTTCAGAATTAGCGTACTTGTCTACTGAACTCAAGATCGCGGGTTCGAAACCACGTCGTACTTAGAATGTGATGTTAAGCGATGGTCCCGAGGTTGTACGATGTCAGATACTCGATAAAGAAACCTAACCTAGACAGCTGAACTTGGGCAAAATTTCAGACTTCCAGGAGAGTCGGGCTCATGTCCATCAGAGCGACGCAAGAGTTGGTAATAGGCTATATGACCTCGCAGTTAAAGGTCGGGCATGAGTCATAATAACTAACTAAAGAAAGAGGTTTAGGCGATTTGTAGATAGTCGCAAGGCAGCCATATAGTTGTACACCAAGCGATAATTAATACTGGTGAAGCGAGGCTGAGCAGGGAAGATCCCGTGGCCAATGCCGCAGAAGCCCCGTGTTGACTCAGGGGTGAAGCTGTCCTGTTACTATGTATCAAGTTACTCTGGTCTCTGTTACTTCAGGATGGAAGCCACCTCTGGAGGAAATCCTGTTAAACGCCTTTACCTTCCGTCCCTTATCCATCTACTGCTGACCTCATCCCAATCTTCTTCCGGTTTCTTCGGCACTTCCATTCTTGGCTGGAAATAGTCTGTTGCGACTTATTTTTCGATGCTTGCAACCTTTGGATATGAGTTTCTGGTTTACGTGAAAACAACTAATCCCAGTCAATTATGTTTGTGGTATTTGACTGGAGTGATGATGTATGTATATGAGTGTGGTATGGTGTTTACAAATATGACAACCATTTAATCCAGGATTAGGCAAACTTTTTTTCAAAGTTGGGGGTCAAATAGAAAAAATCAAATGCCAAACGAAACGTCTTTTCTACCGAGTGAGTAAATCCAATTATATTTTTCATGCATTATATTTAATTATTGTGTCCGGGCTTTAACTATATATTTATCTCATGCCCGGGTTTTAACTATGCGATCATATTGCCTTCTCCAGAGCGACGAACGAGCGGACATGAGCCCGACTCAACTATCTTTAACGAGTACCTGACAACGTACAGGCTCGGGACCAGGCTGGGGCTGAGCTACCGGCGGTTATTGGGGTTTTTGACTTGAACCCCCCTTCTGACCCCCTTCACTTCGGCCAATTCAGTTGAAATTTAAGAAGTGCCATATTTATAGGGTTTTGAAGTTACATATGAAATTTCTTATCAATACATTTATTAGAACGTCAGTTATTGTGTGGAAAATAAGAAATTGTGGTAAATACTTAACATCGAATTTCTGACCGATTACATAACTTCCCGTATACTTCGTATAGCTAGGTAAGTAATCACGTTCAGCACCTATTAGGAATTAGGATAAATTATGTACCAAAATTTAGCAAAATCGCATCACCAAAAATCATCGTATAAAAACTGTTTTTACATATTCGTTAATAATGTCAAATAATGTTTCGTTTCGCTGATCGTCCATATGTCTGGATGTTATGCCCTTTCACGATGTTTTCTTCTACTTTCCCAATGGTTGAATTTCACAAAACTCAGTAATTGAGGGATCCATAAAAACTGTTTTTCCCCGTTCAGCGTTCCCAATCTCTCTGATATAAATTTTAATTGCGCCAATTCCCCTACTTAAACGTTTTTTCGAAAAAAAAAAAAAACTAGCTTTAAGAACCCAGGATCAGGATCATCTTCTTTTTTTTTGACCTACTTAGAACAGGATAGAAGTATGGCCCTTCTAAATGTGCAACTTAACTATCCACATTTCTTGTAGAACTTCGTCCGATTTTAATTAAATTTAGTAACAATATGTGTTTTGGGTATGTCCTGGAACCTCTAAAGTATTTCTTAAATTTGATTTTAAGAGGAATTTCTAAAATATATTTTACTGTTGCCTACCCTAAATGTTTATTCACCTGAGAGGGGTCTTTAACGAGTACCTGACATCGTACAGGCTTGGGATCATCGCTCAACGTCCCATCCGAAGGACGGCGTTCTTAAGTTTATTTTGCCTCCCAGATGCATTCTCTGTTTATATATTATTATAAAGATTAAATTGAACAAATGATTTTTTGTTCATTTCATCGGGAGCAGACCTTTAATTCATTCAGGAACTGTTTCCGAAGAACAGGTTACTGAAATAACATTTAAGAATGGTAAAGGAACATGTTATCTGTTGTTCATTGTTATTAACTTTTCTTAAACCGACCAAATTGTACGTAAGAAGAAATGTTTCGTTATTATGAAGCCGTTATGTTTGGTTTCTTTATCGATTCATCGGTCCATGTCAACCTCTCCTAGGGAAAGTCTTCTTGTACACTTGTCCTGCATTGGAGAATCTAACTTTTCATTTTCACAATCGTTGTACAGCAGGTCTGTTGATATCAACCGCATTGTTGTCAATTGTTACTGCAGAATCAAATGAGTTTCCATGGATGAAAGACTTGGAAAATCTTTTCTAAATACAAAGATGTCTCTTCTCTTAGAGTGGACTTACAATTAGTTGGAAATCTTTAAGTTAGTATAAAACTCTCCTAAAAGTAGGTCAAAGACCCGGAACAGTGTATAAACGAGACATCCACCCACAACAGCTCAGATCACATGCTGGATCTATCTCAGATCTCTAACAATAGCAACGTTGTCACAAATGGAAATGAATGAGGAACGCACTTTACTTCCCCAGATATATGAAGTATGGAGAAAGTTATGTAATCGTCCAAAAATTCGATGCGGAATTTGCAACGGAATTTCAAGTTTTCCGACCTCTAGATTCCAAATATGAAAAAAATATATATGATAGAATGAATTAATAAAATTGTATACATAAATCCAGAACCCTTTAACGACGACACCTATTGTTTTTCAGCCAAATCGGCCAAAGGGGAAGGGGGGAATAGAGGGGGCTTAACTCAAAAACTCTAATAAGTGCCATAGTAATGAATTTATTGACACAAAATTTCATATGCGAATTCAGAATCTCGTAAGGGTGACACTTATTAATTCTCTGTGAAATCGGCTGAAGGTAAGGTGGAATCAGCGGGGTCTCATCTCAAAAACTCCAATAACTGCCCATGTAATGAATGTATTGACATGAAATTTCATATTTAAAGTCAAAACCCCATAAGAATGAGGACATAACCTATCAAATTTCAGGCTCAATTCAAAAACTCCAGTGATTATCGTTGTAGTGAATTTATCGATTCAAAATTTAGTGTGAGGATTTACGATTCCATATGTACATATGTGATAGAAAGATGTTGTGGGACTAGATTTCTAATAGAAATAAAAGACGTTGTCTTCCCACTGTTTTATTTTATACCAGAACCGGTTTTCGACGCAACAGCGTCATCATCAGTGGTTCATCCACCCACACAGCACAGCGGTTATCTTCCTGGCAGTTATCTTCCAACCGCTGTGCTGTGTGGGTGGGATGAACCACTGATGATGACGCTGTTGCGTCGAAAACCGATTCTGGTATAAAATAAAACAGTGGGAAGACAATGTATTTTATTTCTATTCTATTCCATATGTAAGTCAACTGCTGAATATTAGCGCAAATGGTCGACTGGTTTTGGAGAGAGAGCAAAAAGTCTATTGAATAAATCGTTTTGGGGAAGTACATTGCCGGTGAATCACCGACGCCTTTTTTTATTTTTTATTAAACATGACGACTTCAGACAGCTAGAATGGGCAGAAAAGATTACAAAATACAATTTACACATAACGAATATAAACAGGAGAGATGATGGGAAAATTTTCCTATTTTAACCCTGAAGGCTGCTTCTTATTAAGGGGTGCATTTACTCGTTTGGCCGTCAGTGGTATGCATTCTTGTAAGGTCAGTGCAACTTGTTTTTGTTCGAAGTCAGTTGTCTAAAAATAATACGCAAGGAAAATATGTTATTAGAATTTTATTTAGTTATTAGTTTTTGAATTAGAAGTACGCTTTACCCCACGGTTATTGGGTAACTTCGGAAGGATGAATGCAACGAAAACATGTCACACTTTGTGCGCTTATAACTTCGAAACTTGTAACTAAACTAATTTCAACCCTCCAACCCTTAACTCTTCGATTGAGTAAGGTTAGAAAGTTAAGATAATTTTGCAGCCGTTTCAAGGTTGACTAGTGACTAAATAATGATAGCGATGACCTCATCCCCGCATTCCTTAGCTAACGGTTCTTTTTGATTTTCATCACCAAATTTTGCTTCCCCAGCTTTACGTAGTATCGTCGGTCAGAAATTCGAATCAAGTTTTCACCGGAATTTTATGTCTTCTGATCCCCTGATACTAAAAATGAAAAACAAAAATACATTTCTGTATGTATCTGTGAACAAGATAACTATCGTTTAACAATCAACTATTGTTGCGAAAAATGTATTAATTCGATCTGGGGAAGTACTTTGTCGGCGATTCACCGACGACTTCATTTTTTAGGAAAAGAAAAATGTAGTCCTTTCCCACGCAAGATGTATATTTAGGGTGACCGCTTTCGCGCTGACTTGAATTTATATAAGCTACAATTAAATAAAAATAAAACAATTTATTTTAAAATTTATTTGCAATCTATATACAATATATACATAATAAGCAAATGTGTGGTCAAAAAGAAAAATAACGTCACTTCTCTGGGAGAAGCCAGCTAGCGCTGACAGTCCCTCGAAAGTTAATTATCATTATTCACTATCCTCAGAGAAGATCGCGAGGCCACCTCCTGTTCAAGCGGCGGGGAGGATTGTCAGGATGGGAATGGTAGGATAGGGATTGAGCGAGAGGATTTGAATGGGAAGAAAGGTTACTGTGGAATTATTGGAATCGGGATTTGATTAATTCATTGACAGCGAGATCTCTGTGTAGGACTTTATTTGTGACATAGAAAGGAGCGTTGACAATTACTCGGAGGAGTTTGGTCTGGAATGTTTGGATACGATTGATGTTGGATTGTACACGCAAGTAGGTCCAAATTGGACGTATAATGGTAATATTATTTTATATTATAAAAAATAGTGGAATTTTTATAAAAATAGTAGAAAAAATATACTAGTATATACGTACTTCAGTTACGTATTATTCAGATTGAGAAGAAATATTTTCGTCTCCACAGAAACTCTTTTTTTATTTGACTGGTTCATAAGTTAATGAGTTACAATTTGTATATCTGGTGAGCTTTTTCAGTTTGATATATATAATGTAAATTGGTTGTATTGTTGGTTATTTTTATTGCGCTTTTTAAAGGGTTTGAAGATGGGTTAACAACCGATAGCGCTCACCCTGCTATATCATGTTTGGGAAAGGATTGTATTTTTCTTTTCATAATCTTCCAGTTTCCTACTCGGTCAGTTTCAAGAAAGTTTTGAACTATATCTTTTATCTAAAAAAAATTTTAATCCATTTTATTTTGCTTCACCACTTACGTGATAAATGATACACTTTATATCCGAAAATGGAAGGGCTACAGTAGCTAATGTGCCGTAATCTACAACGTAGGATATGTTACTGTCCTTTGCTGAATACGTCATTACGTCCTTTCTGATTTTTTTTATAAGAATAGAAATAATATAATTTCAGTTGAAGTTGGATGATATTTCGATAAACCTGACATTGAACTTCTAGATTTATTGCCGTTTATATTTGTGAAAATGTTAAAACACAAAGTATATTTTAATGAAATTTCAGTTCTAGCACACCTTAACTTCTTTTAGTTGAAAAAGAAAAGAAGAATGAATGAAATTGAGAAGATGGAATATAGCAAGTGACCAAATACTGATTAATAGAGTGGACAATGTAGAAAGAATAAGAGGTTCTGTCGTGTAAATGAAAATTCAAAATTTGGCCAACTTTTCGGAAACTAAATATTTATTTCCTTCTTCAGGGCCTACATAATACAAAAACAAATTAGTCATTATGGACAATGATACCAACTCAATTTACATTGTCCTAAGAAAAAAATTAAATAAATAAATAATAAAAATAATATATATCAAAATGGTTGAATTAAGACAAAACACAACAAACCAATAAATAAATGTTTTTCATTTAATAAACATAGATAAATAATAACAATAATCATAATACATCTTAGTACAAAATTTGTTTGAGAAACAACTTCTACATAGCAAGACTCTTCTATTTTCTCGATGTGTCCTGCGTGTGTCGAAACTTTCTTCTTGGGATGACTTTGTCAAAGTTTTCATCTTAAGTTACCTACTTTCAAAAAATAAACAACTCGGTAAAAGTGGATCAAACGACTAAAGAGATAAAGGGTAGGAACGAAGTCAGTGCAAAATAGTCTAAACAGTACTTCTTACTTTCCCGGTGTGAAGTAATCAAGTAAGTTTTCGCTCTCCCTCTGAAACTAATAAACCGATTTATTTGAAAATATGTTGGTGTCTTACTCAAGGAATTTTGAATCTGTTACATTCATAGTTATTAGGGTTTTTGAGGTGGGCCATCCTCTCATCTCCCAAATCTCTTTGGCAGAGATGGCTGAAAATTTATGTTTGTCGTCCTGATGTGGTTTTGGTATTTACATCTGAAATTTCTTTTCGATCCCTTACTTTGGCAGTTATAGGTTTTAAAAAAAATTAAATCTCCACTAATTCCTCTTTTTCCTTCGGGCGATTTGGCTGAAAGTCAATAAGTGTCGTCCTTATGGAGTTCTGGAGAAACATTTCATGTCGCTATTTTCATTCTGACGGGAGTTATCGCTTTATCTCTTTATCACAGGCAGACAAGAAACTTTTTATTTTTATTTTTGGAATTAGGGAAAACCTGAAATTTCTGACCAATTATATAACTTTTCCTATAGTACCTACTTCGTTTAGCTGGAAAAGTAAAACTTACATAGCCCTTCGTTCTTGACCGAATTTAGTTAGTTATTATGACTCATGCCCGGTCTTTAACTGCGAGGTTAAATCGCCTACGACCCCGAATGGGAGTCATACATTTTGCCTAACCTAAATTTTTGTTCATCAGGTTCGGGACCGTCGCTCAACGTCCCATCCGAAGCACGTCATACTCAATTTTTTTTCACCTCCCCTAAGGGCCTCGGCTGGCTTTCGAACCCACGATCTTGAGCTCAGTAAGCAAGCAAGCTACCGGCGCCCTAACTGACCGAATCTATTTTATAAACCGTGATAATAAAAATAATTCTTAAATTACTTATTATTTCAAGGATCTATCTTTACATAAAGCTGATGGCTGCTTGGTTTTTACAAGTAAAGTCGCTCAGCGATGCGATTTTCATCGTTATCTTTCGCTTTAAACGCCATGAGTCAACCTCACCGGTTAAGTAGTATGACATTAAGTTTCTAAACATGCAGATAACGTTACTATCCTGCTTACACTTACTGATAGACAATGCCGTGTAACCTGTTAATACATTTATGTTCTAGATGGACGTATAGATTATATTTTATTGCCATATAGGTCATTACCTACATTAAGGCAATTAAACCTTGGAACTAAATACCAAGTGCACTGTAATACGTTTGTAAAGTACATTAAATGTATTTGGTTTAATGAATTCAAGATTTTGAAAATATAAGAACTTTTTTTGTCCAGGAGCCCCGATGGATGAGTGAGTAGCGGCCATTCCGATCTAAACACGATGTCTACCGATAGAATGAATGTATCAACACGAATTTTTATATGTGTATCCAGAACCCTTAACCCAAAAACCCTAATAACTGGGAAGTTTCGGCTGTTATTAGGGTTTTTGAATTGAGCCCCGTCCCCTGAAACCCCAGTTATCCCAGCCGATATCGCTGAAATTTGACAGGTTATGTCCTCATTGGGGGTTTTGGGGGGCTATTGGAGTTTTTGAATTCATCCCTCTCTGATCCTCCTTTCCCTTCTGCAGATTCCGCTGAAAATCAATGTGACGTCCTTATGGGGTTTTTAATTAACATATGAAATTTTTGGTAGATACATTCATTACATCGGCAGTTATTAGAGTTTTTGAGTTATGTCTCTTCCCTAATCCCCCCCTCACTTTTGGCCGATTTGGCTGAAAATCAATAGGTGTTGTCCTTATGTGGTTTTGTTCATACATAAAACATTTCGTGCCGATACATTTTTTCTATCGGCAATTATTAGTTTTGAGTTATGCCTCCTTAATCCCTTCTTTCCTTTGATTGAAAAATAATAGGGTGTCATCGTTAGAGGGTTCTGGATTCAAATATGAAATTTCGTGTCGATACATTCATTCTATCGGGAGTTATCGTGTTCACAAAGACATTTCTTTTTCATTTTTGGAACCTAGAGGTCGGAAAACATGAAATTCCGTTGAAAACTCCGCATCGAATTGTTGAACGATTACATAACTTCCCCTATACTTTTTATAGCTTTAAAATTGCTCACTTTATGTAGCATTGCTAGCTCACTACCTCCATGTTTTTAGCGAGTGTTGGAAGAATTCATACTTACAATTTCGTTAATAAACCCTTATAACGAGATAAAGTTGACTGTTTATTGTGGCTTATCCCCTGTGAAACTAGGCTGGTTGTATGGCCGGATTATGGAACAGCTCGCCTACACAAAGAGGACGGACTTACGTAAGCCGGCCGCGCGGATTGGGGAGCGATTTGCCTTGGCCTGCATTCCTGCCTCTGTAGCGGACCTCAATTAATTAACTCTTTCCTTTGTCGCGAGGCTCTCTTTAAATATAGCCCATGCGAAGAAAGTTGCCGCTTATGTCAGAGCAGCTCCTTTGTTCCTTCTCTTCTAGATAATCCAACTATGCCTTAATCGTGGCATCAAATTTATGAAACCCTCTCCAAAGGTAACCGAACTTTCATATATTAAATACACTTGAAAATGGTGGTTATAATATAACACTATCATGGTCTTTAAATATATTGATGAGTAAATAAAAAGTAGTCGGTGAATCATGGACTATGTACATCCCCAGAACACATTAATCAATTCCAAAACTTAATATTTGACTAACGAGTTGCTTCTGAATTCTCATACTAAATGTAGTGTCGATACATTCATTATTGATATTTTTTAGTAGAGCTCCCTCTGATCCCTTCCTCTCCTTCAGCTGATTCCGCAGAAAATGTATAGGTGACGCAAATCGCAGAAATGTATTCTAAACCTGTAAGGAATGTATGTCTATCCTTTATGTAGAGAGTTGTGGACGACAACACCAGCTGTCAAGAAGAACAAGGGATACATGGAGCATGGCCTCCAGAAGACAGGGGGAGGTAGTAGAAATATTAATAAATAGTTTTTATTTATTAACAAATAACTTAGCCAACAATAAATAACATGTGGTATGTACACTGCAACCTAATGGAACAGCACAAAAAGAAGAGAATCCCAAAGAAAAAGGAAAATAGAAAGACTCGTATAACATTTTGATTATCCGAGCTGTTATAAAAAGCATGCCCATGAGAGAGACTAAAGAAGAACTATAGGAGTGAGTTGACTGGAGAAATAGCAACTATTTGTGAGGTAGGGGAGGCTAATAGGAGGTGGAATGGTACGTGATGGGGTCCTGGGCCTGACAACAGAGGGGGGCCCCGGGTCTGCCAACAGAGGGGGCCCCGGCCAGACAACAGAGGGGGCCCCGGGCCTGACAACAGAGGGGGCCTCGGACCTGACAACAGAGGGGGCCCCGGGCCTGCCAACAGAAGGGAGCGCCGGGCCAGCCAACAGAGGGGGGCCCCGGGTCTGACAACAGAGGGGGCCCCGGGCCTGCCAACAGAGGGGGCCCCGGGTCTGCCAACAGAGGGGGCCCCGGGTCTGCCAACAGAGGAGGCCCCGGGTCTGACAACAAAGGGGGGCCCCGGGTCTGCCACCAGAAGGGGGCCCCGGGCCTGACAACAGAGGGGGCCCCGGGCCTGCCAACAGAGGGGGCCCCGGGCCTGCCAACAGAGCGGGGGTAGGGGGGCATAGTACCCTGGTAACACCATTTATAACGACTTTTTTTAAAAATATTATTTCACAAAATGTATGGGAGTACTTTCGGTATTGCTGCCATCTTCAGCCACGACAACTAAATTTGTTAAAGCAGCCCCCACGGGGATTTTCCCTATTCCTTTTAAAGAAAGAAAGACAAAGGGGTGAATATTTGAGATAGGTTATTCAATGGTTCATACAATTTTCTATTTGTAGTGCTCTGTTTATTTCCATTTGTTATATATTTTGTGAAATAGACAATATTTTTACATACGTTTTCTTTATTTTTTATTAAGGGTTTCACAATATCTCGTCAAAAAACGTTAAGTACCAATTCTCAGTTTACCTGAGATTACCTAAGATTGTGACACCCAGACCCCTGGGGAATTTCTACTTTAACATAACTTTCACGATTTTTTGAGTTGTCAATGATCTAATAAAATCAAGAAAATATAATAATTTTATATAAGAAAAGTGTTTACTAGAATACATATTATATCGTATATAAGAAATAAGAACTATATGACATAATATTAAAAATATAATAAAATAAAAATACTTTCAATCTTTATAATGAAAATACGCAATATATTATATTAACTTAGTGGTGTACACAAGGGAAGAATTTGAATTGAATTTGGTTTTTGAATTTCGTTCAAACAATTCCCATTTTTTATTGGTCTATTAATTTCCATATGTTCCAGAAACATCATCGCGAAAACGGTTAAACCGTGTTCAGCAATGTTCCAATAACCGTTAGCTTCGAAGAAGAAATAGATAATTGCGACTTTACATCGAGGAATGGGAATCTCGGAAAATAGGATTTCAATGACTCTAAAATTATCACAATCATTTTGATGATTTTCCGTGGAGCAGCCTGTAATCACTTTATTGAATGTTTTTTTCATGAATCGCCTCAAATCCGTAACTAACGAACAAATCATTTCAATGCAAATGATGGTGTGAAGTCGTGAATTTTTTAACGTCTATCTATAAATCGATTAGTTGTTTTGAGGTTAGTTGGTTCCTTTGAAATGTATTGAAAATTACAAGTGGGAAAACTATCATGTTCCATGACTTAAGATTGGGGTCACAGCTTCTTGTTTTAAATCATTGGTTAGACTGTCATCTCTGAATCTTTATGTTCAAGTTTTGGCGATTACGGTTTTCTTTGTTTCTTTATAGGATGACTTTCTTGTTCTTGATACGTGATCTCGGATTTTTGCACTTTTACTAAAGGTATAAGAAAGTAATATGTCTGTCTTGAAGTTACTACGGTCCAGGGCCCTTTCGAGGAACATGAAGAACTACAGCTCCCTACTAAAGTCCTGATCTACTGTTGTGAATCCTAGACCCCGGACCTCACATCTGGAGAAGCGTTTCCAGACATCCGAAAATAAAGTGCTAAGGAATATAGCAGGCCCGGTCAAGGACAGAGAACCCCAAGAGTGGAGAATCAGAAGAAAAAAAGAGAGCTGATGGCCATGTTCTGGTAACATCCGACTCCGGTGGTGGAGGCTGGTGTGGATGGCTAAGGATCTTCAGGATCATCAAGAAAGAGTAATACCTCGGTCCGTCTTTCCGTGAAGGCAGCCTTTAAAAGAGGCATGCCCACCCAGCCATTTGTTGTGATCCCGAGCATTATTTGTTAAGACACACGAGCTCAGGGGTATATTTTTTAAAAGTTATGGAGGTATTTGCGGGCATGCTGGCTGTCCGAAAGCCGGTTCTCAACCTTGAAAGCCTCCTCGGCTCAGGAGTCTGTCTGGAAGAAATACCACAGGAGCCAAGGTAACTTAAGACATTTTTACAGATAAACCCCTGGAAAGTATTTAAATAATGACCTTTAAAATGGGGCTTTTAACACTTAAATAATATACTCATATCCATATTTATGTTACTGCCTCTAAAAATTACACCTTAAAATATCACTGTAAACCCTTTTTCAGGTATATCCATATAGGATATGAATTATGCATGTATTGCTAATGCATATCCTATTAACGAAGATTACTTTAATACAAGATATGCAATTTGTAGAATATGTAATGTACTTAATATATTATTTTTCATAGATTACATGCGGAATAACAATTGCAAAACATGTATCTTCTTCTTCCATTTCTTGGAAACGCTTCTGACGATAGCCCTTGTAATCGATCAGAAATTCAATGTTGAGTTTTCATAGGCATTTCGTGTTTCCGATTTCTTAGATAGAAAGTGTAACGACACGGAATTTTTTATGTATTTCTATGAACGATACCTATTGATTTTCAGCCAAATCGGTCAAAGGGAAGGGGGAAACTTAACACAAAAACTTCAATAACTGTTGTTGTAATGAATCTATTGACACGAAATGTCATTTGTAAATTCAATGCCTTATAATGACGATTAATCATATCGAAAAATCGTTCTTCACTAGAAATATTCGTTATTCAATTTCCAAATAACTAAATGCTCTCGGATTTAAGACAGCACCAATACGGACCAAATTGTAAAAATGTAGGAGGTATATAAAAGTCCTGTTATCACAGATATTTTATTCGTATGTGTACTTATCGCAGTTACCTATCGATATTGCTGTGATGGTGAGGAGAAAGCAGTCCGGTTACAGAACTTACCAAAAAAGTTTTGTTTATATAGTAAATTTTGGACAGTCAATTAACCGGAATGGAATGCAAGTCATTGGTGAATGGGGATAAAGGAGATTAGGAGGGAGTTTCAGTGAAAGTCGTGATGAGGATTAGTTTCTCTCATGTAAGTATGCGCGTGGTAGATGGCGTATTGTGGGGTTATGATTCGGAAATTGAATCCTACGTTCATTTAAGGGGTCGGGAAGATGTTGAGGTTAAGGCTCTGAGAGGTTATGGGTGGGTAGTTAAGCACATCTTTTCCTCTCCATTACCCACACCCCGTTCACAATAACCACATCCTCTATTTTAAAGCCTGACCCACGTTATTAGCTGGGAATGGTAACAAGAAAAGAGACGAAGCCTCCTTTGACCCTTGAACATTGCCGACTAGGGCCTGCTCATGTCCTATTCCGCTGTTCTCTGTCGCCAGATCAACTGCGACGTCACGTTCCACGACCTGCACCCTCCTTACCTGGGAAGGCAGAGAACACTCTTGGGCAATGATCTGGCAATCCCTTTGAGAAGATAGATTTGAACATTTTTCTAACCCCCCAAAATGCTTGTCACACGCCAACGCCACCCTCTCTTCTGATCCTCACCTCTCCTTGGCATTCGGCTGAAAATTGTTTGTTGTAAGGTGTCGCTCTTTTCGAGTTTTGGATTCACTTATCAAATTTCATATTGATACATTGACTATTTCGGCAATTATTGTTTTTTTTTTTTATAAATCACATGAAAGGAAGGGGGGTTGATAGGTTTTGGAGGGAGGGCAAAAACTTAGTTGATTAACTGACGCTGGTGAAATACGTTGCCGAAGATTCACTGATGACTTTTTATCTCAAAAAAAAGGGCCGAATGACTTTTTGCAGTAACTATTGGGTTCAGGATGTGCTAATGAACTGAAATCCCTTGTTATGCCCCAAACGTGGCATACGGGTGGTGTATTTGCATAAACGTGCCATTTTTATTTAGCAACAACGTGCTTTGTTCCCCTCGAAATGCATTCAATCGTGCATACTTGAGGCAACTTGTACTAAAGGTGTTTTAAGTGCCGTAAGCTTGATGGTACAATGAAGACGTCTTGTTAAGACGCCCATACATCCTGGGAGGCACACCCTGGTGGACTGTCTGAAGGAGATGTTTATGTCCATATTGGCCGTCTCCTGGCGTGCCAGACATGTCCTGCAGAGCTTCTCTTGGGTCGTCGAACCCCGGCGATCCTGTTCCTTCACCGCAACTATTATTATTACGTTATGACCGGTTCCTGCCTCGTCCCATTAGCCCTCTGTCTCTTTCATACCTCAACTTCTTCTCCTTCATATCGGATTCCAGGCAAGGCCGGTTTTTTTTTTTTTATTCCATGTCGACTTCCCTCCGGTTGATGACTTTCTATGAAGTGGCAAAGTATTTTATCCAAGTATGAATTACTGTAGAGTCTGCTAAAAGTGAAGTATTTCTTAGAAATATAACTATCAATAGGACGACATATCTTCGTTCCTTTACGTCCTTCTCACCCATTTTGAATTCCAACATAATTTCTAAGGATTCATTGATGAGCCACAGTTTTTCAAATGAAAATTTCGACAAATTACGATTCTGCCCTCAATTCTCAAAATCCGAAGAAAAGTTTAAAAATACAAGAAATCGAAGATTTTCCGTTTGATAGAAGGATTAAAGATACAATTAAAAGTTAATTAGGGTGACTCATGCCCGGGCTTTAACTACGAGGTAAATAATTTAGAGAGAGAGTGGGGGAGGGGAATTATCTGTACAAAAGTGGTTGGTATATGTCTTGAACTTTTTTTTTTCAAATATTATTATTTAAATCGAAAATGAAATGAAGAGACCAGACCTATACCCATGTCTGATGACTAAGACTGGATGAATTCTTCAATCTACGGTCCATTTATATGCTAATTTCAGATCGTCATTTCCTTATACCTACCAGTTGCATAAATATTTGCCCAGAGGAATTTATTTTCAAATAATTTTACGTATTGGTCTTAACTGCACTGCATATAAATTACATTTTTGCTCGTCCCGAAGAGTACATCTATTTAAACATTCCGTAGGTAGAAATTATTATATACCTATAATTTTCTTTGTATAAACAAGGTGATTAGTAACTTATATTTTATATTCAACTTTAATTTTAAATCTTTTTAATAAAAAACTACCAATAATTAAAATACATTCTAAAATTCCTTGCCTGAGTAACAAATTAAACATTACTTCGAACTATTTCCTGTGGAGGATTGATGTCAATGGTCCTATCGCAGTTTTTCAAGACGTGTTGATAATAAAGTCAGTCGTGGTAGAGACAGGAGCGCTGCCCTGTTGAGAAACTGAAAAGTGACATCATTCCTGCAGGTATGTTTGGTGGTATGTCTTGTCTACACCCGCGCATATCGTCTCTGGGTAAGCTTTTACTTTCTCAGATGTAGAAGTATAGGGGAATTTATGTGTGATTGGTCAAAAATTCAATACAGAGTTTTCAACGGAATTTCATGTTTTCTGACCTCCAAATTCCAATTATAAGAAAAAAAAAAAAATGTCTGCCAGTCTATTATGTGCCTGTAAAGAGGGCACCGGTAGCTCAGTAGTTTGCGTGTTTTGCCTTCTGAGCTCAAGTTCGTGAGTTAGAAACCCGACTGAGGCCCATATTCTATCTGGGAGGTATAATAAACTTGAGCACGCCGTCCTTTGGATAGGACTTTAAGCGATAGTCCCGAGCCTGTACGATGTCAGCTATTCGTTAAAGACCTAGGTGAATAAAAATTTAGAGTAGGCAAAATTTAGGACTCCCACAGTAGAGTCAGGTTCATGTCCACCAGAGTGACGAAAGAGCGCTCTGGTAGTAGGCGATATGACCTCGTAGTTAAAGCCCGGGCATGAGTTATAAAACCTAACCTAACCTGTGCCTGTAAAGATGTTAGAATAAATGTATCGACACGAAATTTTATATTTGAATCCAGAACCCTCCAACAACGACACCTACTTTTCAAGCCAAATTGACCAAAGGGAAGGGGGGGATTAGGGAAGAGTCTGAAAAACTCTAATAACTGCCATTGTAATGAATGTATTGAAACAAAATTTCATATGGAATTGTTGGTTTTTTCCGGCATTTCTTCCAGTGTTTTTTTTTTTTTTTTTTTTTTTTTTTCTGACAATATTTCGGGACATTTACACGTCTAAGTCCCGAAATATTGTCAGAAAAAAGAAAAAAAGAAGACACCTCTGGAAGAAATGCCGAAAAAAACCAACAATTCAATATCCCAGAGAAGTTAAAGAAACACAATTTCATATGGTTCAAAAATCCTAATAACTACCAATATAATGAATTTATCGACACAAAATTTAGTATGAGGATTTAGGAGCCCCTATGTAAGTCATCTAATGAATATTAGCGCAAACGGTCGACTGGTTTTGGAGGGGAAGTTAATTGATTAATTCGTTCTGGGGAAGTACATAGCCGGTGATACACCGACGACTTATTTTATTGCAGTTTATTTCGTTCCAGTAAATATCTCAGTTGGTTTTAAACGCGCTCGATTTCAAAATCAAATTTAAATCATTATTTAAACCAAAATGAATGTCCTAATTAAAAAATAATAATTTTCCTCTTTTAGGAAGACGCTGATTGTCCTGTTGACTCCGACACCTTATCTTAGGGTTGCCACCCGTACTTTATTATAATGTATTGTACGTTATTTCGGGTAATTGAACTCTATACTTTATGAGAACAATAAAGTACGCGAAAATACTTTATTTCGCATGATTTAATTTCTCTGAGATTCATTTTTCATATAACATCCAAAAAAAGGTTGGTCGTAAGAATTTTTGCGTAAAACAGAACGACAGATTTACTGGGGTCGGTGACGTTATCGATTGTTGTCGAAAAGGATCGAAAATTGACGAATGTACTCTGTGGCGGTCGCCACATAAACGTTCGTTTTTGAACGCATCCTAACCTCCAATGTCATTGTCAAAACTTCTTGTTCTGTTGTTTTTGTAAGGCGGATTGAGTGCAATTAAAATACGATTAATCGGTTTATAGCTATATAAATATGGATGATCTTTATGAAGAAATTTATTTATTAAACAAATTATATAATCAAATATATAGCTCTGAAGATTTTGCGGAATTGTCTACTGCACAAAAATGGCAGCAAGTATTTAATAAGACTGATGTTAGTTTTTCTTTGTATAAATTAATTTCATTTTTACTATCGATTCCCGCCATGTCAGCATTCACAGAGTTTTTTCTGTGATAAATAGCAAATGGCGAGACGAAACAAACAAAGCGTCTCTGAATCTGATAAAAAATTAATCACTTATTTACTTTAACATAAATACAGACTGTAAATATGCTGTGAAGCTGTTTTAGCAGTGATAATTATTTGTTAAAAGTTGTCAAAAGTAATGAAAAATATGTTTTTAAGCAAAATAATAAAGTAAAATAAATCGAACTTTATTTTGACACAATGTACTTTTTTTTTTCTACCTTTAATAACCAATGTACTTTATTTGCACAAAGAAAAGGTGGCAACCCTGCTTGTCTCTGTGACTAATATTGTCTATAAGTAATTTTTCACTTGTCAACATGGGATATCTGTCAACTGTGATGTGGCTTTGAGCGGTTGGTATAGTTTCAGTAACATTCCATAGAGAGCTCTTATCATCAACAATAGACCTGACCTCTTCCATGAATCATTGACTGATCTAGGTCAACTCTTTGTCTCTCTACCTAGTAGCTGATAGCCTACTTGAAAATATCTTTTAACTATAAAATTTCTTATACCCACCACGTTTTTACAGATATTTCCGGGTATTTCTGAGTATAAGAATGTTATCGGATCAGCGGATTTCTTTGTTACGTTGTAGTAGGACATCGTGATTTTGAGAGTGACTTTCTTATACCCAGTTTTAAATGGGGTTGAACTAAATTAGAGACATGAAGTATAGAGGAAGTTATGGTATTCGGTAAAAAAAATTCTTTACGGAATTTCATGTTTTCCGACATCTAGGTTCCAAATATGAAAAAAAAAAAATTATTTCTGTATGTGCATGTGAACACGATAATTCCCGATAGAATGAATGTATCAACACGAAATTTTATTTGTGAATTCAGAACCCTCTAATAACGACACCTATAGTTTTTCAGCCAAATCGGGCAAAGGGGAGAGGCGATTAGGGGGGAGGCTTAACTGAAAAACTCTAATAACTGCCGTTGTAATGAATGTTTCAACACGAAATTTTTTATGTGAATTCAAAACCCTCCAACAACGGACACCTATAGTTTTTCAGTCAAATCGGCCAAAGGAGTGAGGCGATTAAGCCCTTCCCCACTTCTTGAATTCAATAGTTACAATAAAAAAATTTTAATTTCAACTAAAAATGTTTATGTTAGAGGAAAACCTTTACACGGAAACGGAATTTAATTCTCACTGTTCAAAAAGAATAAAATAACCACAATAAAAAAAATAATAATAATAATAATAATTGATTAATCTATTTATATTATTTTTCATATATTGTTGTAGTTACATTGCCTTCTTTTCTTTTCTATATCTCGCACATTGGGACCTGATGAAGTGACGTAAGAACGTCCTGAAACATCGTTGGGATAAAGACACTTCCGAAGAGTTTTTTAAAAAATAGTTATCTTAATTTTTATTAAATTGAAAAATGTGTCTACTTATTATAAACTTATTAATTTGTAATTGTATTAATTTTATATATACTCATATATTTTTAAGTATTTATTTGTTCAGTTTTTATTAATTTCATTTTACTTTTTTTTAATAGTTTTGTTATTACTCTAATCATACGTGTGTTAGACTCAAGTAGTTATAAATCTAATTTTTAAGCTGTCTTAATGTATAAATTCTTTTGACGTATCCTATTACCATGTATTGGTTTAACGGAAATAAATTTATTGTTATTATACATTTCCCATGTTACATCAACTTAGTTCAACTCTTCGTAGCCTTCCAGATAAGTAACTACCAAAGAGATCAAGCGCTACACCTCTAATGCCGTAGTGGCTCATTTTTTTAAGAAGTACTTCCTGATTCACCAGATCGAAGGCTTTAGTTAAATTAGCGAATATACCGGACACTTGTTCTTTTTTGTCTAGAATTAGAATTATTTGTTCAATAAACTCAAATGTTGCATTTGAAGTCGATTTATTTTTTCTAGAACCAAATTATTTATTAAGTCACAAGTACATAGACTCAGAAATTGGAAGTTTATGACCATATTTTAAGTTATTACTACAAACTACAATTTATAGTGCATGGTTTCTCTTCTGAGTCTGTCAAATAGTGCCGAAGCTCCAGGCTGCCACACTTTCATTGTATATCACGATTTATTTATTTTTTTCAAAGATGATAAAACCAACACTTGCGGTTTCTGTCATAAAGGTCCTTCTAGATCGCTGTTGAAAATGAAATATACTGTCGATCGTAAAAAAGAGGAAAATTTGTAGGTTTATATCTCGTTAAAGTAACCTACGAACCCTAGTGGCTAAAGGAAGAGTTATTGGTTCGTCGCTTTTTGAATACAAATCTAAAGATATCTTTTTGTAAAAATTCTTTATTACTTTCTTTTCTATAACTTTAGTATAAGAAAGTATAGTAATCGTGCGAAAATCCGAGACAAGTTTTCAAGAAATTTCACGTTTTAAGGATTAGATTTTGACCGAAATTAAACGAAAATTAAGCTATTTGACTCGGAGCCTCAATACATTTTACTAGTTACTGCTAATATTTATGAAATCAGAAATATTTTCAAATACGAGTTGTATGTTGATTTTTTCGGCATAATTTTTCAGAGGTGTCTTCTATTTTTGGTAATATTTCGGGACACTGCCTCGTCCCTTTTTCTGGTCACTATGAACGAGTTCATAGTAATAGGAATGAAGGAAAATAACAAAAATCTGCCAACAGCGTGACTTGAGGAATTGTTTATAGGATTCATACTGAAATTTGAAAAATATATCTGAAAATTAAAGCCAGCCATCTTTTCTATTTTTGTGTCCGCTTTTTGGTTTCACTTTCCAGACTACAGTCTTCGAATTTCTGTTTAAAATTCTAGAAAAGCTCTGTAATCATTCTCTCAATATAGAACTTAAATAAAATAAAACATAATGTCCCAAAATATTGTCAAAAAAGACACCCCAAAAAAAATGACTGAAAAAAATCTACATAGCGACATCCTCTGGGATTTTGGAAATTTAAAAAACACATAAAAGATGTTGAGAAACTAAAAGACATATTATATAAACGGTCCTAAAATAACATTTTGAAAACCATTTTTTAGACATTTGCTTGACTTCCGTGAAAATTGTTAGTGCTATCAAAAGATTGATCCTCATCAATAATATTTCTTATTAAATTTCACCTACCCTCAAGGACAACACCTATCGATTTTCAGCCGAATACTCTAATAACTGGCGTTGTAATGAATGTGTCGACATGAAATTTCATATTTGACGTCAAAACCCAATGAGAACATAATCTGTCAAATTTTCAGCGATATCGACTGAAGGGAAGGGGGGGTTCAGGAGAAGGGGTTCTATTCAATAACCCAAATAACTGCCAATGTATTGAATTTATTGACGCAAAATTTATAATGAGAATTTAGGAGCTCCTATGTAAGTAATATTAGCGCCAACGATCGACTGGTTTTGTAGGGGGTGCAAAAAGTTAATTGATAATTATTTTTGGGGAAGTACATTGCCGGTGATTCACCGAAGACTAGTATCTAACCTGATCTAATAACCTTTTTCCTGTTTAAATCGTTATAACAAACCTAGAGATGAACATACTGGAGTTGATGTCCAGTAGATCGGTCGGACTGCACTTGACCCGTTATATGGCACACTTCACCAACTACAGATGAGATCTATTGCATTGCTTCCATAAACTGCATTTAGGAGGATTTAAACATTTCTCTCCTCTCATGTTCTTTTGAGAAAATAACCGTTAGCCTTTCTTTCCTCTTCTTCTAATTATTATTGTTACTTCTCTTTTATTATCATATTTCTTTCTTACATTCGGTTTTAATGTTCTCTTCTGTTTATTATTTATATTAATTTGCAGTATGCTGAAAAACATAAATAAAAAAATGACTTTAACTCCGTTAGATTTGTTAGTTTTATTCTATGCTTCAATTTCTATGATATGGTTTCCATGGGAACCTGCAATAAAAGTACCATACAAGATATTCAAATAACATTTTTTTATTTTTATTGTGTAGGTTCCATGTCAATTAACTGTATTCTGGCTTCTACATAATTGCAGAAACTTCATTCAAAAAAGTTCTAGAAATAAGGGACTGACGATGATGTTACAACGTTGAATGGTTGGTTATCTAGTAAAATAAAAAAGCTTTTATGGCTAAATTTCTCACGAGACCAGTTGAATAAATCTAGGTAGGCAACATTTTGGACTCCCGTAGTGTTGGGTCATGACATGAGTCCACATATATCTGGTAGACTCTATGACCTCGTAGTTAAATCCTGATGACTAACTAATTTCTGCTCGGACCAGACAGAGTGGCCCAAATGTCCATTGGGAACAGTCTACTAACTACAATTTTTAAATGAAATTTTTCCTTTGGCTCCCAAAACCGTTCGGTCTTAACGGAAAACTGAGAACAATATATGGCTACATCCTGATATAAAGGTGGAATATAGTCTATAAAAAACCTTGAGCACGCCATCCTTCGGATGGGACGTTTAGCAATGGTCCAGAACCTGTACGATGTGTGAGAAGAAGGCAATATTTAGGCCTCCTATAATAGTACCTGGTAGACATAGCCCGGGCATGAGTCGAATATATCTAACTGTAGCCCATTCTGCCATTGACTCAACAGTCTATACAAAACACAAAATGGAATGAATGAAGTCCTACAAGAGGAAAATGGTGATGAGTCCTGTTCCTATTTCCCTGCTCCTGGCTGAGGCTGTCCCGGTCCTGACAAAGATTATACTATCTCCTACATTGAACTATTTTTTTACTCTAGCCATGTGGACGAGTCCGTCGAAATCAACCAAAAAAAGCGATTCTTGAACCCATAGGAAGCCGTTATACAATGGCGCTGTTTTTGAGAGTACAGCCCCCTTCTCTTCGGCCGATTTTGCGGAAAAATAATAGGTGCTGTCGTTATATTGTTTTGAATTCAAATATAAAATTACAGATTACATGACAATTGTTGGAGTTTTTGAGTTGAGGCCTTCGTTTCAGCCGATCTCGCTGAAAACTAATAGGTGTCGGCCTTAAGTGATTTTGGATACACATACAATTTCGTATCCACAGACGTAGACATCAGATATTATATAGGTGAAGTTATGTAATCGGTCAGATATTCGATGCTGAATTTTCAACGGAATTTCATGTGTGTCTGTCGTGTGAGAATACGATAACTCCCGATAGAATGCGTGTATCGACAAGAAATTTTATATGTGCCCAGAACTTTCTAATGACGACACCTTTGATTTTCAACCAAATTTCAAAGGGAAAGAGGGGATTAGGGGGGAGACCTAACACAATATATCTAATAATGAATTGCCCTTGTAATGAATATATGGACACGAAATATATATGTAAATTCAAAACCCTCTAAAGACGACACTTATTGATTTTCAGAAAAATCACCTGAACGGGAGGGGGGCTTAACTCAAAAATCTCAATAACTGCCGATCTAATGAATGTATCGACACAGAATTTAGTAGGATTCAGAAGCCACGACGTAAGTCAAATACTGAGTCTTGGCTTTGGAGAGCGAAAACATAATTGATCGAGCCGGGGAAGTACATAGCCAGAGATTTGATTTTGTGACGTATTATATGACTTCCTCTATACATACTTCGTATACTTGGAGAAGTAACAGTGCTGGAGTGGGACCCCGTGTAACAGAACACTTACAGAGCAATGCTGTTATTAGCTCCTTCTACGACAGACTGTGACGAGCCACTCATCCCCGACCTCACCTGCCACTGCAGCACTCCGTCGTTCCTCTTCGTCTTCCTCATCATTCTTCCGTTACATTAACCTTAAACTTCTTAACGTTTTTTCTATTTTCATTTTTTTTTCTCTTATTTTATTTTTAAATAACTATTTTTTCACTTCGTTAACTCTACTTCATTCCGCTCCGGTTGTCTATCTACAAATTAATTTATAAGGATTCACAATTTTCGATAAAATGATCTTGAAAACCGGTTAATTTGCACAATTCCAAGTTTTGGATGGCTTTGATAGGTTATGCCATTCTCCACGATTGTCGATGGGTCAGAGGAAAGCCGGATTCTCATTTCAGCTTGAACCATATTTTTATTCCTTTCTCCAACCAGGTAAATCTATTACGTAGATTTTTAAAAAATACCAAAATCACAATTTACAAGACTATATATAATACTCCCAATATTGGTCACATATCCCCTGAATAATGAGGTTCAGACAAACAATCAAATGTCAAAAATAAAAAAAAAAGTCTATTTCACAAAATATGTATAAAATGTGGGAGTACTTTATTGCTACCCTCTTTAGCCACGACTTAACAAATACTAAATGGAAGTTCAACAAGTTTACAATCCAAATTGCCCCTTTTCTAGCCCCCACGGGGGATTTTCCCTGTCCCTCCTGTATAATAACATCTAAAAAAAAAATGGTAATTTTAGTAATGAAAGAATTTTTTGGAATAGAATGTGCTGATTAAAATACAAATAGGTTAGGTTAGGTTTTATGACTCATGCCCGGGCTTTAACTACGAGGTCATATCGCCTACTACCAGAGCGCTCTTTCGTCACTCTGGTGGACATGAGCCCGACTCTACTGTGGGAGTCCTAAACTTTGCCTACCATAAATTTTTATTCACCTAGGGTAGGGGTATTTAACGAGTACCTGACATCGTACAGGCTCGGGAGCATCGCTTAACGTCCCCTCCGAAGGACGGCGTGCTTAAGTTTATTTCACTTCCCAGATAAAATAAACTAAAGGCCTCGGTCGGGTTTCGAACCCACATCTTGAGCTCAGAAGACAAGCACGCATACCACTGAGCTACCGGCGCCCTCAAAAATACAAATATATTTACGTAATAAATCAATGATGACAAGAATAAATATATGAAATGTTTTTATTTGGGGAGTTTCCCAAGCTTCCCAGTTAAAAGTCCTCTGTCGAATTGTAAAGGCTCCCTTCTTTCACCAAAAATTTATTCCACACCTAAAAATCCGAACTGTCTAAGAACTAATCCAATCCCAATTTTCGGACCTTCCACAATAAACTTTCCTAACCCATTTTTTGTACAAGTCCTATCCTCTCAATCCCATTCTCACAATTCTCCACGCAATCTGAATATGCGGTGGCCTCGAGATCTAGATGAAATTTAAACATTTTAATATTTTCTAGAGAATGTCAGTGCTGGCTGGATGACACCTATGAATTTTCAGTGGAATCGGCCGAACGGAATATCAAGGGATGGGGCTCAACACAAAAACCCTAATAAATACCGATGTAATGAATGTATCGATTCAAAATTTACTATGAGAATTCAGAAGTCCAGTAATTAGCCCAAAATGTGGATTTGTTGAGGTGTGACAGCGAAAAAGGAGTTAATTAATTCGTTTTGTGTCGTCTTGACACCAAAGTGAATAGTTTTGTTTCGAACATGTCCCTTCAGGCTTGATTCTGGAACGTTTGTATAGGCTTTATACACCGTCCATCGGATGGGACCCTAAGCGATGGTCTCGAGCCTGTACGATATCAAGTACTCGTTAAAGACCTTAGGTGAATAAAATTTTAGAGTAGGCAAAATTTAAAACTCCCATAGTAGAAGATATTTAACATTTTTGCAGAGATATTGTGAAACACTTGATAAAAATAAAGAAAACGTTTGTTTTTTAAAAAATGTTGTCTATTTCACAAATAATATATAATATGGGAGTAATTTCGGTATTGCTACCATCTTCAGCCACGACTTAACAAATACTAAGAGTATTTATTTATTTGTATTGAGTATTATTAGTATTTGTTAAGTCGTGGCTGAAGATGGTAGCAATACCATAAGTACTCCCATATTATATATTATTTGTCCAGCAGAGTGACGAAAGAGAGCTCTGATAGGCGATGTGACCTCGTAGTTAAAGCCCGGGCATGAGCCACAATAACTACCTGACCAGGAAGCACTTAATGTACTTATTTGAGTACACTGAGAGCTTCTATAGAAAACAAAGCATTACAATAATTTCACGAAATCTTCCTGTTTCTGGTCTATCTCCGTAATTGTGGCAGTTTCCAGCTTTAATACATATTTTATTGTTCTCCATGATTACAATATTCCTCGAGTTTTCTAACAGCAGTCTATCCCTAGTCGTGTCCTAGGACTCAAATTTCACTTCTATAAAAATACTTACACTGTCATATAATACTCAAGTCCCTTCTCCAATTTGTTGATACATATTATAATATCTTATAAGGGAAGAAAATAATAAGATTCGTGAAAGGAACTTTTCTATTGTCTATTCACTGTCTGTCCTGAAACAGAATACTTGAGATCAAGTTTATATTGTGTCCGTGACTTGAGACTAAGAGATGATTTTGGACTGTGCATAGATGAAAGTGTATAATGGCAATTGAATTTGAATTTTCGAACCCCTGCTTCGGTTGTGATTTCTTTTCACTTCCGTAACGCGTGTCCTAATTCATTTTCACTTTCTTCTTCTCTACACGTTGATGGATAACAACACTTTCTTTGTTGCTTAAGTTTCCATAATATCAGGGTATTTCTCAGGCACTGTTTACGAAAACGTGGAGTTTCTTGGATGTGGAGGTTAGTCTTCCTTCACATTGCTATTAGAAATTCGTAGTTTTGTCCTCCGGTCATTTGTCTCATGAGAGAAATACCCCTCCCATCAATGTTTCGATACTCCTTTCGGAACTAGTGTTAAAAAAAAAAGTATCGAATGATATATCTAAAATTGAGGACGCCGGTAGCTCAGTGGTATGCGTGCTTGCTTACTGAGCTCAAGGTCGGGGGTTCACTTAAGGACGTTAGGCGATGGTCCCGAGCTAGTGATGGCCACTTTTTTACAGATCACTCACCCTCTGCTTCTCAAATTCATTTTATACTGGGTATAAGAATATCACTCTCAGTATTACGCTGTACAATGGAACAAACAAATTGCGTTACGTCAGTATGAAATAATTTCGAGAGGTGGGAAGCAGAGTGATCTGTAGAGAAGTGGTTCCTATAAGCAAGTCCTCTTATGACCTCATCACATATATTTTTTCAATTTTATTTTTGGCATGAAAGAATTTATAATAAGGAATATACAAATGCAAAAAATTCAAAAAAGTAACTGAAATTTAATTTTTTGTGGTGGAACAGGAGTAATGTTTGAAGCTATAAAATATAGTTACTAACATAAAATATAGCTTATTTGCAGACTCATGTCCACCAGAGTGACGAAAGAGCGCTCTGGTAGTAGGCGATATGATTTTGCAGTTAAAGCCCGGGCATGAAAACTATATCTAGAACTTTTACTTTTTTTTCCATTTCAATGAGGTCCGAGTTAAGTTTATTGTTGTTAATAATATTGATAGGACCATAAATTTTAAATCAGACTCACAAAATCTAAATAATTATTACTCTGACACCTTGAATATATTAAAAAACCTAGAAAAATAAAGAAATAACAGAAATAAATTATTAATTTAGGAATTAATTAATTATATATATCATTGTGCCAAAATGGGACGCAAAAATTTAATTTTGTCTTTGTATAGTTTTATTTTTGAATTTACACCTAATAGTTTTGTCAGGCCTTTTACACGACTGGTTACAACTATTTCCTACTTTTGAAGACAGTTTTAGACAAAAGTTTCCTTTCTGAGAAAGTGAAGTGATTGATTCCTAAAGATTTTTACAAGTTGATTCGAATAAGACCAACTGCAAGACGATAACTTCAGTATTAAGAGAGATACAGCGTTTTGAGTTTTATTTTGAGAGAAAAAAATAGCGCTCAAGTAATAAGTGTTATTTCTGATCTAAAAAATATCGCTCAAAAATTAATTTTTCTTTTTGATTCAACCGTTTTTCACTCAATAAGCAGTTCTTGACGTTTAACTTAAAAAATATAAGTCAAATGTTAACAGTTAATTTTTAACTAGATGTATAAATCTTACCGATTAACTTTTGACTTTTATTTAAAAATTATCAGTGATTTTTACTTTTTCAATCAAAAAATAACTGTTATTTCTTGATTTGACAAAAAAATTAATTCTCAAATTCAATCCCTGCTGGTTGGGTTACCCAAGAATGTCGTGGGGATTACGTATGGGTTCCTCAAGAAATTTTTATGGTAATTATTTAAAATTATATTATGCAAATAATAATTAAATGGTTTTTGAGTAGGGTTATTGTGAGAAATTAAAGAATTTACATATTTTGATTCTAGGAGAACAATGTTAAAAGATAAAAGAAAGGTATAGATAGATAAATGATACACTTTGTTTAATAACGAAGAATGATTTAAATTAAACAATCTTTTGACGGTATGTAAGGCAAGAAATATATATACAAAATTAATTGTACTTAAATTAATAATAAAAATTAAATGTAAGCCAAAATGGAAAAATGGTAAGGTGTAAGTTATAGGTAATTGTATGTTAATATATTTTTCAGAAAATTTCAATGAATTTGAAAATGTATATTAAAAAAAATAAATATTGTTAGAAAAATGAAAAATAAAGAATGAAAATTAATTGAGACTATATGGCTTGATGGTATATTCGTGAATAATACCCTAAAATAAAATGAAACAATGTCTCTAATATCGTAATTGAGTGGTAGACGCGAAAAAGGTTCTAAACTTCAAAATAACACTTCCTTCCTCTGCCAAGTTGAGAACTACTGGTGGCTGTTAGAACCTTCTTCCATAAGGTTCAACGCTGACGTGGGCTCAATACTACCAACTGCTGCTGTAACGGCAAAAAAAAAACTTCCCTACACAGTCCCTAGAGACCTATAGAACCTGATTCCACAGAAATCTCATTTTCGACTAAAGTGGCGCTTAGAACCTTTTTCGCGTCAATCACTCAATTGTAGAAATATTTGCAATTTTGTTAAATTTTTTTTCAGAGGGACTCGACACAAATACCCCATAACTCTCCATGTTATGAATATACTCTGCACAAAATTTAGAAGCCACTATCTAAATCAAATATTGAGTTTGATGGAAAAGGAGAGCGAAAATGTAATTGATTAATTCAAGTTGTGGAAGTACATAGCCGGTGATTTGATGACATTTTTTGTATTTAAAGTAGACTAATTATTTTTTTCCAAATCTACAACATTCTTAGCGGTTATTATAGAAATGAAATATTTAAATAATCTGCATACGTCAGCCCATGCGGTTTTGTATGAAATTGCAGAGTTGGTATATGGTTGAAGTAGGACTCCACAGTTAATGCCCGTTTGATAAAGTGAAACAAGGCCAGCATCCAGAAACGAACCGATTTTAAGATAAAACTAACGAACCAAGTCTCCCCTTGGTTTCTCTTAACAAGATCCTTCATTTAATTAAACGTGTATTTATTTTAGATTCATTCCAACTCCAATTTGATGTAGGTAATTTTTATTTCCCCAGTATAGGGAAAGTTATGTAATCGGTCAGAAATTCGATGTTGAGTTTTCAATGGAATTTCATATCTGAACACGTAACTCCCAATAGAATTAATATATCGACACGAAATTTTATATGTGTACCTGATCTCTCTAACGATACCTATTGATTTTCAGCCAAATTGGCCAAAGGGACGGGATCTGAGCATTTCGTGAATTGGTAATTGTATAAGGGCCATTTTTGGTAAGAACCAATTTTTCGATAGGACTAACTGTTTTCGCGTAAATTGTGAACTAAAAAAATGTGTTTCAAAACATTTCAGGACATTTTTCAAACGTATATCGCAAACTTGTAAAAAATTGTATTTCGTATACAATGTGTCCTTCAATTTTTTCTACAACTTTTACTTGTAAAGTTTTTTGATTGTGTTATAAATATAGCTTGGTCGGCTCCGCTGGGATCTCTGGACTGATATAGTCCCGGGCTTGGAGGGTGTGGTCGGTGCCACATACAAGCACACCCTCACCAACAGGCCTAGCTACACCGGGGCCTAAGCCCAATGCCTAAAGAGAGAAGCCCAGTTGTGCCGTTGCTTGTCCCCTGGCCTGGTAGGGACGCTCACTGGGTGCCCCGGGGTCCTTTGCGGGGCCCCCCCCTCCGTTCGCCCCCCGGTTCCTCTGCGGGATCTCGAACTTATTTGAACAGTCAGGCATCAATGACCCTCGTGGTTGAAATGCCATAAAAAAAAAAAAAATATATATATAAATATATCTTGAAAAATGTACTTGGACCCGGAATAAAGTAATCTTAATTTTCGTCTCCATTCAGTCAGAATCGAATCAGATCATAGGCATAGATTCCATGGGGACAGTGGGGGGGAAGAGTATTGTGTCGCCCCCACAACAATCTGCTAAAAATGTATACAATCAATTAAAAAAAGAAAAAAAATAATAATTGAAAAGGAAAAAATATTTGAGACTAAAGGGAAGGACTCAAATCTCAAATATGGTACAATAATAAATAATTATAAAACAATTTATTATTATAATATTGTACAACTCGTGTGGATGTGAAATAAGCCCTCACCATTTTGTCCTCGTCCGATGTAAGCCCCTTATCCACACTAGCAGTAGTTGTATATTAATGTACTAGATGTTTGTAACTATACACTTAAATTCTACTTATGGTTGTTTAGTTATTATTGTGTAGTATTATTTTTATTATAGATAGTATAGATTTTTCTATTTGGCGGCAAGGGTTGTGAGTTGGTGCGATTGAGTTCGCTCCCACTACAAAAATTATCATTCTACGCCGATGAATCAGATCATAGTTAGCACATATGACATCATCATTTCGAATGATATGTTCATTGCTACAGTCGTTTTTGAATTCTCGTATAGTTCCAATAACATTCACAGGGTGGTTCACTGGATCTTAAAACGTGATATTCCGTTGTAAACTCGATCGCAGATTTACGTACGCTTACAATACTTCCTTAGACGATTGTAAAAATTGATATCCTTTTACAGAGATAAGCTTAGGAGAATTTATAGATAACTGAAGACTATACACCAAGGGACGGGAATCGGAAAATAGGATTTCAAATTACTCGAGAAATGTAATCAGTTTATTGAATGTTTCTTTCACGAATCGCTACAAAAGCGGAACTAACGAACAAATCATTTCAATGCGAATGATGGTGTGAAGTCGTTGATTTTTTTACCTCTATCTATAAATCGATTAGTTGTTTTGAGGTTAGTTGGTTCCTAGGAAAAGTATAGAAAAACCATCATCTTCCATGACTTAGGATTTGGGTCGATTGTCATCACATTCTACCATTTCTAAGGATTCATTGATGAGCATATACTGTTAACGATTATAACACAAACGTACTATGATAACCGTTCTAATTTAAAAAACTAACATTACATGTTATAACAAGGTAGATGAAACTGCGCCCATAATATGTATATCTGTATATATACATATATACCTATATAAAACGTTGAATTTGCATTCCTCAAAATTAAAATAAAGTTTATTGCTGCGGGTTTTTTCAAAAATGATTTTCCCCTGTGCAGATTTTACTTACATTCTGTTTACCATGAAAATTCTCATAGTGTGACATCAGAAGCAAAACTGGGCACCAAAAATGAGATTGGCAAATGTCCGGAGCAACAAAACTTTATTTTTCGGCGAAATAGTTTCATAGTTACATTGTTGAGTTGTGTGTGACAATTTTTACACAGTTTCTTGTTTTTATCATTGTTAGACATTTCGTCTTAAAAAATTCATTTTACATTGGCATTATTGGCCATGTGCGAAATGAAATTGAAATTGGGGGAGGAGAGAGATCACATAAATTTCGTTAAATTCCATCCTTATTTTTGATGTCACTATTTGTAATTTATTCATTTCTAAATTAATATAATTAATAATATATTATAAATTAATTATAATACAGTAAAAGATTATTTGGAGCCCGGTTATCCGGGAACCCCTGTTATCAGGAACGTTTTTTTTTTTTTTTTTTAAATCCATTTAATATCAAGGTTGAACCTTTTGCTGTCTACGGTATAATAAATGTTGTAGATACAAGTTTTGTTATTATTTTTTACAAATTTGGTTCAGTGTTTTTTTTTTTTGGAATATATCAAGAGGTTCCTTGAAGAGGCGGATTGCAGAAGTGTACAAGATTTGACCTCCGTTGACTATATTTATGTTGAGAAGTAGGCGGTTTGTAAGTTGTGGCTCTGGCGATTTTTCACTGATTTTTGAAATCAAGCAAAATAAGTTTATTCTAATGATATTTCGTGACCCAAGGTCGAATAATATGAAAAGTAAAAATCTGTGGAAGAACATATATCTCTATATATACCATACCTGACATTTATTTATGAAGATTATTTTTTCTTATTGATATTTTCTCGGAGACCTTGGAAGGTTACGTAGGGGTTTTCAAGTTTTTTTTCGATACATTCATTACATGGGCTGTTACCGGAAATTCCATCCCTTTTCTTCGGCCGATTTCGCTAAAAACCAATAGGTGTCGTCCTTCTGGGGTTCTGGATACATACATTAAGATTTCATGTCGATACATTCATTCTATCGGAAGAGATCGTGTTCGCAAACACACAGACAGTCAACAAATTTTCTTTTCATTTTTGGAATTCGGGGTATTGGAAAACGTGAAATTCTGATGAAAATCAACAGCATTGAATTTCTGATTACATAACTTCCACTATACTATAGCTGATACTATAGTACCCACTATACTATAGCTGATACTATAGTATAATTCAGTATACTATAGCGAGAAACTTATAGCGAGAAACTAATCGGTGAGGCAATGTACTTCTTCAGCGCACATGAAATAATTGTTCGCTCTTCCTCTGAACCCAATTTAGCAATTTATTTGAAAATGAATATATTAAGTGTCTTACTGACTGGAGGGGGGACGAAAATTTAATTCGTGCTGGGTAAGTACATTGCCGGTGATTCACCGACAACTTTTTCTTCAATTTAAATTTTTTTATTTATATATATTTTTTTTTGTTAGATTTCTATACTTTTCTTTGTTTTGTTGATTGGACAATTGTGAGCCGTGGGAATCAGTGAATTATTGTCCACTGCAAATCAGGCAAACAAGGTAATTGACAGTAAGAAAAAACAAAACAATGGAGGCTGCTACTGGTATTCACTCCAAAATAGAGAAACTGCCAAGAACAATCGAATAAATACTAGGACAGCGTTTTCATATTCCATTTTAGCGTTTGTTGTCGAAGGCTCTTTCGTAAGTCATCTCTTCGGCATCTTTTGACTGAGGCTTCTGACAGTGGTAAATAGGGCTGTTGGAAAACTCTCTTCAAATAAAAGTTGTAAGGAAAACAAAGGTACATTTTATATTAAATAAATATTTTCGAACTCATTTGTTTAACGTTTGCTCGATTTACACGAAAACGGTTTGTCCTATCGAAAAAATGGTCCCAATCAAAAATGTTCCTTATAAAATTTCCAATCGTTATGTGTCTTCAGATTTGAGATAGGATCAATGCGCCTAAATTTATAGCGCCCCAAAGAATGTACAATAAATTGTAGGAAATATATCCTAGTAATGTTTAAATAGTAAGGCATCGCAAGAAATTTTACAATATTGTTTTATTATTAGTAGCTTTTTATTTAAAAATATTAGAATACAAGAAAAAAAGAAAATATTAATATTATTAACATATTCGAGTGCATCTTGCACATGTGCAACTTAACCTGTCCGTTGTGGATAGGGAGAGCACGGAAACAGAGTGATGCTAAAGTGTGATGACCACCTGTTGCGATTGACGGCCATCGCCCTTCGCACAACTTTCTTCTGCTCCAGCCAGGAACCGACAAACTGGCGGAATACTTGGTAGCTCATCTCCGTCACCAGGTGACTGAAATCAAGTCACAGGCATGCGATCCCGCGTATCAACCCTGGCCCTGATCATACAACGGACAATCGAGGACAGTTCGGGTTGTTCTTCCTCTTAAAGAAGAAGAGTTTGATGTTAAAATCTCCATGACCTGATAATATCTGGGACATCCAGTGGTTAGGCTGTTCTCACGTAGATTCGAGGCGTACTCGGATATCTGATCACTCTCCTTGCTCCTTCCCTTCAACATCACGCTATAAAGTAAAACAATAAAAACATTTTTTTTTATAACGCGAAAAAAAATTGGAAATTCCTTTCTTTGGACTGTTAAAGGGCGCGGGAGTATAACCCATTTTTATTTTGGCACCACAGAAGCTGGCTGCATTACCTAGGTTATTTACAAACATGCATAGCCCTGGGAGAAAAGTTTTATCTATGAAACAAAACTCTCCACCGGACGGGATTCGAACTCGCACCCGTGGTGAGACCATGTAACAAAAGCCCTACGCTCTAGCCTACATGACCCACAAATAAGCTGACTCCAACACGTTTTTCCTACCTAAGAAGCCCTTAAAACTAAATTATATTTAACTCAAGGCTTCATTTCAGCAACATTTTTATTTCTTTTCTTGAAACTCCTGTGCTCTCTCCAAAAGACCAATTTGCTGTTTAGAATCCTTAAAAATAACTATCCAGAAATCCCCAATTTTCTAATTGTCCGCAAGAGTTCTCAGGTTTTGAATATTTGGAAGACAGAAATTCCGTAAAGTTGAAGGAGGATATAAACCGGTTTTGTGTCCCCTTCTTGCATTCCCTGGACACTGAAGTCGTGTTCTGTAGAGGACTAACCGATTCAGGAACCATCCCTGATAATAGTCTACTGCATCTTGTTATTTTCATCTGCTCTTCCTTTCAGATATCCACATTTATCTAAGTAAATACCTAATAAATGGCTTTCAAGAATTAAATTATATATTTGTGAAGGATCAGTCCATCTTCACTATTATTATTACTTACTAATATTATTTACTATTATTATTATATTTTTATTATTATTTCACTTTTATAGGTTAGGTTAGGTCTTATGACTCATGCCCGGGCTTTAACAACGAGGTCATATCGCCTACTACCAGAGCGCTCTTTCGTCACTCTGGTGGATATGAGCCCGACTCTACTGTGGGAGTCCTAAATTTTGCCTATCCTAAATTTTTATTCATCTAAGGTAGGGGTCTTTAACGAGTACCTGAGATCGTACAGGCTCGGGACCATCGCTTAACGTCCCATCCGAAGGACGGCGTGCTTAAGTTTATTTTACCTCCCAGATAAAATAAACTAAGGGCCTCGGTCGGGCTACGAACCCACGACCTTGAGCTCAGAAGACAAGCACGCATACCACTGAGCTACCGGCGCCCTCTTTCACTTTTATAGTATTATTCACTTTTATAGTATTATTCTCATTATTATATTTTGTTTTATTGAATCTCTGAGTACAAACTCCATAATATATCTGCACTAGCTCAGTGTGAGGATTATGTACAGACTTTTCCTTTATTATTTTATGAATATAATTATATATATATATACTTTTTTAGGACTATTATTTTTATAATAATAAAAAATAATTTTAAGCATTTTAGAAATTTGTAAATAAAAGTATAAGTTAGTACTTAGTTATTATGACACCCGGACTCATAGTTACGAGGTTATATCGCCTACTACCAGAGCGCTCTTTCGTCTCTATACTATGGTAGTTCTACATTTATCCTATCCTAAATTTTTATTCATCTAGGGTAGGAGTTCCTGACATGGTACAGGCTCGGGACCATCGCTTAGCGTCCCATCCGAAAGCAGGGTTTCGAACCCGTGATCTTAAGCTCTACTACTTCCGTGTTACCGTCTCCCCCAACCCACTAACCACGTACTGCTACTATTTAATAATTTAACTAGTTATATCTGTAAAATTTTATAATTAAAATTATTCTAATATTCCTATTTTATTTTGTTTCAGGTATGTTCCTATATCTCTTCCGTAGGATATCTTCACCTAAGGGTTCATAAATCAATGGTATGTCTGTTTTTCCATCTATACGATCTACGTGCATATGCTGTAGTCACGCCAGTTTTGATTTATCACTCTAGAAATGAGAAAAAATGAATGTATTTTTTTAATAGAACTGGGAAAATATTCTTTGTTTTAGAGTTTGAGACCACTTTACATCGGGGCCTAAACAGATTTTACAAGATAAATCACTTCTGTTCCGTCCGTCCGTCTGTCACAGGCGATTATCTCTGAAACTATTCGACGTAAAATTTTTAAATTTTAGCACAGAGATAGAGAGGGGTAGCCCAATTATAGTCGTGAAGTATAAAAGGTTGAATTTTGATTCTTGGGGTTAATTTCAGAGGGTAAATTGGGAAATGGAAAAACAAATGTTTTTCAAGGGCATCGTGTAGGGTGTCAAATGAAAGGCCTATTGGAGCATGAATTCAACTATATCTTATATATCTATATACCTATATCTATATCTTATATATATAAGATGTATTTTTTTGCATTTTTTAAAACGTTTTTCGGAAAAAACTCTTAAAAATTGCTGTCTCCCCCAACCTTATCCCCAAAAGGATCGCTCAAAAAAATCTGAAAAAATCATGAACGTTGATTACTACATGATTACTAGAGTAGAATTGTCAAGTTGTTGAGAAGGTTCTGAATTCCGAACAGTTTGGAGTTAGAATCTTTACACTGAATCTAGAGCTGGGTCTTATAAAAAGAAGAAAATGTCTACAAGAAGTGGTACGTGACCAAACCTCCCTCAGACAGACCACAATAACATATATCAACCTGGGCAATGTCACTTTAGACTTCATGGCCACTACAGCCCCTTATCGGGACCCTTCCAAATCGGTGAATCACCGGCAATCTACTTCCCCAAATAAGTGTTTGCTCTCTCTCCAAACCAAACGAACGTTTGCGCTAAAAATCAATAGGGCTCATACTAATTTTTGTGTCAATACTTTCATTACAATGGCAATTGAAGGGCTTGCAGCAAAAAGGGGTTAGCTCCATTTTCGGCCTTTTTGAGATAAATGCACAATATAGTTTTAAAAAAATCATTTCTTCGTTTGGTGCAAGAAGGAATTAGCTCCAAAATTTAAATGTACCCCCTGTTCAATGGAGTGGGTATTGTTGTATGAAAATGGTGGCAAACCAAACTTAAAAACATACACTGTGTATAGGAAAAAATATTTTTGACGAAATTTGAAAATTCAAATTTTAAAACTTTTTTTCAATTTCCCAAAATCGTCAAAAAGGGAGCTGACCCCTTCTTGTTGTAAGCCCTTCAATTATTACAGTTTTTGTGTTAAGCCTCCCCCTAATTCCCCTCATCCCTTCGGCCGATTTGTCTGAAATACAACAACGGTGTCATCTTTATAGAATTCTGGATATACATATAAAAATTCGTGTCGATACATTCTTTCTATCGGGAGTTATTGTGTTCATTGATACACACAGACAGGCATTTCATGAAATTCCTGTGAAAACTCATCATTGAATTTCTTACCGATTGCATAACTTCCCCTAAACTTTGTAAGTTCATGAATCACATGCATTGTACGTACCCAGCGCTAATTGATCAACCAACTTTTCACTCCAAACTACTGATTTTTTTGAAAATCAATGGGAGTTTTACCCAAGTTTTTTGTCACATCCACCGTTACTAGAGTTTTTGATTTGATCTCCTTTTCTCTCTGGCCAATTTGGCTGAGGTTTCTCTTTATGAGGTTTCTGATTTATTTATACCATTTTGAACCGATATATTCATTACTTCGACATTTATTATAGTTTTTGTGTTACCCCAATAACCCGTTTCCCTTTGACCGATTTGACTGAAAATAAATGTCCTTCGTCTTTGTGGGGTTCTGGATATCCCTACAAAATTTCCTGTAAATACATTCAAGTCTGATTACATAGTTGGGGAAGTAAAATGTTCTGTGTGTGTCTGTGAACACGATAACTCCTCATAGAATGAATGTGTTAACACGAAATTTCATGTGTAAATTCAAAACCCCATAAGGACAATACTTAATTATTAGCGAAATCGGCCGAAAGGAAAGGAGCTCAATTCAACAACCCTATTAACTATCGAGGTAATGAATTTATCGACACTATTTCTGTACGTCAGAGGTAAAGTATCATAAGTCCAATTTTGCTGATTTTGAGGTTATTATCGTATCTGCATTATTCTGACCATATTTTCGAAGGGGTAAAGTGTCGTATGTACTGTCGGTCGAAAAAAAACAAAAAATAACCACTTTTCAACTGTTGTAAATGCAGTATAAGTTGAGAGGTAGATTGTAGTAAGAGATTATACGATGGTTGACTTCTGTGCCGCCAATGGCGCTGTTAACGCTCAAACACTTAAGATAGTTTACCTCTAAACGGGCCCACAGACGTACAATAATATTGCGCAATAATCAAGGTTGTGCAATAAAGTTGATGGTGTGTGGATGATATTGAAAGGTTGTACAATATATTGCGCCAAATCAAAAAAGTTAGATATTTATTGCACAATATTGTACCGATTGTAGGGAAGATTGTGCAATATTACGGCAGTTGCTAGGCAGATGTTGAAAAGAGCGGATCGAAATGGCAAACAAAAAGGAGGAAAAGAGTTTCATTTTGGAATTTATTGATGTTTATCGTTCCTTCCCGGTGCTGTGGGATGTCACCAATAAAGATTATTCCAATCATGGAAAAAAAAACCAAACAGTACGACATACTCATCGCGAAGTACCGTGAAAGGTTCCCGAACGCCGACAAACAGGAAGTAATTAAGAAAATCGTTCGTTTCACATACTCTCAGTTCATTGAGTAACGTTTCATGAGTATGCTGTTCTCTCTCTTTTAACCACTGTTTCGCCCATTTCCTACCATTGCGTTTATTCTTTTTTTTCATACTTGTACCCACGGCAATCAAAGTACAGCACAGTTCAGTGTCACTCATCATTTTACTTGCTCACAAGACGACATACTGATTGAATTTCCCAATAATATTGCTCGTAAGGGAAACAGTCACGTATTCGTTATCAAAATACTGTTTATGTGTGATCGCAGTGAATAATATTGCCGTATTTTAGTGTATAAAAGTTTAAAGTGTCCGCGAATTTTGACGAAATGCTAATAAATTTTATTATGAGGATTTAGAAGTCAACTATTGATTATTAACTCAAACTGTCGAGTGGTCTTGGAGGAGGAGCAAAAACTTAATTAATTATTTCTGAGGAAGTACAATTGCCGGTGAATCATTTTATTGTATGATTGTAGAATGAGGGTCACTATCTAATGTTGCAGCCGGATGAGCGCCTCCCTTGTGTGTCCTGAGGCCAGTCGGCTGCTCTGGTGAGTTTGGGTTTCACGAAGTCTTAATGCTATCTCAAGGCCTAGATCTGACAAGAGAAATTACCTTCGGTGGGAAAACTACCACTAAAAAATACGGGGGTGGGGGAGGTGACTTAGTTTCGATTCCGTGACAGTGAGAGTCGATCGGGGGTGGAGCAGGTCTCTAGAAATGAAGACCTATCTAGGCGTTATCGGCGACCATATCAATAAAGAGGAGATTCCTTTCTCTTTTCTTCAATGGAGAGCATCTCTGTTTGTGACAGTACCAATATTCGACGGCACGATTTCAAAAGAAGGAAGTCAGTGGACTTATTATTTACACTTTCTTATACTTACAGTATTGTAATCTTGCAAAAATCCCAGATAAAGATTTCAACGGTATTTCACGTTTCAAGACCCCTGAATTCCATTTTCGCGATTATGTCTCTCAGTGATTCGAAAGTTGTGAGCGCTCTACCGCAAAAACTATTGTAGCTATGAACTTGAAGTTTGGAATGAAGAAGTTACATGTGTTAACTTAGATCTGGTTAGATTTTGGATGAAATCTGACAAAAATTGAGACTACTTTACTCCGGGGCCTAAGTATATTTTATAAGATACCTCTTATATTCCTGACCTAATCAAAAATATTTTCAGGTAATATTTATAGAGAAAATTGAATTACATATTTTATATGAAGTGCAATTTTTCGCTGGTCGTCCAGTTTTCGAGATACATGTTGAAAACCGTCTTGAAATGTAGTCTTGGAACACATATATTTAGACGTTTCCTTGATTTACCCAAAAACTGTTAGTCCTATCGAAAACTTAGTTCTTACCAACAATGTTCCTTATTAAATTTCCAATCGCCAGTTTTTCTAAGATTTGTGATAAAATTAATACGACAAAAGATATAGCGCCTCAAACAATACTAAATTAAACAAATACCAAATTTTGATTTTTTCTGACATTTTTTCCAGAGGTGCCTCCTTTTTTGACAATATTTCGGGACACTTTCACAAACCTTCTTCTGGTCACTATGAACCTGTGTTGTTGAAGTATGAACCTGTCTGGAAAAAATGCCGGAAAAAAAATCAACATTTCAACATCCTATCTTTCCTTAAAAGAAACACAAATACCGAATTTCCAAATAAATTTAAATTGTATCGCGTTGCAACGAATTGTAAAATATTTTTTTATTATTCGTAGTTCGATAGGGAGTGTGATCTGTAAAAAAAGGGTTTGTATAAAAAGTCCTTTTATGGCAATATCACATGTTTTTTGTTGAATTGGGCCCTGATATTTTTGAATAGACTTCCCGTAATATAAGTCCTTCATATCATTCACAGTTATTTGAAATGATAACTGCTGTATATATTCATTTCTTACTATTATTATGCTAATGTACATTAAAGGTTTATGTAAATGCACAAATGTCGATAACTGCTATTGCATTGCCTAATGTTTCATCCGTAATTTCACTTAATTGTGGCATTTATGAGTATGAGACTGACATATCTTTCACTCATCTGAATGGTGGAAATTAATCCAGTTTCATGGTCAGACTATATAATCATTCCTTCAACAGTTAGTATTATGTTTTAAAAAAAAAAGTTGATAGAAGTTTATGCAGATGCACTTCAGAGATCAATATGCATTTAAATAGGGAAATAAAGTGATAACTGTCATTAAGGTGAAAAAAAATTAGAATGATTATAGAAACGCTTACAGACTTTCTTATACCCAATAATATAGTATGAAATTGAAAAGTACCAATAATTATAGATATTGTAAAATTGTTTGCTATGTGGTATCATTTCAACATAACTTCGGAATATTTCCTACGGTAATTTATTTTATATTCTTTGAGGCGCTGTAAATTTGGTCGAATTGGTCCTTTCTCAAATCTGATCACACATTAGCGATTAGAAATTTAGTAAGGAACATTTTTTGTATCAACCTTTAAGTTGAGGAACGCGGACATATTGTGGAAACTTTTAATAAATAAATAAAACAAACTTATTTTTAAAATATTGTCTATTCCACTAAAGATATAAATATATATAACTACCGGTTTCGGCCTTATACCATCGTCAGGTCTAGTTATGAACTAAGTCAGGTAGTATATTAATTATATCTTTAGTGGAATAGACAATATTTAAAAAATAAGTTTGTTTTATTTATTTATTTTTTGTATCGGCAATTTGTTTGATAGGACTAACCAAATATGCATAAATGAAGCAAATTCTATAAAAATAGGTCTTCGAGACGTCATTTTGATAGGGATTTCGGCATGTATCTCGCAAACCAGTAAAATGTTTCTCCAAGTTTTATCTACAATTTTTTATTTAAAAATATTTTAGATCAAATAAATAAAAGCGGTATATTGTAAAATCTTCTTAGACCCCGAAATAAAGTTGCCTCATTTTTCGAATAAGTTGGCACATCTGACATCTTCAGCTCATATTTCAATATTTGTTATAATTACCAAGTACCTCCGTATTTTCTAATTCGTCAACCTCCATTATCTAATCATTTCAATTATTTGCTTATCCCATTTTTTTTCTCTTTTTTTTTTGTTATTCTCTATTTTTATTATATTATTATTAGGTTTTATGACTCATGCCCGGGCTTTAACTACGAGGTCATATCGCCTACTACCAGAGCGCTCTTTCGTCACTCTGGTGGACATGAGCCCGACTCTACTGTGGGAGTCCTAAATTTTGCCTATCCTAAATTTTTATTCATCTAGGGTAGGGATCTTTAACGAGTACCTGGCATCGTACAGTCTCGGGACCATCGCTTAACGTCCCATCCGAAGGACGACGTGCTTAAGTTTATTTTACCTCCCAGATAAAATAAACTATGGGCCTTGGTCGGGTTTCCAACCCACGATCTTGAGCTCAAAAGGCAAGCAAGCATACCACTGAGCTACCGGCGCCCTCAAGATAATGATACATGTATTATATCATTGTTACAATGATAATTATGGACTATTTTCACGTTTCTTCTTCCTTCTCACACTTTTCTATCTAGCTCCTACTGTCTAAAATTAATTTTATTTCAAACCTTGTCTGGGCGGGCATCCTCCCCTCTCTTTTATAATCAACCATCATAGTATTATGCTCTGTCGATTTTTAATATCTATTTTATTTTTTTCTTAGTTTTATAGATTTTCTTATTTTATTTTTTTTTTTTTTTAGTTATTTTCTTTATACTTTTATTTATTTATTTTTATTCTTATGAAGCTGTTAATTTTATGTTTTTTCGTCTTAATCTTTTGTTTATCTATATTTTTAATTGTCTAATTTTTCTCCAATGTATCACTAATTTATTTATCTATCTATTTATTAGGTTTTATATTCCAGCAGCTTTTTATTTCTTACTCCCAATTTATTTATAAATTTCTTTTGTTACATGGTCAAACGTTACGGGTTCTTTCTTCCCATCATCAGTGACTAGAAATAATAAAATTAACAAGCATAATAGAAAACGTGCATCAAGAATTAACAATTTAAAATTAACATTATAACAATCTTTGTTTTTAAAAAAAATTTTTTAATGCTACACCAACCTTGAGTATCCTGTTATTTGCCTAAAATTGATAAAAGACCCTTTATTTTGTTAAAGTATCACTAATTTATTTATCTATCTATTTATATCTGTGTACGTCATACTGATACTATATTTCATTGTTCCTGTTTATGTATGTATTTATTCTTAGGGAACCTCGGCCCCAGAATAATAAAATTTATTTTAATTTCATTTTCATTTCATTAAATTGATACAATCAGATACACACAGACAGTCATCATCGCAATGGTTCCTGTGCAAAGTCGATCTCGGATTTTCCCACGATTACAATATTTTCTTATACCATAAAACTGAGAGTGGTTACCTCTAGATAGCCTATAGACACCAGGACATGGACTAGTTGAGCCTCTGCTACCTTGACCTCGTCCTCGATACTCCCCTATGTGAAGCTATGATATAATTACACAGCTCCTGCCTCCTTCACCCTAATCATATCTATCTAACTCACCTCACTCCCACATCAACATTGTGTTTTCCATAGCCAGTTTTGGGTCGACTTTTTTTTCATCTTTTCTTCGGTCCCGGAACTCTTATGTTGGGCTTCTTCTCCCTAAATTCCCGTAATAGATACGCCCAACACGTCTACCTTACTTTGATACCAAGGTCTCCCAACCTTTCATCTGCCCACGTTGTCTTCTTTCTTGGGTAGATCTGAAAAGGTTCTTATATTAGTATTTTTTGTCTTTTTGTCTAATAATAGGCCAGTACAAAATTGGAATGGATAAATCCAAGAAACCCAAATATTCCCCCACTTGGGGAAAATCAGACTTCTGGGGAAAATTTAGCCGATAATTCAGCTGGAACTTCGTAAAAACTGGGAGTCTAAGGATGAAGAATTTTGGATACAATATTTTTTTAATTGTGGTCCACTTCATTTAAACCAACGGTTTGGAATTAAATCCCAGTGACAACTGTAACATGTGTAGACACTTCCCGGACTTAAATGACCGGTTTCAAGGCATTTGGCTAATTGCCAAACGGTCAAAACGGCTACACAAAAAGACATCTCATCAAAATTGGTAAGGTCAACATTTCCCATCCAGGTGTTATATTTGTATTCTTCTTATTCTATTATATATTTGTATTCTTTTTTCGATTATCTCCCAGAGGAATTCAAAGGCTGGCAAAGCGTTATCTGCGAGACGAACCAAAAGCAGTCAATCTCAATCTGACGTGGAATTTCGTGTTCCCCAATTCGGGTTTTATTACTTTTTATCGTAAACCTAACTTTTACACTGTATATATTGGTGCTGTCCTCTGGACGTAGAAAGGGTGAATCAATCGCCAAGTCCTTTTCCATGCCGTAGAGAAAGTGGTTGAAGATAAAAACTTGGAGTATCCTTGAGGTTTTAGGTTAATTGTTAATTTAATTCGGAAAGGATTATGGGTTAATGTTTTGTACATTGAGATTTCTGAAGGAGGAGTCTCAGGAACTCAGATCAATGCGGCGGATCGATAAAACATGATGTAGATGTTTCTTTTTCTCGGAGTCTTCGTATCGTCTTAAAAAAATCAAAATTTCAACGTTCTAGAGAAGTTCAAGAAACAATATGTACTATAACTTCACACATTTCGGAATATCTATTCCTTCTTCTTCTTCCTATCTAGATGGCAAACTGAGAGGCAATCTCGGCGTAGATGGAGCCTCTTCATGTAGTCTAGATTCATCCCCTCGGAACCTGTTGGCTTGTCTTCCATAGTCCTTGGTCTTCATTCATTCTGCATGACTGAACCAGTCGAACTGCCTCTTTTGCATGAAGTGGTATGTTGTACCCTTAGCATTTCCTTGTTGCAATTCTACGGAAGAATCTCATCTCTGCAGCGGTCATTTTGACGGTCCTTGATACCGTCCAGCTCTCACGGCCGTACAGAAGGGTTGGGAGGTGGATAGCTTTGAAGATGTGGAGTTAGTGTTGCAGATTTGGTAGTTCACATTCCTTGATTTCTTTACTCTGCTCAGGATCTCCTGGCCTACTCTCCCGCAGCTACTCATCACGGTCCCGAAGTGACCTCCTTCTGTTCTCCATTGCAGAATATATGTCTTCCTGAGTTCGATTCACATTCCTTTCCTCTGAAGTTCTTCCTTCTATTCAATTACAACGTCCTATAATTTCCGTTGTGAAACATCTATTTCTTTCTTATACATCTCCATTTTCTGACCCTCATTCCGTGGTTTGCGCAATCCTTCTAATCGTATTACCTTGGATTTGGTTCTAATACGATTATCATCCGGAAGTTTTTGTTAGTGGTTGTTTTTTCTTTCTTTCTTCTATTCTTCTAATCCCCTTGGAGGTTTGGTTGGGTAGTTACGGATGAAGAACACAGAAAAGACTAAAGTAATAAAAAAGAAAAAACCTGTAGAAGATATTTTCCTTTCGACCTCGAACTTTTTCTTATTAATCCTTCGCTTTTCAGGTTTATTACAACATAAAATTTCATACTAAAGGAAATAAGCGCTAGTAATAAAGATAGTTGACATTGTAAGAGTTTATTTACATTAATGGCCATGAATAGGTGGTAAGAATCACTTTAAACTGTTTATGACTCACATAATGTTCGCTCGCATACTCGCATACTCAACATCTTCTATAATATCCTCAATACGTTATTTAGATATGTTGTTTTTTTTCCTTTCTCTATACCAAGTATAGGAGAAGTTATGTAATCGTCAAAACTTCAGTGTTGAGTTTTCAGCGAAATTTCATGTTTGTATCTGTGAACACTCCCGATAGAATGAAAAACGAAATTTTATATGTGTTTCCAGAATCCTCTATGGACTACATCTATTGATTTGCAGCCAAATCGAACAAAGGGAAGGGGGAGACTTATCATTAAAACTTTAATAACAGCCTTTGAAATAAATGTATCGACATAAAATTTCATGTGTCAATTCAAACCCCCGTAAGGATGACGCCTATTAATATTCAACGGAATCGGCCGATGGAAAGATTGAATCAGAGGAGGGAAGCTCGACTCGTGCTGGGGAAGTACATTGCTGGCGATTTTCCAATGACTAGTTTAGAATATGTAAGATAATTTAACAAATTATTTTGAAGTATCCGTATCCTGTGACCGGAGTTCACGCCATGAAGTTCAAGTTGTGTTGCAGCTGATATAAAAGTGCAGTTGCTGGGACTGGTCTTGGTGTTGGCATACTTGATCCACACCATTAATATTATCTTTATGGGCTGTAGAGAACATCTATAAGAACCCCGGAAGAGATAAACTTGAACCCTGGAGTTCCTACCTGGCAACTCTAAGGGTCACTTTCAAGTAGGTAGTTCAAACAGACTGGAGGCTTCTGAACTGAGAGGAATTGATTGGCTTCCCTCCCACCTCAGTTTTTTATGACATATGTACTATCGTACTCACTACTCACTATCGATAGATAGTTCGATACTATCGTCGGACAAGTATCGATAATTCAGTAAGTTGCCGCTTTTTATGCAAAATACATTCCAATTCCTATATTATATTATAATATGATTATGTTTTTATTTTTTCATATACATAATATGTATATCTAATGATATATTATATCTAATTTAAATTATTCTATGTTATGGAGGATGAAAGGGGAATAAAAATATCAATCGAATAAGTAATTGTTCTTTCAAATGAAAACTTTATTTTATAGAAATAACATTTCCTGTCAAAAATAATCAAAACTTTAGCACTTTTCCAGTTAGATAAAAAAACTTACACACGTCCGATTTTGGCGGCATTGCTTCACATTTCCAAGTTCCAAGTACGACACTAACTGGAACTGAGAAATAGAGTTAAATAAAAAGGAAACTGGAAAGAAGAAAAATAATAAGGGGAAGGAGTTTCTTGGAATATCTTCTCTATACTAGGAATTGGATTGGTTTTGTGTTCACTAATGGCAAGCGTTCATTCAAACTATTCAAATATTTCTAGGAAAACAATCTGTTTCCGATCAAAGTTGGTTTGACATGGATTGAAAAGTTACGCAACTTTTTAAAAAATATATACCTATATGAACATTTCGATTAACTTCTTCTATTTTTTTTATTTGTTATTCAAATTAAATTGCCCCTGTAATGAAGGAAATTAATATCGATAATAGTATTGACTATCGCCCATCCCTAGAAACATGTATACTAACGGAGTCATACTCAGCAGTTTAGGTGAACATAATTTCCGATCGGTAAGAAATTCGATGTCGAGTTCACCTGAATTTTATGTGTTGTATATGTGTTTATGTCTATGATAATTCCCGTTAGAATGAATGTATTGACACGAAATTTCTTAACTCAATTCAAAACTCTCTTAGGGCGCAACCTATAGACTTTCAGCCAAATGAGCCAAAGGAAAAGGAGGGATTAGGGGGAGGATTAACACAAAATATTCTAATAACTACCGTTATAATGATGTATCGATATATGTATCGACATGAAATTGTATATTTAAAGTCAAACCCCCATAAGGATGGCATCTATTAATTTTCAGCAAAATTGTATGTCGATTCATCAGTATTTGAGTCGAGTCCATATCTCCCCCCCTTCAGAGGGGGTCAGAGAAGGTGGTCTCGACTCAAATACCGATGTATCGACATAAAATTTAGTATAAAGATTTTTAAGCCACTATAAGTCAAATATTGAGTTTCAGCCCATACGGTCAACTGGCTTTGGAGGGAGAGCGAATACATAATTAGTAATTTATGCTGGAGTTGTACATAGCTCATGATTCACCGTCGACTTTTTTTTTTTTAATTTTTTACCAAAAAATTATTCATAATATCACATAATATGAAATAATAAATTTAGATAAATTAATCGGATAATATATTATATTATCCGATTAATGCATCTGAATTAATTGTGGAATGTTCCCTATTGAAAATCGTGATCTAGTATGTACCATTAATAATGTACACTATGGCGTATCTTATGTTTGGTTACAGAACATTAATTTTGAAGAATGCACTCCACATGTCAAGGATTACCAAGGCACATTCTACTCCCATTATAGATGCACGTAAAATGCATTGCACAAATAACATTCATAAATACCTATATCCTATTACTGGAATTTAGAACTTGAATGTCTCTGGTAACTGCATAGAGATAAACTTGAACACAAATCCTAACATTTGAAAGTTAATGCCTTCTGGAATTTCCTTTCGGTCTCTCTCAGTAAGCTCACAACATTTATCATTCACACGGAAACTGTGAAGTAACTTAGGATTATTATTATTTTTTTTTTTTTGAACGAGTATTTGTCACATTGTTAGCGCGTATTATGGAACGGTGTGTTGTTATTTCTAGTTAATTATAAAAATTATATTGTGAGAATCTTTAAATTTAGCTCGATACTCATGTACTCAGCCCTCGATTGTTTTTGTTTATTATCTAAAAGTAAATGCGATTATTGCAAAATCGTAAAATTGTTTTCGGAATTGTAGAATAGAATAACGGTTATAAAACAAAAATCAACTACTTACCATTTTTATATCCATTATTGTATTGTGTACATTTTTTGCGATACACAATAAATTTACCACAATAAGTACACTTATTTGCTGCACCATAAGTGAATTTAAAGCGTTGCACACTCAAAAAGAATCTGCATTAATATGTGATAGTAAGATGTTGTGGGACGAGATTTGTAATAGAAATAAAAGACGTTGTCTTCCCACTGTTTTATTTTATACCAGAACCGGTTTTCGACGCAACAGCGTCATCATCAGTGGTTCATCCCACCCACACAGCACAGCGGTTATCTTCCTGGCAGTTATCTTCCAACCGCTGTGCTGTGTGGGTGGGATGAACCACTGATGATGACACTGTTGCGTCGAAAACCGGTTCTGGTATAAAATAAAACAATGGGAAGACAACGTCTTTTATTTCTATTAGATACCTCCGTTTTACTTATTATTTAACAAGTAAGTCCACTACATCCGCCTACCAACCAACAAGTAAGTCCACTACATCCGCCTACCAACCAACAAGTAAGCCCATTACATCCGCCTACCAACCAACAAGTAAGTCCACTACATCCGCCTATCAACCAACAAGTAAGCCCACTACATCCGCCTACCAACCAACAAGTAAGTCCACTACATCCGCCTACCAATCAACAAGTAAGTCCACTACATCCGCCTACCAACCAACAAGTAAGTCCACTAGATCCGCCTACCAACCAACAAGTAAGTCCACTACATCCGCCTACCAATCAACAAGTAAGTCCACTACATCCGCCTACCAACCAACAAGTAAGTCCACTACATCCGCCTACCAACCAACAAGTAAGCCCACTACATCCGCCTACCAACCAACAAGTAAGTCCACTACATCCGCCTATCAACCAACAAGTAAGTCCACTACATCCGCCTACCACAACCAACAAGTAAGTCCACTACATCCGCCTACCAACCAACAAATAAATCCGGAACTTATATAATCACTTTAAGCGGAATTCCAATTTTTTCTGAAAAGTAATCTATAATGGACTTTCGTATTATCTGGAAGCCAACATTCCATTTTATCAATTTGGCTCTAGAGGTGGGCATTCAACTCCACTTGAGCTCCAGTGGACTGTCGAAATTGTTCTGCACTATGAAAGGGAACAATTTACAACTGCTCTTTCATTGGACGTGACCACTACTTTCGACAAAGTGTTGCTACTCAACAAATTGAAGAAATCATGGCCTCTCAAGTATCTTCTATCCTTAATTGCCTCCTTCCTTGACGATTGCTTCTTCGAGGTCCTGATCAACAGAGCTCAGCTCCCGCAGGCCACACAACCACACAACGGATCTACTTATGTGCGCATTGATTCCCACAAAAACAATGGCTAATATTTTCTCCAATGTGATTGAAACATTAGTCATTTGTATGCAATTGCTTGAACATCTAAAGAATGAAGAATGAACACAGAATTGTATTCTGGGACCGAGGTCCCGTAAGAATAAATAGATAGAAGTCATAACAAAAATAAATAATAAAATATCAAGTCCTAAGTAAGAAGAAAAAAATTAATTTAATGCTACTGTGGAGAATACTTTACAATAAAAATGTATAATAAATAAATAATTAAATAAACAACTTAAGTGGAGAATAAATATATGTATAAAAGTACAAAGACAAAAAGAAGATAAATTAAAAATAGGAGAGGGAGCCGGTAGCTCAGTGGTATTGCATGCTTAGATTTTTATCTGGAAGGTGAAAAATCCTTGAGCACGCCGCCCTTCGGATGGGCCGTATTCGTTAATGACCCCCATCCTAGGTTAATAAAAATTTAGGGTAGGCAAAATTTAGGACTCCCATAGCAGAGTCGGGCTCATGTCTTCCAGAGTGACGTAAGAGCGCTCTGGTAGTAGGCGATATTTGTAGTTACAGCACAGGCATGAGTCACAACAACAAATTATATTAATTTAAGAAAAATGTATGTATTAATAAAATAAAGTGAATGATTTGATAAAATAAATTACGGAGATAGTAAGAATTGAAGGTGAAATGTAGGGAAATACTAGAGGAACGGAGTTAGTCTAATCAGAAGGAGAGGATTGTATACCGAAGAGGATTTAGAACAGTGAGGGTTTGAAGGAAGCCACAGACGGGGGAGGGATCTAGCGATCAATGCCCATTGATTTTCAGCCAAATTGACTAGATTAACTCGATGGAAAAGATTATATTAAAACTAAAAACAGCAAAAACTAAAGGATAAGATTTATAGTAGAGTACATAGTACATAAGAATAAATGAAATAATGGCTAAATGACACAGTTTCGAAGTAAGAAAATAAAATAAATAGTGCTTCCATACTATTTATAATGAAATATGCATACTATATTATTATATATTTTTTAGTTCATTAACTATATATATAAATAAATATATATAATTTATATTTTTGTGGAATTAGACGATATAAATGTTAAAGTTCTATGTTTTTATTAACTTTCCACTATATCAACACAGATCGCAAAAATGTATTTAGACAGATTTATTCTTAGCTTTTGAGCAGAGAAAAAAAGAATATTAAACTTGAGACATTTTATTTTTTTTCATATTTTTTCTTCGTTAACCCTTTTCCGTATTATACATAAAATAAAACATTATTATATTTTATTGTCTGATTATTACATTTAAAAGTCAAACATAACATTGCAATAGTTAGTCGCCCGTTATTTTAACGAATGATTCGTTAGAAAGGTTATAAACAGTTTACAAAACACGCAAAGGTTATCTATCTCTTCAGGGTAATAAATAACATGAGAGCAATTCGCGTAAACACTTTATTGCTATAATATAATTTTTAATATGATGAAAATAATAAGAGATGCTGAGTAAGTATTAAAGAAAAACTATAAAATTTAAGAAAATATATTTAATGAGGCCATATCAGGACTTTCTTATACCAACCACGCTTTTACAGATAAATCTTACTCCCAGAACGTTAATCATACACCCAGTAACCCCAATATGGAAGGGAAAGGGGGATTGATGTGTAAAAGCGTGATTGGTATGAGAAAGCCCTTTTATGGCCTCATCACATATATTTTTTTACTTCCCCGGCTATACGAAGTATAGGGGAAGTTATGTAATCGGTAAAAAATCCGATGCCTAGTTTTTAACGGAATTTCATGTTTTCCGACCTTTAGATCCCAGATATATATAGAGGTCTGTGTGTCTGTAAACCCGATAACTTCTGATAGAATGAATACATCAAGACGAAAGTTTTTAAGTGAATCCAGAACCCTCTAGGCGATGACACCTATAGTTTTTCAGCCAAATAGACCAAAGGGAAGAGGGGGATTAGGGGGAAGGCTCAAGATAAATATTCTAATATCTACCGATACAATGAATGTATCGTCACGAAATTTTATATGTGTGACCAAGTCCCCCATAAGGAGAAAAACCTATCGATTCTCAGCCAAATCGGTCAAAGGGGAGAGGGTGATTACGGGAGAGGCTTAACTCATAAACTCTTGTAACTGCCGATGTAATCAATTTTCATATTTAAAAGTTTTGCCTACGACAATTTTTTGTACATTCTTTGGGGCGCTATAACTTTGGTTTTACTGTTGGTTGTTTCCGGCATTTCTTCCAGAGGTGTCTTCTTATTTTTTGAACAATATTTCGGGTCACTTACACGTCCCTTCTTCTGGTCACTATGAACTCATAGGTTCGTCCCTTACGTCCCTTACCTATGAGTTCATAGTGACCAGAAGAAGGGACGGGTAAGTGTCCCGAAATATTGTCCAATAAAAATAAGAAGACACCTCTGGAAGAACTGCCAGAAACAGCCAACAGTGGAACATCCCAGAGAAGTTTAAGAAAAACTTTGGTTTTATTTAGACGTTTCGTTGATTTACCCAAAAACAGTTAGCCCTGTAAATATAAAATGTATTCTTACCAGTTCTCCTTTAACCGCTACGCTGTGTGGATGGGATGTACCACTGATGATGACGCTGTTGCGTTGAAAACCGGTTCTGGTCAAAAATAAAACAGTGGGAAGACAACGTCATGTTTTTCTACGAGAAATCTCGTCCCACAACATCTTACTAACACATATGAAATTTCTAATCTATTTTGTTAATCTCTTTTCCAGCAGGAGTGAAAGATGAATGATTAATAATATCGAAATAACAGGTTAATAATATTATATATGATTAGTCAACATTCAGTAGACAGCTGGTGGAATTGGAATTGAAAAGCAGTAAGCTAAGCAGTAGCTCCAGGCAATATTTGAAGATAAAAATCCTGTTTTCATAATAATCAGGGATAGAAATATAATCAATTATACGAACGGTCAGCTGTAGATATATAAACTCGTATATATAATGTGAAGATGGCTGATGTAGTGAGGAGTGATTATTACACAAGCTTTAAAATAAAAATGTAATCTGACCTCTCACAGATTTTATTATAATATGCTAGCCGTCTTTCGAGGTTGCCCTCTTAATCAAGCAGTCTATACGAAAAACCCATCATTTAGTAAACAAATAAAGTAAAACCGGCATTAAATTCTAATTTACTTAAATGAAATATTGGCCCTAAAATTAACAAATATAAATAAATTCAATAATAAAAAAAAAAGTAATTGTGATTGTGACTCATGTCCGGGCTTTGACTAGGGCCATATCGCCTACTGCCAGAGCGCTCTTTGGTCGCCCTGGTGGACATGAGCCCAACTCTACTTGGAGTCCTATATTTTGCCTACCCTAAATTTTTATTCACCTAGGGCAGGGACCTTAACGAGTACCTGACATCGTACAGGCTCGGGACCATCGCTTAACGTCCCGTCCGAACTTCGTTTTTTCACCTTTCAAGAAAAGTATTATAAAGTTTTAAAAATTAACACACCTGTTTATATATAATATATATATATATTTTTTTTTGTATTTTATTTATAAAAATACAACTGTTGCTAGGGTGCAACAACCAGCATCTATGATGGTATTGTTATGTTGGCGTGAAGGGCATGTGAGAGGAAGGCCACCCAGTGATAGGACGAAAATTTATCTTAATTATTAGGACAAGAACATTATTCAAGGTGGCAGTAAGTCGCGGTTCCATCTTCTCTTCAACCTTCGTGGGGGGTTTTGTGGTAAGTGTTGTGAAGATGACGTACGTATTTCTGGGTTTGTATGTGTGTAAATGTTTCTAAAAAACACTATGTAAGTAGTTTACACTTTTTTACATTTAAAAAACAAAAATTTAATTAAAAAAAGTAATTCAATAAATAAAATAAATTTTAAAATTCATGGATGATGGCAGATAGATGATTTATTCCTGTTCCTCATCTCATCACTTGGCAGCACGGAGTGTGTGAGGGTGGACAAACTATCCCCTCCCTAGAATAGATGAGGGGGACTCCCCCTTCTTCCTTTCCTATTTTATCTATAAAGAGGTCGAATTCAGTGTTCCCCCCCCCCCCCCCCCCCTCAGATATTCCTCCACTCCCCTCAATTTATTTATTCATTTTAGCGCTTATAGCTTTTATGTATGGCAATTATAGTGGTTTTATTTTATTTTTTACTAAATGATGGGTTTTTCGTTGACTGCTTGGTGATGAGGACAACCTCGAAAGCCGGCTAGCATATTATTATAACACATGTGTGAGAGGTTAGACTTCAGCACCCCTCCTCTCATCCCTCACTTCTCTTCGGCTGATTTCGTGGAAAATAAATAAGTAGATGACGGACTTTTGGGGTTCTGGATACACATACAAATTTAATACAAAACATGAAACATTTATTTTTTGAATGAGGTGGACGTCACTGTCCTGCTTAGTTGTGATTCCCTCGACAAATGGACATTCTGTTCCGTACACGAGTTGTCTGCCACAAGCCTGCAGACAAGTATGGTTTATTGCTTCACTATAAATGCTCTTCACCTGCCCATTGAAAAAAGAGACCTCACCTGCACGCCTAGACAGATGCATGTCTGGTCAATCCTTGGTTTTTTTCAGCTGTCGTTCAAGGTCGTACCACACAAATCTCATCTTAACACACCTCAAGTTGGCACACTCCTTCTACAAATTAAATAAATGTATATGCAATTTCAGCAGATCAAATTAATTTATTAAATATTTCCTTTGGATTTCTTTAATTTTTCTGGTCATCAACTCCTCCTGTATAATAATATCGGGAGTAAAGAAATTTGTTTGGTTTACCTTCATAGGGGCTCATCTTTCCTGATCAAAAGTGGTAAAACTAAAATTAAAGATACAATTGTTTAATACTAACAAGATAAACCTAATTTATTTGCGATATTCGTGAAATAATGTTTGTACATTTAACAAACTTCACTCACATGTAGGTAATCATTAATCATTTTGTTAAAGTCCTGAATGCTTCATCTCTGGAAAGTATTGCCTTAGTAAATTAAGTCTTAAGGGGCCCTCACACTGGCAAAAATTTCGCTCAAAAATTTGAAGATGTCGGTTTTGTGCAAAAATATTGAGAGTGTGAGGACAAATATTGTGCAAAAAAAGGGGTATTCAATATTTTGTGGGGCGTTCAAAAGTTTTCTGAAAGTTTACAAAATTTTTGCTGACCTGTCAATATTTTGTAGCATGAGAGCGCAGTGTGAGGAAATTTTGATATAGTGTAGGTTCCAAGCTCAGTTCGCGAAGTAGGTTACGATGACCATGGGTCGGTCGCTTCTTCAAATAATTCCTGACCCACACTCTTTTCTTCTTATTATTTAAAGACTCCTTCAACACTGCACACAATACAACTACGCTACTTTCAACCTCCGGGTTTGCCCTGGGCTATGGCTGAGTACAACGCGATGCGCCGTGCTTCCATCACGAATGTTTAGTCGACACTCAAATTTCGTGCAATATTTTTGTGTAGTGTGAGGGGTCCCCGACCATTCAATATTTTGTACAAAAATAAGCTCAATATTTGTGCCCAAAATTTTGAGCGAAATTTTTGTCAGTGTGCGGGCCCCTTTAGTCTTAGTGAAATTAGTTGCAAAAATAATGTTTAGACCCACCCAGGAGATTTGTACAATAAGATCGGATAATACAGGTGTCGTTTTTATTATCCGATCTACTCCCCCAATAGAAGCCATTTCCTGTCTCCGAGTGTTATCATAGACAGATCCACCATCCATATCTTACTTATGACCCATGATAAGAATGAGATCTCCAATATTTTCTATTATTTGATCGATCAGTGCTTTGAAACTTAGAGCATTGATAATGAATAATGTATTTTTACTTCCACTTATTATATTCAACATCTGCATCCCCACTCCATTTTCTCTCTTTGTATTATTATTATTATTATACATTTATATTTATTTAAATATTTTTTATTTATTTTTCTCTGTAATATTACTCTTTTCTCTTAATCAGTATTATTACTTGCATTTGTTTCCTTATTTAAATTCACTTTCATTTATCTATTTTAGATTTTATTCTTACTTTTAGCTTTGTACCTATTTTCAAAATTAATGTATTGTTTATCCTATATATATGTCATTATTGTTCAGTTGATCAATAAGGGGAAGCATTGTTTATCCTATATATATGTCATTATTGTTCAGTTGATCAATAAGGGGAAGCATTGTTTATCCTATATATATGTCATTATTGTTCAGTTGATCAATAAGGGGAAGCATTGTTTATCCTATATATATACGTCATTATTGTTCAGTTGATCAATAAGGGGAAGCATTGTTTATCCTATATATATGTCATTATTGTTCAGTTGATCAATAAGGGGAAGCATTGTTTATCCTATATATATGTCATTATTGTTCAGTTGATCAATAAGGGGAAGCATTGTTTATCCTATATATATGTCATTATTGTTCAGTTGATTAATAAGGGGAAGCATTGTTTAACCTATATATATATATATATATGTCATGATTGTTCAGTTGATTAATAAGGGGAAGCATTGTTTATCCTATATATATGTCATTATTGTTCAGTTGATCAATAAGGGGAAGCATTGTTTATCCTATATATATGTCATTATTGTTCAGTTGATTAATAAGGGGAAGCATTGTTTATCCTATATATATGTCATTATTGTTCAGTTGATCAATAAGGGGAAAAAGAGAGTCATTTTGTTTTTAAAAAAAAGTACAAAAATCATTTCACTCGTAACAAATATGAAATTAGTTTGCCTTGTTAGAATATAATAATTTCATCTTCAATTTAGTTTGATTTTAAAGCTTTCATTCGCTTATGCTGAAGGTTTTGGTTTAATAACATTTAGTTTTTATTGTTTTATTATTTTTAATAGAGAGGTGGTGCAACCTCTGGAGAATTAAATTAAATGAACACATATGTTTTCAAGTCACATTTACCCTACGCTGTCAATCCTGTCCTCCCGTCATCATTAACATCCTGATTCCCTCTTCAAACCAAGTTCGCTATCTCGGCTTTTACCTAGACAGTAGACTTACGTGGAACCCACATACACAACTTAAACAAGAACTGAATCGAAGATACGGACTGTCACATCGACTACTTGGACCAAAATCGAAACTGACGACTAACAACAAATTTACGATTTACAGGACCATTATACGTCCAATTTGGACCTACGGACTCGAACTTTGGGGTAGAGCTAAACAAACATCAATCGTATCCAAGCATTCCAGTCCAAACTCCTCCGACGAATTGTCAACGCTCCTTTCTATGTCACCAATAAAGTCATACACAGAGATCTCAGTATTCCCACTGTCATGAATTAATCAAATCCCGATTCCAATCATTCCACAGAAACCTTTCTTCCCATTCAAATCCTCTCGCACAAGACCTTTCCTCTCATTCCCATCCTGACAATCCTCCGCCGCTTGAACAGGAGGTTGCCTCGCGATCTTCTCTCGGAGGATAGTGAATAATAACAATTAACTTTCGAGGGAGTGTCAGCGCTAGCTGGCTTCTCCCAGAGAAGTGACGTTATTTTTCTTTTTGACCACACATTTGCTTATTATGTATATATTGTATATAGATTGCAAATAGAATTTTAAAATAAATTGTTTTATTTTTATTTAATTGTAGCTTATATAAATTCAATACTAATGTATATATGTCAATACAGGCCCTGAAAAAGGCACACTCAGTGCCGAAAGCTTGGTAGAAATTCTATGAGTTAATTTTGTTTTGATCTCTGCCCTTCGTATAGAATAATGGTTCGCACTCTGCAAACTGAACCGAACTATGGTGTAATGCCGAAACTGGCAATGTACCAAAATAAGTTTGTTTTATTTATTTATGAAGTACGTATATGTCGTCATGGGTGTGACGTACAAAAAGAGGCAAAACATTCACAACACGTCCTTGCCTGCAGACGCAGTGTCGAGAGCGTTAACACTACAATCACCAGACAGATCTCTAATGAAAGTTTAATATAAGGAAGTTATTAATGAATACGATAAAATTCTGTATGTAAATTAACTATTCATGGAAACTTTCCAATATTAAAATGGATGTTAAATGCAATTATATTGCACCAGAATGGATCTGTAGCCTTGCACGTCGTCATACTTCACACATTGTCTGTCATTGTAAGTGTTTACACATATAATTGTTAACACATACACTGAAATGTGGGGTGAAGGTATTAAAATTTTATTGTTTGTTACGTAGAGCTGGTCTAAGGAGACTTAGCGCCCTAGGCGAACGACCAGTATACCGCACCATAATATTATGATGACCCCACAACCAAACATTTAAACTAAGATAATATCTTAGTTTACTTACATATATATATATATATATATATATATGACCGAGGCCCTTAGTTTATTTTATCTGGGAGGTAAAATAAACTTAAGCACGCCGTCCTTCGGATGGGACGTTAAGCGATGGTCCCGAGCCTGTACGATGTCAGGTACTCGTTAAAGACCCCTACCCTAGATGAATAAAAATTTAGGGTAGGCAAAATTTAGGACTCCCACAGTAGAGTCGGGCTCATGTCCACCAGAGTGACGAAAGAGCGCTCTGGTAGTAGGCGATATGACCTCGTAGTTAAAGCCCGGGCATGAGTCATAAAACCTAACCTAACCTATATATATATTGTAACGCTTGTTATTAGTGCTACTTGCTATTCTAATTTAAATTATATTAATAATAGTTATATACAATAACGATTATTAGAGGACCGGGTTATGTATGACTTATAAATAAAATAATTACTTTAAAATAATTTGTTACATTTTTCTTTTATTTTAAATTTCATCATGACACATTTTTTCATGGGTTAGTATCACATAAAAATTACAGACATAGAGATTTTTTTTTTTAAACACACATTCAACTAAACCTGCGGGGCTTGCATGCTGTATTGAGTTGATGATCGATGATTTCGTTTTGTACCACTGATGAGATGGGATTGTTGGTAGACCTCTGACGTCCTCTCCTGATTTTTGTTAGTCATTCCATCATGAAACAGCCATTCCTCATTTCCTAATTATTCGCCTCTGGATGTCTTTACCAGTTGATCTTCATTATTACGGGATACACACACACTTTTTCTTCTATGTCCTCAGACAATCAAACTTACTCCACTGCACATCTTTCCACAGATCCCTCCACAGACACCCTCTCACATCTCACTCTGAACAACGACTCCTTCCACGAGGGGACAGACCACTTCTCTCTTGTTTTGGATTCAGCTCCGTCATTGGCCCACAATTTTTACAGCCTTTAGCACTAAACATCTGGGTTTTTTTATATCACTTTCATATTCCCGTATACAATCCTAGTTGCTTACATTTATAGTTAACTAATTATTAGCCTAACATTTCATTTTATGACATAATTGAAATAAATGATTTGATATATTTTGAAACTATATCGACCCTGGTACAAATCGATTTGATAACCCCCAGTAACCTTCCTTAGGTCTACTAAACAGATTGTATTAACTTATTTTATTTTCCATTTCTTAAATATTACATGTAATGGACAATATAGAACGTTACATTGCCCTCTGCTAAAATATCAAAATATATCATTCATTTGCCTACATACGTGTTTAGTACCAAACTATTTCATAATCTTATGGTTATATGTACCACTTGGCGACTCAAAATAACATGGTGACCCAGTTTCTATAATTAATTAATTACACACAAATTTTTTGTCTATTATGGAATACATTCTTCAAGGTAACTCTCTTTAATAATATTAAACAACAATTAGGTTACAAATCCAATTCAATTAATTTATTTACGTCTTATCATAATGTTATATTAGATTTATTTTCTTATTTTACTTTATTTATTTATTATTTAAGATTCCATTTATCAATAACATCACTGTCACAATTAGACATAACTCAGATAATTATTTATATTTTACTACTTTTATTTACGCTATCTCGACTTACTTTCCCTATAGATTTATTGCACTAATTTTTATATAATGCTCTTAAGATGATATTCTTAAAAAAGAATATTCTTATAACATTTTCCCCGTTTCACTTACAAAATTTTTTTTTTTTATTTATTATTATTATTATTATTATACGGAATTACTTTCAAGGTTATATTTCAATATTATATGTTTTTATTTTTTTATTATCCATTTTAGGATAATTCCTTTTATCAATCTATTATTCTGAACCTACGAGCGATTATCGCTCTCAAAAACCATTTGTGGGTTAATATAACTCGTTTCCGTAAGGACGCTAAACTCCTTAAATCAACATGGCCCACGTTGTTGACAATTACGGTTAAATAACACTAACAAACCCTTTAAACTAATATATTTTTTTTTTTTTTTATAAATATTTTTATTTTATCACCAATACCATAAAAAATGCATGCATAAATACCAATAAATAGTTCAATTCGAGACTAACCCTTATTATAAAATTTCCCATAAAAATAACCACCATAAATATAATATTACAATAAATAAATATGTTTTTATTTAAAAACATTTAAAATCAAAAATATTCTGTACAGAATGCAGAGTTCACTAAACATTATTTACATCTAATTTTAATTTAAATATAATTATTATTTTTTTTTTTTTTTTTTTCTTAGACAGAGCATCACCCACTCTCATATTCTCAATCAGTCTCAGACCCAACATTGGTCATTATTACCTCTTTTATAATACCACCACTCTAATAAAAAATAGCATACATCATATTAAAAATAACAAGACATACCATAAACAAATACACAATCAATATTAACATTATTTGACGTGTTTACAAACTTCAGTTGTTTATCATAAAAGACTCTAACAGCTGTCTTATCCTTTAACTATTCATCAGTACGTCTCCTCAATCTAGACTTGGTTGTCATATCATGTTAACTACGTCCCATATTTTTATTTCTAACTTTAGTTTAATTTATTCTTTATTTTCAATTATTTATTAATTAGACCCTATTTACATCTCGAGTGACAACTTCTTTGTTTACATTAATTTTATTCATTTTTATTGATTTTTTTATTAACTCAAATTTTACATGCAAACAATTCTTGACAGATAAAATTGTGATATCAAATCTCAGGTACATTTTTCATTAATTAATTATATCATTTTATTTTGCAATTATTCATTTCGACATAATTTAACATATTGACTGATACTTTCTATGTTTAATTTTTTTATTAATTTTAATGTTACATTTTATAGTTCCAGATCATAATCCTAGACAAGCAATTTTCAATATCCAAAATTTCATCGGTTAAACACTTATTATTTTCTTTCTTTTATATTTATAATTTAGTTTACGATTATCTATTTTTCTAAATTTGTTACTAATGTTTAAACTTATCTTTTTCTTTATTCGTTTATTTCTTTGACGTAGATATTTTGTTTTCGAATTTTCCAAATTATTTTTATTATGATTATTTTTGAACTCAAGTTTTTTACACTTGTTATAGTTATGTTCATTTACACATCTATGGAAATTTGTTTTTCGATATCCGATTTTTCTAGGACTTTTAATTTTATTTATCTCATGTTTTCTTAAGTTTGTGATTTTTTTATTGTATAATTTCCTTGTTTCTTTATTTTTATTATGATTCGGTCTTTTCACCACACTACCATTTGTTATTTGAATTGTAATATATTTAAATTTCTCTAGCACCTTATTGATGTTTATATTTTCCTTTATTTCTCCATTTTCCTGTCCCTCTACACTCATATTTCGATTTAATTTACTCTCGACAGCTTCTACCGCACTTTCTATCTTATTATTTAATTGTTCACATGTATGATTTATTTCTAAACTTTGATCACTAAATTTCAGATCAACAATTTTATTAAATTGATCGAAACGTTTGTTTACATTCTTTTTTACATTTTCAAATTTTATGCTTACGTCTTCCTTTAATTCCTCAATTTTTGAATTTAATTCTAACTTTATTTCTGACTTCATTTCATTAAAATGTTTTGATTGTTGCTCGAATTTTGAATTCATTTCATTAAAATGTTTTGATTGTTGTTCAAATTTTGAATTCATTTCCGAATGATTTGCGTTCATATTTTTTATTAACATTTCCATCATGGTGTTTAAATTTACATTTGTCTCACTCTCCGGCTGAAGGCCCTCATCCGTTTTATTTTGAATACTTTTTGGAGTTGATGTTTCTCTCTCTTTTTGCGCATCTTCACTCATTGTTAAATCATATATACCCGATTCTGGTTGGGTACTCGGTCCCTCACTATAAATATTGCTTTCCCTACGATCGTCAACCCGTTCTGTTTTACCTTCTCCCAAGTCCACATAACTCATTCCCTCTGCCATATTATCAAAGATACACAAAACACAAATTCTTAAATAAAAAAATTACAATTAAAATTATTTTCTGCGTCACCCTTCACTCACTCGAAAAAAATTACTCTATTTTGTCCGCCATTATGTTTCAGATTTGTTCTCAGAGAACCTCTATTCTAGTCGGCCATTTTGGACGCTAACTTTTTATACAGATTTAAAATTAATTTTTACAAATATTTCTTTTTTTTACAAAATCATACATAAGGTCCTTTTATAATTTTCTTTTCGGGCGCCATATACAAATTTAATATTTCAAATCCCTGTTCGAAGCGACATTTGTAACGCTTGTTATTAGTTTTACTTGCTATTCTAATTTAAATTATATTAATAATAGTTATATACAATAACGATTATTAGAGGACCGGGTTATGTATGACTTATAAATAAAATAATTACTTTAAAATAATTTGTTACATTTTTCTTTTATTTTAAATTTCATCATGACACATTTTTTCATGGGTTAGTATCACATAAAAATTACAGACATAGAGATTTTTTTTTTTTAAACACACATTCAACTAAACCTGCGGGGCTTGCATGCTGTATTGAGTTGATGATCGATGATTTCGTTTTGTACCACTGATGAGATGGGATTGTTGGTAGACCTCTGACGTCCTCTCCTGATTTTTGTTAGTCATTCCATCATGAAACAGCCATTCCTCATTTCCTAATTATTCGCCTCTGGATGTCTTTACCAGTTGATCTTCATTATTACGGGATACACACACACTTTTTCTTCTATGTCCTCAGACAATCAAACTTACTCCACTGCACATCTTTCCACAGATCCCTCCACAGACACCCTATCACATCTCACTCTGAACAACGACTCCTTCCACGAGGGGACAGACCACTTCTCTCTTGTTTTGGATTCAGCTCCGTCATTGGCCCACAATTTTTACAGCCTTTAGCACTAAACATCTGGGTTTTTTTATATCACTTTCATATTCCCGTATACAATCCTAGTTGCTTACATTTATAGTTAACTAATTATTAGCCTAACATTTCATTTTATGACATAATTGAAATAAATGATTTGATATATTTTGAAACTATATCGACCCTGGTACAAATCGATTTGATAACCCCCAGTAACCTTCCTTAGGTCTACTAAACAGATTGTATTAACTTATTTTATTTTCCATTTCTTAAATATTACATGTAATGGACAATATAGAACGTTACAATATATAGGTTGTAGAGCGCTGCCTCTACCATTTTTCAGTTTCGGGTTTTTACGTAAATTGTTACACATGGTTATAAAGAAAAAAAAAAACCTTGAGCACGTCGTATGGGACGTTAAGCGATAGTCCGGAGCCTGTACAATGTCAGGTACTCGTTAAAGACCCCTGAGCGCTCTGGTAGTAGGTATGACCTCGAAGTTCGGCCTAGTTCGTCTCTATGATCGTGCCGGCCCTGATTCTCGGAGACAGTGTTTTAGTTTCACTTCCGTTATGTTATAGGATGACATTAGTCTGGAAGATGATAACAGGATATCTTCAATCTTGAACGATGTTATTATGCATATATCAACAAAATTTAAGGTCCTTCAAAATATGTTAATTTTCAGTCCTAAATTCCATTAGCTATCTCTAATGAGGATGTTAACTGTTAAATTTTTGTTCGAGAAGAAGACATCTTTTCGTAATGTAAACAATATTTTCAAAAAGTCCTTTATATTTCCAATATAGAAGGTCGTCGTCGGTAGTTTGCCGGCTATGTACTTACTTCTTAAGGACGAATTAATTAATTTTTCGCTCTCCCTCCAAACCCAATAGACCGTTTGTGGTTTTTTTGCCATGAGCCCTCGTCTGATTCCCCCTCTGCTTCAGCTCATTCCGCTGAAAATAAAAGTTGACATTTTGTTTTTGAACGTTTGCCTGATTTATTGAAAAACTGGGTTTCCTATCGAAAAATTGTTTCTTACCAGAATTGTTGTTAATAAACTTTCCAGTCGTTAATACGTCCTCAGGTGTGAGATAGGACATTACGAACGCGTTATAGTCTACAAAGAACGTACAATTAAATTCAATAGAAAATATTTCCATGTAATGTTTAAATTGTAACGCATGGCAACGAACCTATACCAAATAACAATAAAAATTCGACACATTTCTAACTCTCAGACACATTTTATCGAAGCGTTATACTTGTAAAACATGGGAATAAAGATAAATGAAATCTCATAATTTAAATTTTCTCAAAAGAGACTTTAACGTTGCATTTAATTCACCTGTCGGAAACTTCTTTTACTTCTGCAGCTCTACGAAGTGGAGAGGAAGTTATGTAATCGGTTAGAAAATCGATGCGTAGTTTTCAAAGGAATTCCGATCTCCTGATCCCAAAAATGAAAAAAAAAAGTCAAAAATCTCAATAACTGCCGAAGTAATGAATGTATCGACATGAAATTATTCATTTATATTCAACACCCTATAAGGATAGCATCTTATAATTTTCCGCGAAATCAGTGGAAGGTAAAGAGGGATCATAGAAGGAGATCGACACAAATACCCTCATAGCTGCCGATGTAATAAATCTATCGACACAAAATTTAATATGATTATTAAGATGCCACTATGTAAGACAAATATTGAGTTTTAGCCCAAACGGTCGATTGGCTGTGGAAGGAGAGCACGTTTTTCTTTATTTTTTATTAAGTCTTTCACAATATCTCTACGAAAAATGTTAAGTATCATTAAAATCGTAATTGATTACATATTATGGGGAGCACAGTATTTTTTCATCGGCCGTTCATATTGTTAGATAAATTTACAATTTAAATAAATTATTTTTCTTCCTTAACATTTATGAATTTCGAAAAGCCTTTGAGCCTTTGATTTCCCTCCTGGTTCTTCCTCAGAGCCTTCTTGTTTTCTTGCCAGACTGCAAATTATAGCCTTGTCGTAAATAACACAAGGCTTAGTAATTTATGCGGTAATATTCAGACGGTAGCCAGGAAGAGGGTAGAAAAAAAAAACCGAAGAACCGCCAACGTTACATCTGGAACGAATTACAACCTGTAATATTGTATCATCTTAAAATTCCTTTCATTTTTTTTTTTTTTGCTTCTTCAAATCCTTTTAAAGATTTTATCTATTCAAAGCTATTCTTTCATTTATATATTTTTATGTGTAAAAATAACTTCCAGAAAATGAAGTGAAACTATTTGCATTTTTTTTTTACATATTAAAGGATTTATCGCTTCGTATAACTTCCGAAAGTTGGCGTACTTCTAAAAGTGACTTACAGACTCTGGTTAGTTATTCATGCCCGGGCTTTAAGTACGAGGTCTTATCGCCTACTATCAGAGCGCTTTTTCGTCTCTTTGGGGACACATGAGACCGACTAGTGTGGGAGTCCTACATTTTGCCTGCCTAGGGTACCGGACTATCTATACCTATATAGAATATGAATATTAGTGCAAACGTTCGACTGGTATTGGATGGGGAGCGAAACGTTAATTGATGCATTCGTTCTGGGGAATTACATTACCGGTGATTCAGCGAATGTTTTATCTTCTTTCTTAGAGCCTACTGATATTTATTATATTGTTTATTTTCTATTGAACGCTTTATATATTTATTCTTATGGGTCCGAGAATAAAATTTATTTTCATTTCATGCAGTGCGGATAAAGGTTTGTTTTTGGAGGCCACGCTACCCGTTCGCCAAATCGTCGGAGAAGAGGGGCTAATAAGTTTATTTATTTAAAAGTCTGTTGCTGTGGTATTGGCGGCGCGCCGAGAGAGCTCGGATTAAATGTGGGACGCTGGCTGGATTTAGTACGGCGGTGCGCCGGGGGTTTAAGTGCATTCTTTTTTTCTCTGCCAGGAAGCGACAAATCGGCTTAACACTGTCCGGCGTATCAACTCCACCCTAGGCCCTTTGTACAGCGGACATTTGAGAACCACATACTCTCCAGTATCGACTCCGCCGCACCAACAGTTCGGGTTGTTCTTCCTTATAATGAAGCAGAGCTTGGAGTTGAAATCTCCGTGACCTGATAGTATCTGGGACATTCTGTGGTCAAGCAGTTCCCTCGTAGAGTCCAGACGACCCCGGTTTTCCGGGAAATATGCATTAGGTTGTTCGGCCATCTGATGATGGTATAGGATCGAGCAACGTTGTCCGAAACCCTCATGGTGCACTTGTCCAGGGCTCTTTCCCTCATTTGTGCAGTGCAGTGACTACCAGTCTTGGGTCGTATCCCCTCGTGATGTAGTGGATAACTCCGCTGCGTTGAATCCCCGATGGTGTAGTTACTTTCTTCCGCTGACTTGGGTCCTTGGTGTTCCAGTTGGATGATTTGCTGTAGAAGGAAGGTTCAAGGTCTGCTTGGATGCTAACGACCTTGAAGGACGGATATAAGGACCCGATAATCCTCCTATAAATCTTCTCCTTCCTATATCCATCCTAGATACAATAGGCCCCATTAACATACTAGACTTGAACACCCGCCCTTCCATACTATTAGCCTTTCCTGTACACAAGAAGAGAACAGCGTAGATGTATTTCATATAAATTTAACGTGACTCTTTTGTAATAGTGGACGAACGATCTATTTGGGGAGGCATTTTGATTTGTTTTACGGAAATACATGAAAGGAAACATAATTATTTTTTGACATAGTGGATGGAAATACGAAATAGGCACAAGTAGCAAAATCAACGAGCTTCATAACCTAACGGAAGGCTTCCAAACCGGTGAACTCTTAATCTAACGAAAAGCGGGCAAACCGTTGAACGCTTAACCTAACGAAAAGCGGCCAAACCGGAGAACTCTTGACCTAACGAAAGGCGGCCAAACCGGTGAACTCTTAACGAAAGGCGGCCCAAACGGTGAACTCTTAACCTAACGAAAGGCGGCCAAATCACTGTACTCTTTACCTAACGGAAGGCGGCCAAACTGTTGAACTCTTAAACTAACGAAAGGCTGCCTAACCGGTGGAAGGCGGACAAGCAAGTGAATTTTTTATCTATCGAAATTAACCTTTCGTTTCCCCTTCGAAACAAGACGACCGTTTGCCCTGATAATCACTAGTTGACTTACATAGGCTCTCCTAAATCCTCGTACTAAATTTTGTATCGATAAATTCATCGGTAGTTATTTGGGTTCATCAATTTTTAAATTGAGCCTCTTCCCTGAACTGCCTTCGGCCAATATCGTTGAAAAACAGGTAATGTCCTCAGTGGCATTTATTAACTTCAAATATGAAATTTCATGTCGATACATCCGTTGCAACGGCAGTTATTACAGTTTTTGTGTTTATCCCCTCTTCTCTTTGGTCAAATCAATAGGTGTTGTCTTTAGAGTGTTCTGGATTCAAATATAAAATTTCGTGTCGATACATTCATTCTATCAGGTGTTATCGTGCTCACAGACCCACAGAATTTTTTTTCATATTTGGATTCTGGAGGTCGGGAAACATGAAATTCCATTGAAAACTCCGCATCGATTTTTTGACCGTTTACATAACTTTTTCTGAACCTTTTATAGCTGGGGAAGTGAAAAGAACAGAAGACTTGTGTTGCCTTACAGAAACTTGGAAGTAATGGCCGTTTTACCGTACGCTGGACAGTAAATATCCCACGCAGTTTCCTCTTAGTATTCTTTTATAATAGGTATAAAAGTTTAATTCATTTAAATAACTTAACGGGTTTCTATTTGAGAAATTTGACATTGCAAAACCGAGGTCACCCGAAATACCTTTCATTCCTTACGTTGGCAAAGAGTTCTATCTAACCACTCCGTTGCGAAATTAATTAATTGATTTTTCCGCTGTGATCGTAATGAGTTTCAATTAAGCAATAGGTTGACATGCCTTTCTTCCTACTTTCCTAAAGTATATCTTTGCTTCCTGTAAGTCTTTTTGTCTACCCTTAACATTTTTTTATGTATAAATTTTATATTTACAACTATATACATACAATATATAACAAGCAAATGTGATAAATGAGTAAATAAAATGTCTTGGATATTGAAAGAGAAATCATTCATTAATGACACTCCATTATATTGTGTACCATTATATAAAATAAAATAAGATAACAATAGATTTAAGTCGAAATCAAACGAAAATTGATACCACTTACTTTATTCGAGTTTTAAGTACATTTTACAAGGTATCGCTTATATTTATGACCTAATCAAAACTTTCTTCAAATAAAAATTATACAGAAAAGTAAACGGTACATTTTATGTACAATAATATTTATCATAAGCCTCCTAGTTTACGCATAGGTCAACAATCGTCTTAAAATGACACCTAAAACCCATGTGTTTGTTGAGTTACGCGAAAACGGTTAGTCCTCTCGACTTTGGTCTTTATGAAAAATGTTTCTTATCAAAATTTCAACTATTAAAATGCCCTCCAAATTTGAGAAACAATCAATACTATGAAAGTTACAGCGCTCCAAATGTTTTTTTTTTTTTTTTTTTTTTTTAATATTTACCATTATATTATAAACAATATATAACAAGAAAATGTGATAAATGAATAAATAAAATGTCTCGTATATTAAAAGAGAAATCATTCATTAATGACACATCTTGCATATCACCTGATGAGAGAAATATGAAATAAAATAAGATAAAAAATTGTTAGATAATATAAAAAGCTATGGCATAACAAGTGTGTAGATGTGTCTGTACAGTAGTTTGTGATTAAGTTTTCAATAGATTAGTAGGTCTCGAGGCCATTGCCGCCTCAACATGAACATTAGAAAGGGCTCTTGTGACAAGTCTGCGGACTAAAGGATTAGGGTGAAAGGAAAGGGTAGAATGGAATTTTCAGTAGCGAAATTTTATTACATCCCTTACAAAGTGAATCTATAGGTCATTGTGAAGGATAGCATTAGAGACGTAGAATGGAGCGTTTGTGATTTTACAAATAGATTCTATAAGAATTCGAAGGTTTAGTTGCGCTCTTTGTAATAATAATGTAATACGGAACATTTTTGCTAAGAACAAATTTTTCTATAGGACTAACCGTTTTCGAGAAAATCAAGAAACTATCTGAAGCATTGAGTTTCAATACGTAATTTTAAGAGGGATTTCGACATGTATCTCACAAACCTCTCAAAAAATGTGCCTTTCGGTTTTCTCTACGACTTTTATTTGAAGAAATTTTTGATTAAGCGGTTTCTTGTAAAATTAAGCCCCGGAGTAAAGTGGTCTTAATTTTCGTGCTAATTTCGACGCAATATTTTGCTATTTTTGAGCTCAAATAAGGGAGAGATTTCTCCCAGTTTTCTCTACAACATCTAATTGAAACAATTTTGGACTAATTCGTACTATAAGCAGTATTTTATAAAATTTACTTAAGCCCTGAAGTAAAGTTGTCTCAATTTTCGTCCGATTTCGGCCAAAATCTAATCAGATCTAAGACCAGTGGTGGATTAACCAATAGGCAAACCTAGGCAGGTGCCTAGGGCCCCCGATGATAAAGGGGCCCCCGACGCTGAAGGCCCCAATGTCTAAAAAAAAAAAAAAAATTGTCACTTTTAAAATGATTTTACACGCTTTTGGGAAAAATAATTCAGGTCTTTGACAAGGAATTTGACCCGAGTTATTTTTCCCAATAAAAGGTATGAGGGGCCCCCTATTAAGCATGACTTTTTTTTAAAATAAAAAAACAAGCTCCCGAGCTGAAACAGTTCCACCATTATGTTAAATCGAGATACGGAAATGAGCAAAAATCTCATGGCAAATTATATGAGATTATCGTTAAAGACAAACTCGGTAATGTATTTTCAAACGTCAAAGTAGCTCTTCGAATATTCTTGACAATGATGATAACGAATTGTTCTGCAGAACGTTCGTTTTCAGAGTTGAAACGAATGAAGGCTGGCCGAAGAGCTACTATGCAGCAAGAGCGACTAGATATGTTAAGTCTTCTTAATATTGAATCCGACATTTTGAGAAATATTGATTTCGATTATGTGATCGATAAATTCAGCGAGTCAAAATGCAGGAGAAAGTGTGTATGAAGTCAATTTTACAGCGAATTGAAAATATTATTCTTAAGAATTATAACTGTATGAATAAATTCATGAAAAAAATTGCTGAAAAGTTTTCGTTTTTTATGGGGGGGGGGGGGGGGGGGGGGGGGTTAAAAATAGGGGGCCCCACATTTGCAATCACCTAGGGCCCCGCAGAAGCTTAATCCGCCACTGTCTAAGACGTTTTTTTCCTGTTTTTTGAGTTATATCGTTTACAGAGTATAACACATCCTTAAACTAAATGTATTAAAAACTTCTAAATAAATGTTCATGAGTTGCATAGAAAACGAAATGGGTTTGGGGTTGTGTACAGTTCCCCTGTCATCAAGGTCATGATCTACGTTTCATGCCACCTAGAGTACATATATTTACCAGGATCATCATGTGGAACCATTCTAGAACCAAGTTCGAGGTGTTCTAGAGATGTGTTCTGTTGACATACACCAGATGTGCTCTAACATAGAACATATAAGAATAGTCACGAACCTTCCTTTCAGGGACCACCCAGTCAGGGATGGATTAAGCCGGTTGGGGGCACTAAAAAATATTCGATGAATCACCGGCAATGTACTTCCAAGCACGAATTCATCAAGTAAGTTTTCGCTCTCCTCGGTTTTGAATTTAATTATAAAATTCATATTTCAAACATTCATTACATTGGCATTTATAAAAGTGTTTAAAACCCCCCTTCCCTTTAGCCGATTTAGCTGAAAATGAATATGTGTTTGTTACCAGACTTCAGAACGCCAGGTAAAACATTTATTAGAGGTGTATTCGCCAGAGATCTTGTGGAAGTTCATTGTAAATACTACTGAATAAAAACACTTAGAACAAGTCAAAAAATTCCACTATATTTGTATAAAATACACAATATATTTCGCTGGTTAGAGCATTGTCAAGTGTACTGGTCAAGTGTACAGGATACAGATGACGTGGCCATAAGTCTGTATACTTGACAATGCTCTAACCAGCAATATATATTGTGTATTTTATATAAATATAGTGGAATTTTTTGACTTGTTCTAAGTGTTTTTATTCAGTAGTAAAACATTTATGTTACTTGAAATATTATTTCAATAAAAGTATTAAATATAAACAAAGTAAAATATTCCAATAATCGTTACATATGGTAAAAATATTTAAATGCACTTGTCCTTTGGATTACAAGACTTATTCTGACTTAAGCCCTTTGGCCCAAACACCAGAGATATATTATACTATACAATGTCAATACAGGCCCTGAAAAAGGAACACATCAGTGCCGAAAGCTTGACAGAAATTCTACAAGTTTTATTGACACCACAAGCCTCATCTCTCCTTCCTATTACATCGTTTCTTCCCTAATTTTTATCTTCTTTGTTTCCTCGTAGACCCTAAACGACTGGATGGATTTGAGTGACTTATAAGTCATTTGATTCGTCGTAATCTCCCAACTGACATAGTGTATGTAACATTCTCGAAAAAACAAAAAGGCAAAATATAAAAATTGGAAGAGATTTTACAAAAACATATGTATTGCATAGGGTTTCTTTCTGAAATTATTAAAATAAAATAATTAAAATAAACAAAAAGCCTGACAATGATAAAAAGTCAGATAAGCCAAACAACAGAGGAAAGTCTGTAGGCAACGAAACTACAGGACTATTGGAACAATTCACTGCATCACAAGATGGACCTTAAGTTATGGAGAGTTCGTAAAAAATCGTGATCGGGCGACTTCGTTATATTATAGTTAGTTGTAGTGACTTATGCCCGGGCATTAACTGCAAGGTCATATTGTTAGTTTTTTCCAGCATTTTCCCAGTGGTGTCTTCTTTTTTACTTTTTTGACAATATTTCGTGACACTTTCACGTCCCATGGGTTCATAGTGACCAGAAGAAGGGACGTGAAACTGTTCCGAAATATTGTCAAAAAAGGAAAAAAAGAAGACACCTCTGGAAAAAATACCGGGAAGTCATTTCAACATCCCATCTATAGTCTTACGCGTTGTTTACTCGTTTGTAGAAATTTAGTTGTTTTCTTTCGAAAACTTCGCAATTTTTGTTATGTATACGGTCCCATATGTGAATAATACATTGATGCACTAATAAATCACACTTATAGTTAGTTATTATGTCTCATGCCTGGGCTTTAACTACGAGGTCATATTGCCTACTACCAGAGCGCTCTTTCGTTGCTTTGGTGGAGATGAGCACGACTCTGCTGTGGAGTCTTAAATGTTATCTACTTCGGTTTATCCACCTGGGGTAGGAAGGGGTGGTTAACGACTACCTGACATCCCACAGGTTCGGGATCATCCCTTAATGTCCCATCAGTCTTATCCTCCTTATATTATAGACGACATAAAAGATGGGCGTCTCACCATGGTTTTTGCAACGAACCTTCCCTCCAATTTGCTGTTTTGTTGCCTTTAGACAACCCCACCATAGATTTTTGACTTTTTTTCTGCTCTTTGGGTTATTATTTTTTTCTTATATTTTTCCATAATTGTTTCATTAATTGAGACTCCCACACTTGACTTTTTGATAGGTGTAAGGTATATTTTAGCCCTCAAGACTGTCCATATTAATTAATTGATTTATAATTACTACTTTGCAAGATGGTGGCCCCATTCATGTGGGCTGCCCTCAATGTATAATTCATTCGTTCATCTTGTTCATCCTATAATCAATGGACTAGCTCGGGGCGCCCTCCTCCATGGGGACAAATTGGAATTCCCAACTATATTTTATTTCTTTGCTTATTATTATTTGAAGCCTTCGGTCTCTCCAAAATATATATATATATAATATTTTTGTTAACGTTACGCCATTATTCAAAATGACAAAATAAAACAATTTATTACCATTATATTTTATTGGTACTGAATTTTGAAATCCTGAGGTCGCCGGTAGCTCAGAGGTAGTGTATTAGCGTACTGAGCTCAAGATTGCGGGTTCGGAACCCGGCCGAGGCCTTTAAGTTTTTTTTTCTGGGAGATGAAAAAAAAACATGAGCACGCTATCTTTCGGAGTGACGCTAAGCAATGGTCCCGAGCTTGTGCAATGTCAGAAACTCGTTAAAGACTTGGTGAATATAAAACTGGGTAGGCAAAATTAAAAACTTTCACTGTAGAGTCGGGCTCGGACAAAAAAGCGCTCTGGTAGTATGCGATATGATCTAGTAGTTAAAAGCCCGGGCATGAGTCACTACAACTAACTATCATGGTTATAAATAGGTTCATTTTGCCAGAAAATTTTGATAATGCCTGAAAAATGGCGAAACGTTAACAAAAATAATGTAAATATATTTTGAGGAGACCGAAGACCAATCTGTTGTTTCTTTCAAATCACGTTCATGTTGATTTTTCACCCTAAGTTCATGTTTTCAGACTCCCGGATTACACAAATGAAAAGTGTGTTTTTCTGAAAGAGTGCTTAAGAGTATTCCAAAAACCGTAAATCCAAATAGTAGTATATGTAATTATAGGTTAGGTTTGGTTAGGTTAGGTTTTATGACTCATGCCCGGGCTTTAACTACGAGGTCATATCGCCTACTACCAGAGCGCTCTTTCATCACTTTGGTGGGCATGAGCCCGACTCTACTGTGGGAGTCCTAAATGTTGCTTCCCCTAAATTTTTATTAACCTAGGGTAGGGGTCTTTAACGAGTACCTGACATCGTACAGGCTCGGGATCATCGCTTAACGTCGATCATCCGAAGGACGGCGTGCTTAAGTTTATTTTACCTCCCAGATAAAATAAACTAAGGGCCTCGGTCGGGTTTCGAACCCACGATCTTGAGCTCTGAAGACAAGCACGCATACCACTGAGCTACCGGCGCCCTCTATGTAATTATATGTACACAACATTGTATACGTGGATCCAGGATACAATGAGGATGACATATGACAATTTTCGACAATCGAGCGAAGTGAGGGAGGGTTCAGTTCAAAAATCCTAATAACTGTCAATGTATCATCACGTGATTGATTTTCAACCAAATAGGTAAATTGTTATTAGAGGGAGAGTTGAAACTTAATTGATTCATTCGCATTGGGGAAGTACATTACTGATGATTCAAGACATTTTTTTTTATTATTTTAATAATAAGACCGATGTTTATGATTTGTTTAGTATTTATTGTACAAAACCTTGGCTCTTAAGACCTTGTAGTTAAGCGCCAAAGCCTACTAATATTTATCTTATCTATTTTAGGATCAAATCCTGTTGAGATTAACTTTACCTTTACTATCACAATAGCACAGACGATTAAATTTTGATTATATGAATAGCTATAGGATAGATTTATTCAATCATGATTGTTTCGTAACTGACTTTTGATTGTGTAATGTATGGCCAAGGTAAATACATTCAAGTTTGTTCAACATTTTAGTCGTCAGAGTGCTCTGTTGTCTGTTTGCGTTACTTCCCCAGCATGAATTAGTTCATTAAACTATGTTAAGCCCTCCCTTCTCCTTGTTCAATTCGGCTGAGAATCAATAGATCATGGTTCTTGACAGTCAAGAGAGTTGATGAGGACCGGACAACAAAAGAACAACTCTTCTTCACTCCGGAGGACATTGAGAAAAGTCATCGAGTACCTAACAAGACACCACTCTTCAAGATGGGCCTTGTTCTGGATCCTTTCTGCAGAAGATGTAAAGTGATGGTGGAAACCACGCTACACATCTTGGAGATTGAGAGTTTATTCTCATCTCCGAAGGAGAATCATCGTTGAGGCGTCTTCAACCCAGATGAGTTGATGAAACAGAGCTTCGAGATAGAGAAGTAGGTTGGTAAATACGAGCGTGGAGCTGTTATATGGGCCTTCAGGCTATAATAACATGGGTAGAAAACTTACCCCTGCAGTCAATCAATCAAATCAGTTGGTGTCATACTCAGAAGCTTCTCTCTCCATTTATAAAATTTCGTGTCGACAGATTCATTATATAGCATGCTAGCCTACTGAGCTCGTGGGTTCGAAACCCGGCCAAGGCTCTTAGGTTTTTATCTGTGAGGTGGAAAAAACTTGAGCACGCCTCCTTCGGATGGGACTTTAAGCGATGGTCCCGAGCCTGTGCGATATCAGGTACTCGTTAAAGACCCTTACTATAGGGGAAGAAACCTAGGTAGGCAAAATTTAGGATTCCCACAGTAGAGTCGGGCTCATGTCCACCAGAGTGATGAAAGCGAGCGCTCTGGTAGTAGGCAATATGACTTGTTAAAGCCAGGGATTAAGTCTGCAGTTATTTTGGTTTTTGTGATATTTTGAAATATATATTGTTACTTCAATTTGACAGAGTATGGCCAATTTATATGTGATGTTTGCGCGAATATATTTCTTGATAAGATCTTGAGATATTCTGAACAATGCCCTAACGCCTGAGGTCTGACGTGGCTGGGTCATGGACCGTTAGCACGCCCCAAACCTGGTTTAGCCAAGGCGAGGGATCTCCAACCATCAAGGATTTATTCAGATTTCTTGATCGCTCCATCACAGAATCTCATCCCACAAGGTTAGGAATTTTAAAATTTGCAAGGAAGAATGAAGAAACAACAAGGTTAAAATATTGAATCGGATAAATCATGCATGAAATGGGTGGTCATTGAGTACCTTTCTGTCCAAGGATGTTGTGTAATGAAGAAGCTTTGGAATGTGATGTTTTTTTTTCTTGGAGATGAATTGTTGTTATTGAATAAATAATTGAGATATATTCTTAACTCTTTATCATATGGCTACTCTGCCTACGAAAACAGTTTGCTTGCGATTTAGCATGAACAGTTAAAGTCGCGTGAAAGAAGTTTGTTAGAAACCAAACAGAAGACAAAGTATCTTGTTGTCAGCAAGACACGACACGAAAGAATGTATACAAATCAGTCTTGAAAATATCCCGAAAGTACTGAAATTCAAATATTTTGGTTCCATGCTTACTGATGTAAATGGTATGTTGAGTTAGATCGGCGTATCTAAGCGTTCTTCTCATTCTTCTCAAATTCAGGTCTCTGCCCATCCGTCCAAAGATGCTAATTTGTAGTCCTTATAAAGCCGTTGCTCCTGTATGGCTGGTCCTTGACGCGGAGTTTGGAGAAGAAGGATACAACAGCAGTTCGAAAACAAGGGTTGAGGAGTATCGTGGTACCCACCAGGGATGATATTTTGGGACTGTGTAAACACAGGCATGTGCACTGCCGTCCTAATCAAGAAGGACTCATGTCCACAATCACGGACTTGAGTCCTTTTTAACTAGTTTTCTGCAGTTCATCGCAGCTACCTATAATAGGAGCAGCACAGGAGCAGCTCCGACAGACGGATGAAGTGTGTCCTCTCCAAGACAGACGCGACGGAATTCCATATTATCAACTGAAAAGCGGCTACCCAGGACCGTCGTTGATGGAAGCCGATTGTCTGATTGGTGAAAGATTAGTTGGGTCGGTGGCCAACTGAGTAAGTAAGAAATAAGTTTGTTCTGATTTAACGTCCTTGTATTTCTTAAGTTTCTCTGTGCTTCTCTTGATTTATATTTCAGTCAAAGATCTTCCAGGGAACAAACCCTGGTTTTGAGGACATTTACTTCTTGGCGAGGAGACTGGACAGGATGAATCCAGATAAAATAAGAATTCCGAACTATATATTCATTCACAATTTTCCTGTAATAATATCGTATAGTACCAAAGTGATTTGTTCATTCTAATTTGAGAAAGAGACGTGCAACATACTTGGAGTTTTTGCAATTTTATGTTAAGGTCTTGAATTCGTTTTCGAGAACTCTGAAGGTTAAGTTCTCTCCTGTCTGCGTCTTTATTACTTTCTTCTACTCTTACTTTTAGTATAATCCGTACTTTCTTACCCAGTAATGTCAACTTGAAATTAATTTGGAAGGGGGTAGGAGAGAGTGTGATCTGTAAAAACGTAGTTGGTACAAGGTCCTTTTATGACCACATAATTTCCTTTTTTTTCTTAAAGTAATGGATTACCATTTATTTTGTAATCCAAATGATGTAGCTTAAAAAACTCAATGTTCTACTTGAGTTATTCTTGGACTCCCTCTGGGATTGTCCTGTATTCAATACATTCTAAGAGGATTTCTGACAAAGAAAACATAAAGCCATAATCCTGGAAGGACACAAACAACACATTTTCATGAGAGACTGAAGAAATACCAAGGTAAACACTATACCAAGTGATAAATCATCCATGAAATGGTTGGGATTAAGTTTCATCCCATCGAGGATGATGTTATGTAAGGAAGAAGCCCTGGAAAGAGAAGGTTATTCTTCACAGATGAATAGGTGGGTAACATATGATAAATTGTGGTTAATACATCAACATATGGCTACCGAGAAGATTGGACAAAACCCCAGCCTTTTTGAACACTTCTCAGCTATCCTCTGACAAAGAAGCAGTTTATTCTGAATGGATAAGAGGAGAGAAACCTGTATTAATTACTATTTTTTTGTCGAAAATTCTTCAAAGGTTCGATTCAAAAGAAGCATCTCAGGTTTTTTTGTTGTCTCTGTTAGATCGGAGACTCTATTTAGACGATATAAGATAAAAATGTTTGCTTTTTGTCATGATAAATTTTCTTTTGGAGTGGACTGTACAAAAATGGAGAGTCCCTCAGTTCAGTGTGGTTTCTTCTGACCATGGGACAGGGCGTAGCGACCAACGTTGGTGACGGAAGGCTCTGGTCCCATGTTTTATATTTTTTGACCTGGGGCCTTTCAAAGTAAATTTATTCAGAGACTTCGGTTTCTAAGTAACAACTTAAGCCAAACTTAATTTAAATTAGCAAAATATGGATCTCAAAACATTGTGAGATATTTAGCCAGGACTCGATTAACCGAGAGCTACAAGTCCAGACGATACCCCTCTATTTACCTCCCTCCAGTTAATCAATCCCCTGGCTACATCCCTCCGCCGTGATGATTTTTACTGGCATCCCAATTTGACCTTATCTCGGGCAAGATTTTTCGAGCCTATCACAATATATTTCCATTTGTTCCTTCAGAACATGGAAATAGAAAGAGAAGGAGGTCGTCAAAATTAATCATTTACGTCCCTTCGCGAATTGCTATAGCCCGCTTGTCATTGATATATTTCATATCATCATGCATTCAGAATGGATTATAAGGCGTTTTGGCAGATCGAAAGATCTGAAAGTTGTGTGTCACACAGTAGGATGTATATTGAAAGTATTAAGTATGATAAAAAATACGTCTATGCGAAGAATTGGTTTCGCATTCAAATCAATTGAACCCGTTTCACTCCTACATTTGTTTATTAATGGCATTGAGAGGGACATGTTTGGTGGACAATGGAGTGAGCCAGTAGATGCCAGAAAGATACTGTTTCATATTTATGAGGTCTCAAGGCGTGTTGGTGGTGCTCGGAGCATTGTATGACAGATCACTTGTCTTCTACAAACCATCTGCCATTCACTTGGCAAATCTCCTCTCTCGTGTCGTTCAACTCTTCGTTAGGTGTCTTACATCCCTGTAACAAATTGACATCTTATTTCAGGTGAACTCAAATCGTGACCCTGTATATAATGAAAGAAGGGCTGTTCTACATATAGGCCGTGCCTTCCTCTCCCAAGGATAAGAAATATTATCTTTTATCATCCTCTTTATATGATTGTTATCGCCAGGGTACAAAACCTCGCATGCTGGAGACGCATACCAGACATCCTGTCTTTGTCTCGCTAATAGATGAAGAAATAAGTGATGCGGCCATAACATGATTTTCTTATACCAACCATATTTTTACAGATCATTCTCCCTCTCCTTTGCCTCTCTAAATTCACTTCGAAGCTAGCATTACTGAGTATAAGGATGTAATGTGTTGCCATAAACGGTTATTCTTGTTCCATTGTGGACTACTTCCTTACGCCCAGTAATGCCAATATGAAATGAATTTGAAAAGGGAAAATCATCTGTAAGAACATGGTTAAACGAAAAAGACCTGTTATAGCCTCATCACATATCTTTCATTTTAATACGTTTTATTAAAAAATATCAATAATGTGAACATATTTTAAAATTCGTTGCCATGCGTTACAGTTTAGACAAAACATTGAACTATTTCCTACAGAAATTTGAGGGCGCCGGTAGCTCATTGGTATGCGTGCTTGCCTTCTGAGCTCAAGATCGTGGGCTCGAAACCCGACCGAGGCCCTTAGTTTATTTTATCTGGGAGGTAAAATAAACTTAAGCACGCCGTCCTTCGGATGGGACGTTAAGCGATTGTCCCGAGCCTGTACGATGTCAGGTACTCGTTAAGGTCCCTGCCCTAGGAGAATAAAAAAGTTAGGGTAAGCAAAATTTAGGACTCCCACAATAGAGTCCCAGGCATGACTCATAAAACCTAACCTAACCTACACAAATTTATTTTACCTTTTTGGAGCGCCAAAACTTTGATCGTATTGGTCCTGTAATCTAAAGCAATTTTTATTATTGTAAATTTAATATGGAACATTTTTGGTAAGAACTAATTTTTCGATATGACTAATCGTTTTTGTATAAATCAAGGAAATGTCTAAAAAAAACGGGTTTCAGGAAATGTCATATTCGGACGATTTTCGGCATGTATCTCGCAAACCGGGTGGCCTTCAAAAAATGTATTTTATATAAAATGTACTATTTTGTATTCTCTATAACTTTTATTTGAAGATATTTTTGACTTTGGTATAAAATTTATACTATTTATATTATTTAATATAATCGGTAATCCTATAAGACATATTAAGGTCCTGTGGTCTGTTTTTGTCCAAAATCTAATCAGTTCTAAATTAGCACATGACATCTTAATTTTAAATTTAAAGTTCATTGTTACAATCGTTTTAAAACTCGATCTCGGTTTTTCGAACGATTACACTGGTATATATCTCTGGGAGGGTTTATTTAATCGGTCAAACTGATGATCCGAAGGCGTTACACATTCCTAGGACTGACCTTGTGCTCTCCCTGATGGTTAGCGTTGGTGACTGGTAAAGGATCATTATTTTGGAAGGACCTTGGGCCAACTGACGTGTCCCTTGTCGTCGTACCTACCATTGTGTCTCCAAGAACGACCAATTATTTCTGGTACATGTCACACACTCCCCCGCATCTCTGCATCCAATTGGCCTCCAGTCAATTATTCTGATGCAAGTCGACTTTTGCATTACTTCATTTTGAACCATTAATATTTTTACGATTCGTTTCAGTGACCGCGATCGGACCCACCATTTTCTTGTCGTTTTAAATGGATAAAGTAAGAAAAAAATGTTCTGTACTGTCACCTGTTTAAAGGCCTAAGTGAAATTTATAGTTTCCTTGTAGATGGTTGGCGTATCTTAATAAGCAAGAAATAATACAGTCCACTGCTGTATATTTTTTTTGGATAAGGGACCATGGTAATTTGAAAATAAAATAAAAATTTGATGATCGTCGTCTTTTGTGCTCTAATCATTGGTTCGTTTTAAAACAAAATGCGACTTCATATATTTATTCACTAATTAAGTCACTCCTCCACTTGGGGGCCATGCGGGCTAGAGCGTAGGGCTTTGGTCGCATGGTCTCACCATGGTTTGCGGGTTCGAATCCCGTCCGGGAGTGAGTTTTATTTCGTAGATAGAACTCCCTCCCGGGGCCATGGATGTCTTAAATAATTATATATATATAGCACATTGACATGGCTAATATGCACCGTACATAAAGCCAAAAGAAAAAAAAAAAAAAAAAAAGTCACTCCATTTCTAACAACTGTTTTTTTTTTTTTTTATACCAATAAATATAATTAATTTTATAATATATTATTAATAATTACAATGTGTGTAGTTTTACACATCACAAGGGAGTGTTGGGGGGGGGGGGGGGGGGGGGGGGGGGGGCTGCAAAAATGTGCTTAGTATAAGAAAATCCTTGTTATGGCCACATCACATAATATATTTAATATTATGATGGCACTAATATGTAACAACAAACTGTACGTATATCTAGTTGGAATTTTAAATGATTGCATACTCCGTAACTTGTTTCTTTTATGTATGTTGTATTTAGAAAGTTAAATCCTTTGAATATATTCTCATAACCATAACTTAGTATTAAATTCTCTAAAAATAATAAAAATACCCTCCATGCAGAAAGGCGAATTTACCATCAGTTCTCCAATTTGATCATTACACGATCGTTTTATAGCTTCGTAAATAGAAATAAAAAATAAAAAAGTTTTGTTATTAAGATTAATCCGTAACAAATCTCGCAACAAGCAACATGGAGTCGTTTAAAAAAAAAAAAAATGATTTAACAACAAACTAAAAGGTGTGAAAATGTAAATATAATGTTAAATAGACTGAATGTAGACAGGGAGACTTTTACAACCGTCTGGTACCGGCGATAAAATAGCACCGGAGATAGACGGGGGAATTTTGTAGCTTGGATTCATTGTACCGATAGGTTGGCAACACTGACATTTACAGTGGGGGTAGAGAGAGGTGTCAACTTGGGATGAATTCAAATTGGATAATTATATACAAAGAGGGAAGAAATTTTTTACAGCCTGGATGAAGAGACGTGGGGATAAGGCAGTAAAAGAGTCAGGACTTGTGGTACAAAGTGCATTTATCTCAGCTGCAAATACCAAAGTATGTATATGAAATATAGAAGAGAGAAAAAATAGTTGTCGTCGGTGAATCACTACGTACTTCCCCTCAACGAATTTATCAATTATGTTCTCGCTCTCTCTCTATCTTCTATATATATAAAATCTAATGCACTGTATGTTTATGTTTAATAGACTCCTAAACTTCGATCCAATTTTGTTCTTATGTTCAGCAATTATGTTCGTCGAGTCACCGAGAAGTTTTAGAACATATCTGGGCAACAACCGGCCCGCTGTAAGATTTGGACCGGCAAGACATTTTGAAAAACCCAATTTAAAAAAAAAAAAAAAATATTACACTACTTACTCACACTCACTCCAAATTAGGAAGATCGAGTAGGATGGGGTTTGTCGCTTGCTCCTGCGGAATCAAGTGAGCGAGCAAGGCGAGTGAGGAAAAATTCATGTCATCGCGTGTTTGTTTATGGTCAATAAATTTGCGTATTTTTTTTGTGTTTTTAATGTGCGTGTATAAACCAAAACATCGTACAAGGCTCACTGAAGATAATTTGGAAAATTCTTTACGTCTTTGTATCAGCTAAAAATTATGAACAATACTTTAAAGTCCGACGTTATTTTATTTTGAACCATCTACGCGGCCCGCGTACGTATTTACACACTAAAGTTTGGCCCGCAACATGTCAAAGGTTGCCCATACATGGTTTAGAACATAGTTTTCCCATCCTGACCCCACACACGCACCCTCCCCCGCATTTCGTGCATTCGCTTATGGAACAAATATCATTGAACGAATTGGCATAAAATGTTTTGTATTAGATTAATAACTAAAAATGTTTGAGACTTCTTTCTACCCTACCCTTGCCTTACCCCCGTACCGACCCCTGCATTTTGTTCATTCGCTTAGGGAACAAGAATCGTTGCACGAATTGGCATAAAATGTTCAGTATTGGATTCTATAGAGCACTAAAAATGTTTGAAACTTCTTTCTACGCTACCCTTGCCTTACCCCCGTACCCACCCCTGCATTTTGTTCATTCGCTTAGGGAACAAGAATCATTGCACGAATTGGCATAAAATGTTCAGTATTGGATTCTATAGAGCACTAAAAATGTTTGAAACTTCTTTCTACGCTACTCTTACCCCTCCCACGCACTCCAGGTGTCCACCGTAGCACGGGTTATTATTATTAACTACGACGACCATCGCTGCTCGGCCTTAAATTAGTTTTCATATCAAAACAATAAACAAAATTGCTTTTTGTTTCGGAATTTGACTATATGCCAATGAATAATAGAAAATTGCAAAGTCATGAATGTATTGTCGAAGGAATGCCTAGGAATCGCATTAGAGATATAATGGGAAACATTCAAAGTTCCCCGGGCAACGCCGGGTAATACTGCTAGTAGGCTATAAATCAATAGTTGACATATATAATAGGATTCTGAATCCACACACTACATTTTGTGTTGGTACTCGTACATTGATTATATCAGCTGTTATTGAGTTAAGACGTAATTTAGTAAAAACCTGTCAATTCCCGCTGGGGAAGTACATTGTCGGACATTCACCCATTTTTATATTGGGGATGTTATGTAATCTGTCAGAAATTCGATGCGGAGTTTTCAACGGAATTTCATGTTTTCCGAACTCCTTATTCCAAAAATCGGTCTATGTGTGTCTATAAACACGTTAACTCCTGATAGAATGAATGTGTCGACACGAAAGTTTATATGTGAATTCAGAACCCTCTGAAGACGACACCTATTGTTTTTCAGCCAAATCGGCCAAGGCTAAGGGGGATTAGAGGGGAAGCTTAACACAAGAACAGTAGTAACTACTGATTGCAATGAACTTATTGCTACGAAATTTCATTTGTAAATTCAAAAACATAAGGACAGAACGTATTTATTTTTCACGAACTCGGCCGAAGGGAAGTGGGCATCAGAGAAGGGAGAATTAATAAAATTAATAATAATTAAATAAAATTACCACATTTCCTGTAGAAATTATAGCTTGTCTTCTACTTAATTTTGATTTCTACAGTAATTTCCAAAAAGGGTCCTAAAAAATAATATCGAAAGTTCAAGACGTGCATTTTTGAAGAAAGTGCACGTATTTAAAAGAATTGCAATTAACAAACTTTTCATTTGGATTTCTTCTAAATTTACTAGATGCCTGCCATATTGTTTTTTTTTTAAATTTTGCATAAATGTTAAATTCAATCCAAAGGTATAAATTAACTTATTGGGTTGACAGGGAAAACGAATAGCATAGAATAAGAGAACAAATATTTGGGTTTATTTACTTAAATCTACATTATAAAGTTAACTAAATATTGAAAAATAAAATTAATTTTTAAAAATAAATCTTATATAACTACTTACTTAGAACTATATATATATATTATTTACATATAAATAAAAAAAAGTACCTCCTTTGCGCATCGATTTCAATGTTATTTAACACGTTTTTGGTTCACCACACCTTAAGCCTAAGCACTTTTCTCACTCCTAGCCTGTCCACCTTCACATCTCATGTCACCTCCACAACCCAACTTAGACTCGTCCACTCTAATTAGATCAGCTGATAGTCGTCTTTTTTCCTTCACTCATTGGTTCGTTTTAAAACAAAATGTGACTTCATACTCTTAATTATTCACTAATTAAGTTGCTTCACTGTTTTTATACAAATAAATAAAATTAATTAATTTTATAATATATTATTAATAATTACAATGTGTGTAATTTTATACATCGTACTGTATAAATGTTACCACACGCTATACGATGATATGAGGGGACACTCCAATAAATTTTCCTTATCATATTTCCTCTTAAGGATAGGGTCCAATAGACTAGATCCCAGGGACGAGCAACTACAAGCGTTAGTCTACTAAGGTTGGTGACTTGGGACCACCACACAACTCACTTTTAACGGGAACCATAATTTTCCAAAGGGGTCTGATGAAAATTTTTCTCTTTTTTCCCCCTTCAGAGGGGAAACTTTTAATATCCAAAATGGGTTTTCGCATGAGTGGTCACCACTTTGAACGACATATTCTGATACATCTTCTCTACAAACGATACTTTTTATCTAGTCTTTCTTTGTAAGTTTTATAAACACAATAGTAGAAAGTTCAATAACAGTTCTGATCCCTCTAATAAACATTTTCTTATATTAATTTCTCTTTTCAAAGGCTAATGTTTGAAAAATGTAAACTTTTTTATTTTATTTCATAAAAATAACTATACCTACTTGTCATTAGAGGTAAAAAAAGCAACAATAATAAAAAAATCGATATCGTTTAACAGAAGCAAACATTTTTAAGAAAGCGTGACAGTCTTCTAAACTGGAGAAAGACAGTCGTCAGTGGATCACCAGCAATACACTTCCGCTAGTGTCTTACTGAGGAACTTCTGAATCCTCGCGTTGATACATTCGTTACATCGACAGTTATTAGAGTTTTTGAGTTGAATGATATGGGTACACCGCGACCTTTTTCTTTAGAAGGAAGAACCATCCGAAACTGTTCATGTAGTGGCATGGAGACTGCAGAACATGTAAGAAATAATTTCGAAAAACCGACATATAATAATAATAATAAATTTATTCCCGTTAAACCAATACATGGTAATAGGATACGTCAAAAGAATTTATACATTAAGATAGCTTATAAATAAGATTTATAACTACTTGAGTCTAACACACCTATGATTAGTAGTAATAACAAAATTATTAAAAAAAGTAAAATGAATTTAATAAAAACTTAACAAATAAATACTTAAAATATATGAGTATATAAAGAAAAAATTAATACAAGATACGTTCATAATAAGTAGACACATTTTTCAATTTAATAGAAATTAAGATAACTATTTTTCAAAAAAAACTCTTCGGAAGTGTCTTTATCCCCCAACGATGTTTCGGGACGTTCTTACGTCCAATCATCATCCCATAACTTTATTTTAATATCAACTTGTCCAAGAAATTCCAGACTTATAGACTTATAGTACGATTTATATGGAGGATACTGACAGGGATAGCCCAGGATGTGGCTTCTGCGGTGGACAGAGTCTGAGCAAGCAGTGTCCTGAAGCCATGTTTATCTTCAGACTATGGGAGGCACCCCACCCTCTGCTTTATACAGCAGCCAATGTCACATTTCAGCACCCGTCTGTAACACAACACAAGATCGGGTTTAGGGTTTCGTAGTTCGAAGACCGTAATACATCATGGAATTTAATGAATCTATGTTACTGAAACTTTGCACAAAGTATGAAGACCCAACCATAAATAGATGGAGCAAAAATAATAAGAGACACAGGAAATATTAAGTAACTAAACACAAGATTTATTTATATTCAATCGTTTTGAATATAAATCAAACTAATTTGAGATATTTAAATCCACATATTGCATTTAGTGCCTTTCTAAAAATAATATGAAAATACTGAAGAAATAACAATTTTTTCTTTTTACAATTTCACAACTACAGAACTCGTATATATCCCCGTATAATCTTCTTGTGACGGAGTAGAAACTACAAGTTATAACTTCGTTAATGTTTTTATTTTTATTTTCCGTTCACTGTCGATTCAATATTCGTTTGGTGAACAGATTCAAAAAGATGACATCGTCGAATTTTTGACGAAAAAGCTCACGGCCAGGGTTTTTCAGTTGAGTCCCTCTCTCCTTCTCTTCGGCCAATTCGGCTGAAAACTGATGAACAGAGTTTTGTATTAAAATATACAATTTCGTGTGAATATAATAAAAATAGCTAAAATTATTTTGAAGATTGAAATAATAATAACTTTCCGTTGTACGACCCGGCCAGGGTGGATTTAATTCGCGGGACCGGATCATACCTGGGACTGGATCTACGGCAGCTGGTGGCGGAGACCGGCTACCCAGTGCTCAGCCTGTTTGTCGGCTCCTGGCAAGAGCAGAAAACGGCGGTGTGATGGACTGGGGCGACCACCGAACGCGACAGTGGTCGCCCCCAGCCCGCCGTAGATGTCGTCCTTATTACGGTTCTGAATACACATATAATCGTTACTGTGTCTCAAAGTTCCAATCACACACACAGACAAACATCATCGAAAAAATGGTCAAAACGTATTCTGGGGATCTTGAAACGTGAAAATCCGTTGAAAACTCGATTTTGGAGTGTCACAAGATTACCATACTTCCTTATAATAAAAGCCTAAGAAAGTAAAAAAAAACATAAACAAGGCTTAAATAACAGTCACAATATTAAATAACAGTCTACCAGTTTGTAACAGTGACTATGTATTCATTTTGAAAGTCTCAGATACTAAATTTAAATCTTTGTGCTTCCCAACAAAAGGAAGAGAGGCGCCCTCTAGACTCTACTTAATTCACTGCAACTAAATAAAAATAATAATTCCGTTTTATTTATTACTACTTAATAACTAACATCTTTTAGTATTGTTCTCAGGAAGATCATCTTATTTGCGTTCCTTGTCGATTAGTCAAATATATACACTTGGATAATCCTAATTCCTTGGAAGCAACTTGACATTATGGGAACAATGCTTTAGATTATAAGGCCCGGGCTCCACCATATCTGATGAAAGAGTGCAATTTCGGTTACTTAGTTGGTGTTATTGTGACTCAAGACCGGGATTTAACTAATAGGTCATATCGCCTACTACCAAAGCGCTCTTTCGTCGCTCTAGTGGACATGAACCCAACTCTACAGTGGGAGTTTCTGTCAGAACCCCGTAGTGACGACACCTATTGATTTTCAGCCAAATCGATCAAAGGAAAGATTAGGGGAGAGGCTTAACTCAAAAACTCTTAAACTGACGTTATAATGAATGTACCGAGGCTAAATTGCATACATAAATTCAAAACTACATAAGGACGACACTTATTAATTTTCAGCGACATCGGCCAAATGGAGGACCCCTACAGACTATAATGAATTTACCTACTCAAAATATATGAGGATTTAAGAGCCCCTGCGTAAGTCAACTAATGAATATTAATATGAACGGTCGACTGCTTTTGGAGAGGGAGCGAAAAGTAAATTGAGTTTTTTACATTCCAAACGGGTTCAAAATAGTCTCGAGACATTACCTACCGAGATTATTGTCACATTTGTGTGTGTGTGTACGTGTGTGTGTTATGATGGTTTGTTGAAGAAAGAGCTACATCATTCAAGAGTTTAAGCTCTTCACAAAATATATTTAATGTGTTTTGATGACGAGCACAGTTATACCGCATAGTTCCCAACCAAATTGTCTGTCCAATCTTAGGTCCTTGAAAAGATGCAACTCACGAGCCATACTCAGGATACACATTTCTGCATACCATGGCATGAGAACTGTTGTAAGTGCAGGGCTTCATTGTATGAAAGCAGAAATAGAAACATATGGTCCCTGAAATACTAAGAATATTTTGGCAATTTAATTAGTTCGCTATCTTGGGTTCAATCTAGACTTAAGACGTCTTGGAATCCCAACAAACGACTGGAACGACGGTTTGGGCAGCTCTATCGGCTTCTAAACAGAAAATCCATACTTTATATCGAAAACCAAAGGACTATATACAATGGCGTCATCGTGGTGGAATGTCGGGGGATCACGAAGCTGAATTTATTTATTTTAATTTTTTATTTCTTATTATTATTTGTATCTCGTTATCTTTTGTATATTATTACACAAATAATAATAATGACATAAAAATATAAATAATTAATATATTACATATAATATTACATATATATATATATATATATATATATGTATATATGTAATATTATCACCATTGTACACAGTTTACTCTATGTATATATTACGTATTCTTATGTATGTAACGTTTCTTTTATTATTTTTTTAGTTACATATGTACAAGCATTCCATTTCGTTTCTGAAGATGGTAGCAATACCCGAAAGTACTCCCATATTTTATATATATTTTGTGAAAAAGACAATATTTTAAAAAACATATGTTTTTCTTTAAGTGTTTCTTTTATTAAGTGTTTCACAATATCTATATAGAGAAGAGGGCGCCAGTAGCTCAGTGGTATGCGTGCTTGACTTCTGAGCTCAAGGTCGTGGGTTCGTAACCCGACCGAGGCCCTTAGTTTATTTTATCTGGAAGGTAAAATAAACTTAAGCACGCCGTCCTTCGGATGGGACGTTAAGCGATGGTCCCGATCCTGTACGATGTCAGGTACTCGTTAAAGACCCCTACCCTAGATGAATAAAAATTTAGGGTTGGCAAAATTTAGGACTCCCACAGTAGAGTCGGGCTCATGTCCACCAGAGTGACGAAAGAGCGCTCTGGTAGTAGGCGATATGACCTCGTTGTTAAAGCCCGGGAATGAGTCATAAAACCTAACCTAAACCTAACCTCTATATAGAGAATGTTAAGTATCATTTTCCGCAGTAGTTGCACTTTGCACTTTTGCCCGGTAATTCTGTATAATGTTTCCAATAAATACTGATTTCTGACATTTTGATTTATTTTATTATTCCAAACAGAATATAATTTATAAAGGTTTTTTTCACCTCCCATTTAAAATAAACTCCTCGGCCGGGTTTCGAACCCACGACCTTGAGCTCAGTAACCAAGCTCGCATACCTCTGAGCTACCGACGCCCTCAAGTGGGATACTATTTAAGGTTGTTGACTGTTCTAACTGTCTTAATTTTTTCATCATATCCTATAAGAAACTATCGTACAGATTAACAGAAATAATCTAATTATAGTTAATGATTATTAATGTGGGACATGTTTGTTTTACAGGTGCTGCGATCTATCGGAGGATGGAGGAAGACCGCGAGGACCTGCCATGACAGGAGGCTCTGCAAGCTCCCCCCGGCCCTACACCACACTCACGTCATCACCAACCGTAAGAATCTTCATATCCACAAAGCTTCTTATTGATTATGAATTTCCGATAAAATATTTATGAAATGGTATTTCTTCGTATCTTCGATCCTTGAGGAGCCTTGGCCTCCTAACAACTACTAAAGACCATTCTATATTTTTAAATCGATTAGATTTAACAGAATATACTACTAACTGGAATAGAGACTAATTGACTACTAAATTTCCTAGTTAAAAAGATAACTTTTGCAAATGAAAGACTTAAGCAGGCGAGCAATAATTTAAATTGTTTAAATAATTTAAAAATATGAATATATATTCATATTTTTTCGAAATATAAAATTCTTAGCAAGGATTTAAAGCGGATATTGGAATACTTTGTACCAGGTACATAAATTGAACTTGCCGCAAAGAAGAAAAACTATGTACACCCACAGCACGAACTAAGCAATTATGTGTTCGATAGCCCTACAAAACCAATCAACCGTTTGTGCTAAAAATCAATAGTAGAATTACATAAGAGCATCTGAATCCTCATACTAAATTCTGTGTCGATAAATTCATTACACCGTATGTTATTAGCGTATTTGAATTGAGCCCCCTCCCCTCAATTCCCCCTTCCCTGCCGATATCGCATAATTTGACAGGTTATGTTCTCATTGGGTTTTGACATCCACTCTCAGTAGTCGATTTAGCTGAAAATTAATATGTTTCGTCCTTAGAGGTTTCTGGATACACATTTAAAATGTCATGTCGATACATTCATTCCTTTGGGACTTATCGTGTTCACAGTCACTTACACAAATACCGATTTTTTTTTTTTTTTTCCATTTTTGGAATTAGGAGGTCGGAAAACATGAAATTCCGTTGAAAAATCCGCATCGAATTTTTGACCGATTACATCCCCTTTACTTTGTATAGCTGGGGAAGTAAAAAACACAAAAACTAATAACTCTGCCCTTGTTATGAATATATTGACATCCACATTGAAAAACCCGTAAGGACGAAACCTATCAATTTTCCGCGGAATCGGCCGAGGGGAAGGGCAGATCAGAAGAGTGTGGAGAAGGGGGGCTCAACTCAAAAACTATAATAAATGCCGATGTAATGTTTTTATCGACACCTTTAGTATGAGGGTTAAGAAGCCCATATCTAAGTCAACTATTGATCTTTAGCCCAAACAATCGATTGGTTTTGGATGGAAAGCAAAAACGTAATTATTCCATTTTGGGGCAGTTCATTGTCGGTGATTTTTTTTAAACGCTTTTGCATGAATCCATCGACTTATTTTTGAGTGTACACTATCGCGCGAGGCCATTATCTCTGTGTGTGCTACGCACAAGTAGTTATGTGGAGATAACAGTAATGTATTAGTAATGTGGAGATACTAGGTAAACAGTTACCCGCAGAGCTACGGAGATAAGAGACCTTACCGTATTCTTCACGGGTGAATTCCCAGGACAGGAGGACTTCTAATACCTCGGTCCCTCTTTACCTGAACCTGGTCCCACATGTTACTCAGACCAACCTGTTCTTATGGCAACTGTCCCGCTCTCAAAAAAAAAAAAAGTTGACTTAAGTCCTGGGCTATCCTAAACCTACCCCACTGTTGTGTTCTCGTGCAGCTAGTTATTGTGACTCGTGCCCGGCTTTCATAGCTTTTAGCGCTCTTTCGTTGTTCTGGTGGACATGAGCCCAACTCTACTATGGGAGTCCTAAATTTTGCCTATCCTAAATTTTTATTCACCAAGGGTAGGGTCTTTAACGAGTATCTAACATCGTGCAGGCTATACGACTGCTATGCTTAAAGTTTTTTCACCTATTAGGTATAAAACCTAATGGCCTCGACCGGGATTCGAACAAACAGTCTTGAGCTCAGTTCTGTTACATGTTTAACATTATTTAGTTTTTGTCTCTAGTATTGTAATCGTACAAAAAACCGAGATAGAATTTTCAAGGTCCCCTGAATAGAATTATAATTATTATGTACGAACGCAGGCTGTTTCATAATGTACGCTATTGGAAGTAAATCAATCACCGCCCTATACAATAATGAAGGAGGCCTGATTGGAGTATATCATCTTTATCTGTGTCCTGGTGTCCTGGATGTGATGTTTCTTTTAAAGAAGACAGACAGACACGTAGGAAGGCAGACCTTGAGACTGGAGTTGATGATCCTTGACATTCGCCATGAACATATCGGCTATCCATTGTTCGCCACCTTGTTTCACAATAAACCACCCCACCACTTGTTGGTTTTTTTGCATTCCTTCTCAATCTGCCATGATGACACTCCTCTCCCATCTGATGGCCATCTCAGACAATTATTCAAGACGGTACATAATATTTCCCCCTATAATCTTCCCTTCTGAATTTTTATTATTACTCTAATCGCCCTCTTCCCTTTTGCGGACTTCGCGGAAAAATAATGTATGGTATTCTAATCAAAATTTATAAACAAAATTCAATTTTCTATAAGATTTTAAAGGGGAATTGAATAATGTTTCCCCATATATGAACTAATAAATAAAAACATAGTCTGACCTCTCATATATTTTATTTAGTGCTAGCCGGCGATCGAGGTTGCCTTTATTATCCATCATTTGAACCAGTTATACCTCTGATACCATAGTTTGTTAATTTTTGATGTATTCATTTATAGTTATATGTTACCCTTTTAAATTGTTAGGTTTTTAAACAGTTTCAACAGAGAGCCTAACCATAAGACCTCAAAAGCCGCTGGCACAAAATCATCATGTCAGTTTTACTTCCTCAGTATACGAACTTTATTTATGAGAAGTTATGTTATCGGTCAGAAGTTTTTAACAGAATTTCATGATATCCGACCTCTTCTATTATCGAAACAAAATTTCATATATGAAAAATTACATATTATTACATATATAAAAATTACACACATATAGAACAAGTATCAACGAACACTTTCCACTTTATAAATAGAAAATCGATGATGGTGTTTTTTTAGGATTAATTTTTAAAGATTTTTTACAAGTTTTGTCGATTATGACCTTACGGTGACCTTGAAAATTTTTGTGTATGCAATTTTTGTATTGTCTGACCTTAGTACATAATGTGTATATAAAAAAACTCGAAACTTCAAGAAATTACCGATAGTTATTAATTATTCAAGTTAACAATGCCCAACAATTATTTAAAAACGACAAAAACATTTTTTGTTACTATACTGACAAAAATGTTCCGAAAAAATCCGAAAAACAATTTTTTCGGGTTATTTTATCATTCTGAATCCAAAAATTTTTATATAAATTTATTTGACGGTGGTCGAATTTTTCTTGGCCGTTTTGACAAAGAATGACCCATATGTAAATTCAAACCCCATTAGAACGAGACCTAATCATTTTTCGCGGAATCCGCTGAAAGAAAGAGGGGTCAGAGGAGGGCTCAACTCATAAACACTAATATGTAACTACCGATGTAATGAATGTATCGATATAATATACCTATATGTATGTATCGATATACTATACCGATATACCTATTTATTTTCCGCCGAGATTAAAAGCTTTATTCGTTAACTCGTTCTGGGGAAGTACATTGCCCATTATTTACCAACGACTTTCATTTTGCAACCTTTGTTGTATATAAGCGGTGAAAAATACTAAATTCACTTGAACATTGGAAGGTTTCACTATTTCTTCCTGGTGATAAGCAGTCCTTATTCAGCCTTTCCGTCGGAAGACAATTACCTACAGAAAGGTGGCGGAGCGTGAAGGAATTGCGTTAGACTTTATTAAGATGATTGTTCAAACGAGATGGCTATGAGGTCTTTAAACTCTGTTGAAATATCTCAACAATTCGCTTTATTATAGCTTTAAATGTGTAAAAAGATGTTAGAAAATGATGACAGATGATGTACGACCGTTTTTGCGGGACAATAATGGTATTTGGAATTTAAATATAGAATTTCCTTTCGATGCTTTAACTACCAGGTCATATTGCCTACTACCAGTGCGCTCTTTCGTCGCTCTGGTGGATATGAGCCCGACTCTACTATGGGAGTCCTAAATTTTGCCTACTCTAAATTTTTATTTACCTAGAGTAGAGGTCTTTAACGAGGACCTAACATCCTACAACCGATGTATTTCATCCCCCCCAGATAAAAAATCTAAGGGCCTCGGCCGGGTTTCGAACCCGCGATCTTGAGCTCAGTAAGCAACGCTACCTGCAAGGATTTTTGAGTTGATACCCCCTTTCATTTGGCTGACTCCGCTCAAAATCAACAGGTCCTTAGAGGGTTTTGAATACACATAAAAATTTTCATGTTGATTCATTCGGTTTTTTCGGGAGTTATCCTATTCACAGAGACAAAGCATTTTTTTTTTTTTTTTTTTTTTTTTTTTTTTTTTTTTTTTTTTTTTTTTTTTTTTTTTTTTTTTTGGATCCACATACGCAGATGACCGCTATTCTAGCCTCTCACATAGATCCTCATACTACACCAACACCTCAACAAAATTGAAGTTTGGAGTAAATCTTGGAAAATTAAATTTAACACCACAAAATGTCAACACGTAACATTTTCTCTCCGCCGTGGTGACTGCCCCTCAGTATTCATTGAAATCATCCATTACCTCATACCTCTTCCGTAAAATATTTAGGTTAACCCTCGATAGAAGGCTAACTTGGAGCCCTCACACTTCGACGACACGACTCACACTAGACCGGCGACTTAGACTATTGTACAGTATTTTGAATAGGCGTTCTAAATTATCTACTCGTCAAAAACTGAATTGTTATACCTATCTTCTCCGACCTCTCTAGACCTATGGATTACAAATATATGGCCCAGCCAAGACTTGGAACATCAAAAGAATACAGATATTACAATCCAAGACTCTCCGACTGATCATGCAATGCCCACCATACGTTAGCAACAAGACTTTACACCGCGACTTGAACGTCACACCCATACACTTGTGATTTGAATGGTTCTCCATTAAACATTTATACCAACGTTTCTACACCAAAATTTACTTACACACCAATCCGGAAGTTCGAAAAATCTTAAATCCAAATTTACCCCACAATCCCCCAAGAAGATTAAAGAGTGTTTGGCACAGAGAGATCTGTTATGAAGTGATGCCATGAGGTGTTTTTGCTCTCTCAAGCCTTTCATTTCATATTTATTTTTACTACTTTATTTATTTATTTTTTATTTTTGTTTAGTATATTTCAGCCCAGCCGCTGGTTGTGCATTTTTTGCATAGTTGTGGCTTAAGATAAATAAATACAAAAAAAAAAATACATTTTTGGGAAACATGAAATTCCATAACGAATTTCATACCGATTAAATAACTTCCCTTATACTTCCTATAACAGGGGAAGAAATATTGAGAAACAGCTGTTTTGGGTCTGCTTACATGCAAAATATATATCCATACTCTAGTCTCAAGATGTGAAGTATTTACGGTAATTTACATAGTTAACGGCACCTCCTTACAATTACGTCTAGAGGTGGTGTGTGTACACAGAGGAGGTGGGATGAGGAGTTTGAAGTGAGTTTGAGCGCATAACTTAAGTTAACGGTAAGGTAAGAGATGAGATGAGAGACTGCTGAGTGGAGCGCCTTACGTAACCTTGTCCAGGTTCATTGTCTTCATGGGGGCCTCACATCTCATCCTTAGCAGGGTCCCGCCATTAGCCACCGTCTGTCTGTATTTCATTCTGAATCTACACTATTGACCGCATAATAACGGAAAGATTTTAATGTTTTTAAGGTTCTTTGGTGACCTGACCACTCCCTCTGAGAAGGAATTCGTCATTTGCCGTCTGTTTAGCGGCTTAATTTGTTTTTACTTTCACAGCTCTACCAAATAATCGGACAGAAATTAGATGTTGAGTTTTCTCAGAGAATCACCGGCAATGTACTTCCCCAGAACGAATTAATTAATAAACTCGATGCGCTCTTTTAACGCTCTGGTGGACATAAACCCGACTCTACTACGACAGTCCTAAATTTTGTCTGCACTAAATTTTTAATTCAAATAGAAAAGGGGTTTTTAACGAATACTTTTTTTTTTTTTCTGGTGCTCCGGCAAATCACCTGGTCCGATATCGTCGGGGGAAGAGGTACATATTAATTTAGTTATTTACAAAGTTTTTTGGTGTCTGGGGGCGATAGCCTCTGGTCGCTTGCGGGACAGACTGGCGCTCTCAGACCTCGTAGGGGTTGCGGCTCCCGGGTGGCGCCGAGAGAGCTCGAGATCGGTGGAGTAGGGCTGCTTCGCGGTCACCGGGGGTAGACTTGGGGCCGGCCCGTCAATCGCCCCCGGTGCCGGGTCAAGCGGGTTTTTTCTGTTCCCGCCAGGAGATGACAAACCGGCCGAACGCCGGATAGTTAGACTCCGTCATCAACTCCGGCAGGATCAATCCCAGATACGATTCTGTAGCGCTGATCGACTCCACCCTAGACCTGTCGTACAGCGGGCAATCGAGGACCACATATTTTGCTGTCTCGATGCCGCCACACGAACAGTTCGGGCTATCCTTTCTCTTAAAGAAGATGGAGTGGAAGTCGCCGTGACCTGAAAGTATCTGAGATGTCTAGTGATCGGGCTTTAACGAATACTGACATCGTACAGGCTCGGGACCATTGCTTAAAGTCTCATCCGAAGGACAAGGTTTTTTCACACCCCAAATAAAAAACCTAAGGGCCTCGGCTGGGTTTCGAACTCACGATCTTGAGCCCAGTCAAGAAGAACGCATACCACTGAGCTACCGGCGCCCTCGATCTATAGATTTTGGAGGGAAAGCGAAATCGTCTTTGATTTATTCGTGCTGGGGTGAAATTCCGGAGAAAAGTCGACATCGATTACATAACTTCCTGTATACTTCGTATAACTGGGGATGAAATACTAATCTGATGACCTCTTGATACCTTTCACGGGTTAGAATTGTTCTGGATGAATGGGTTGTTTGTTCAGTCAATAGAGTAATGGCAAATGGTCGAAAACATTAAATAAGTGAATGAAGGGGTTGATTGTATGTAAGATGGCGCCTATTGGAGACAAGAATGCAACAATGGACAATGATAGATAGCTAGTATGCGGATGTCGCAAATAGCCCGCCTCGCTCCTTGTTCTTGTCTGGGATAATGAAGCCATGGCTCATCTGCTCACTAGCTCACTCCATCTACCATCAATGGAACTAATTTGGCAGCCTTACCTGGTGAGTCACTCTTCAGCCATCATCTACAGCCTTCTTAATCAACTTTAAAAAGTCCTCCGTGACTCACCAGAAATGTACTTCCCCAGCGCCAATTAATAAATAACAAAAAAAAAAAAAACTAAGTTTTCGCCCTTTTTCTGAACTTAATTAATCGATTTGGCTGAAAATCAGTGGGGACTTTTGAATTTTTTTTTCAAATAGTCTGTATAAACTGTATAAATAATATATATACAAGCTAATTGTCTAAAAGAGTAAAATATGACCTAGTCAAAATGTCAATAAGAGAGTAATCACCCAGTGATGACACTCCCAAGGCACTGAGTTGCACTCATTTATAACTCACTGTCACTGCTGCTACTAAGGAGGTGAATCATATTACTAAATTTCGTTTTACTTCCTAAGCTATACGAAGTATAGGGGAAGTTATGTAATCGGTCAGAAATTCGACGCTGAGTTTTCAAACGAATTTCTTGTTTTTCGACCTCCTGATTGGAAAAATTAAAGAAAAATGTCTGTCTGTGCCTATGAATATGATAACTCCCAATAAACTCGATGTATCGATACGAAATTTAATTTGAAAATTCAAACTTTTATAAGGAGAACACCTATTAATTTTCAGCGTAAATAACCGAAGAAGGAGAAGGGGATCAGAGGGGGTTCAACTAAAAAATCCCAATAATTGTCGATGTAATGAATGTATCGATTGCAAATTTTATTTTTAAAATCAAAATCCATTGTAATAACTACCGATCTTTTGCACAGATCACTTTTCATTCCTCTCCCCCCTTTAAGGTTCGTTACGTGGCAATATTGTGTATGTGAAAGTCATTGAAAAATGGAACTTTACGGTTCCTGGCACTACGATCCTTGTAGAACCTGGGTATCCGCAACGATCTTCAGCCATTCTTCTCTATCCTCGGCCTCCCGTCTCCATCTTCTCACACCTATCGTTCTGAGGTCATCCTCCAGCGGCGTCTATTTATTTTTCTCTGTCCTCCCGGGTGTCTCTCCTGTATTCTCCTCGGCAATCTGTCTGGTCTCCATCCTCTGTAAATTCCTCAGCCATCGCATCCGCCCCTGCTTCACGAAGGCCTCCAGATCCGGGCTCTTGTACAGGTCCCTCAGCTCTCTATTGGACATTATCCTCCAGTAATGCCAATTTGAAATTAATTTGACTGGAGGGAAGGGGAGAGAGAGTGATCAATAAAAAAGTGCTATAAGAATGTCCTGTTATGGCCATATTTCTTAGTTATTCATTGAAAAATTATATATCATCCATCCTGTCTTAAAAGTGACCGTTCATCCAGCCTGCGAGATCAAAATGAATCATTCTGTGTGGTTCGGTCGGGTTTCCGTTCCACCTCGAACTGCTGCTCCAGTTTTCCGAAGACAAAGTGTGTTGTCAAAACTGTAATCTGACCTATATCGCCAAAACCTTGGATTATATCCGAGCTTCCTTTCTGACCATGTTAAAGGCTTATAACTGGATCGTTATACGATTTGATTAATCGAAAAATCCTTCATTACTAAATCCTACAATCGAGTAATTTATTGATTTTGCTATCATAAAATACAGAACAGTGCCGAAGTTGTAAACCTGGGAATGGCAATAACTGTTATGTTACTGTTTTAAATATACTGGGATAGCAGAATGGTTTCATTGTACTGCGTTATTCTGAGAGTGACTTTCATATATACCCCCATTAGTACCAATATGAAATTATTTTGAGAAGAAGGAGAGACGAGGTAGAGTGAGTAGTAACTATGGATGGGCGATAGTCGATAGTTGGTCTCTATCGATAATCCTATACTATCGCTGGAAAACTATCGATAGTATCGATAATTCCGTAAGTTGCCGCTTTTCATGTAAAATACTTTCCAATTCCAATATTATATTATAATTTGAATATTTAATTTTTATCTTTTTATGTACCTAATTTAAATTATTCTATTTTATGGAGGATAAAAGGGGAATAAAAATATCAATCGATCTTATGGAATTAACATTTTCTGTCTAAAATAATAGCGCATTAAGTATAACATTTGACAAGAATATTGACACATTAATTAATGTTCAAAAACACTTATTGTAGATAAACAAAAAACAATCAAGTAAGTACAATGGTATTAGATTCAACTATTTTTATTTCAATCAACGACTTTTATAAAACAATATAAAAAATTAATTACCAGTTTACGAAAAATACTTTTGTAAAACTTTGTGGAACAGTAGGCAGCGATCCAGCTTGTGCAGTGGGTACTTCGGTCTTGGGTGCCGGTTTATAAGTTTCTTGGTGGCGTCTCAAGAGGTGATACCTTAAATTGGATGTGTTGGAACTAGTTTTGAATAAATCTTTGCCCAAAGTACATTTACACTTTCCCCATTATCAAAGTAAAAATTCTAAAATAACTTTCTTCAATACGTATCCCATTTAATGAAGGAAAATTCACATCGATAGTTACTTAAACTATTTATGTGACTATCGATATTTATAAACTATGGATATATTGATGGGAATGGTCAAACAGTGTTCAGGGGACCTTGAAACGTGAAATTCCGTTGGAAACTAAATCTCAGATTTTTTCACGATTACATGAATAAATAAATATTTTTATAAAACATATTTATACATGCACTATATCTTTTTTAGCCAGTAACAGTTGGCTCTTTCCTCTAATTTTCACTTTCAAAAAAGATAATTGTATTCCTCCATTCACCAGCGTCCAAGTTTTACTGCTGACACGAGTATCCAGCATTAATAACAACACATAAACGAAGTTATTGACTAATAAATTATATTTTACCCTGGATAATTGAAAGAAAAATGGAAATGTTGTGTGATAAAGTATAAGTGGAGTGAGGTGAACCTTTCACTTATATAGGCCATAAGGTGGCCACCCACTACTATCCACTGGGCTCCTAAAGAGGGCAGCACCTTCTTAGCAACGGACTGGCATTATTCTGACATCTCCTTGCCAGAGGTGTAACCACAATTATCTCAGATACTAATTGTCAGATACGTTTGATAGAGGATTTAGGTGTGCTTTACTTCATGAGTCATTTTTTGGCATTTTTTTTTTTGGATGAATTATAAAAACTATTTAAAAATAATTTTAAATATAATTAAAACCTGTAGGGGGCGCCGAGGTAGATTGCTAGCCCACTAAGCTCAAAATCGAGGGTTCGAAACCTGGCCGAGGCCTTTAGGTTTTTTATTTGGGAGATGAAAAACCTTGAGGACGCCGTCCTTTGGATGGAACATTAAGCGTTGGTCCCGAGCCTGTACGAAGTCAGGTACTCGTTAAAGACCCTAGGTGATAAGATCTGGGTAGTATTATTATTTTTTTTTAACATCGACCACCCTTATGTATGGATTTTTTTAATTTCCCAGCTATACGAAGTATAGGGGAAATTATCTATTCGACCAAAAATTTGATTTTTCAAAGGAATTTCATTTTTTCCGACCTCCGGAAAAAGAAAGTTGTTGGTGAATCACCGGCTATGTAGTTACCCCAGCAACAACAAGTGTATCCAGAACCGTCTAAGAACATCTATGTATTTTCAGCCAAATCGGCCGAAGGGAAGGGAAGATTAGGAGAGAGGCTTTAATACAAAAAAATAACTGCCGTTGCATTTTTTTTTTTTTTTTTTTTGTTTCTATAGTATATGTCAGCCCAGCCGCTGATTGTGCATTTTTTTTGTATAGTTGTGGCTTTAAATTATTGAATGTAAAAAAAATCATCGTTGTACTTATTATACTAATAAAATTAATGTATCGATAAAATATATATTATTAATGGTGTTTTGGTATGGTTTTCAGTTGAAGACGGTGATGGAAAGGGAGAAGACACTACCTGGTGTGGACCGGGACGGCAAGCTGCTTGGTGACGCTGACTACAACATACCTTCACCTCCAGAGCGCGATCTAGACGCATTCGCTAAGTTCGCCGAGACACGACTATCACAGGTAACACTATTATTGGGAACTTTATTTGGTTACGCAAGCGATTGGAAATGTAATAAACAAACATTTTTTGTTACAACCAATTTTTGTATAGGTTTAAGCTTTTTTGCGTAAATCATGGAAATGTCTAAAAAAAATGAGTTTCAAAACATCATTTTTGGAAAGCTTTTGGCATGCATCTCGCAAACTGGGCGATTTTGAGAAAAATATATTTTATATAAAATCTGTCTCTTTGTATTCAATGTGGTCTCAATTTTCGACTGATTGAAATGGATTGCTTGCAAGTTACCAATAGGATCTTCAAATTTCCCGTGCGTCTGATTCCTAAATCAGCAATCAGCTGTTACATAAATGTACATATACAAAACAAGTCATATTACATTTATTTAAATATATATGAATTCGATCAATTATATATCCTCGCTCAAAATCGTACTTTATGTTATACTTTATACTCTTAAAGCTGATTTTACCTGAGCAGTAAAAATGCAAAGCGCAGCAGCAGCAAATGCACGCCATTGGATGTGAGTCATTTAATTCTAAAAGCAAGAGACCACAGCGTGCATTAATTGCTGCTGCGCTTTGCATTTTTGCTGCTCATGTAAAGTCAACTTAAGTATTACAGTGAGTGGTTACCTCAGGGGGAGCTTCTAGAGGCCCGAGTCTCCCAAATTAATAACAATAAGTCTGCAAAGCTAACCAAGGAAACTGCGGACTGTGTCCCCGGGAGTCTATACCCCCCACCCTCGAAGCCTAACTTTGCCCCCCCTGCTCAAAATCCTGGCTACGCCCCTGAGTGTATATAAAATCTTCATTACCAATTTCAAGTTCATTGCTACAATCTTTTTTGAGTTTGAGACCGCTCACAATGTACCAATCACACATACACAGACAGACGTCATCGCGGAAATGGTGAAAACGTGTTCAGGAGTCCTTGAACACGTTTTTGTTCAAACTTCACGCCAGACGTAAAATTCCTAATGATGAGGGAAAATCAATTCCGTTTATATTTTGCATCCTGTGAAATAACCACTTCTCAATAAATGAGCCATCTTCATATTATTGTGACATGTGTACTTGTGATATTGCAGTTGAGTATTGACGGTGGGTACGATGGATCCCAGAGCTCGCTGACCCGGGCGGAGCTGGAGCAGTACTCACGGGCCTACGAAGAGGTGAGGGCGCCCTCCCATAGTCAGCAGCCCTCCTACGCACAGAGTGAGGGCTACCACAGCTACGTCTCCAGTGCTGACTCCACCACCACCACCCCTTTCTTGGACAGGTATGAGTATGGTATTCGAGTCCTGGACGACCGGTTTTTTTCTTTTGAGTGTATCATAGAATATACATTTTCCTTAATTGTAAAGAAAATCCTACCTGTGTGTGTGTTCGTGTGTTGGAGAACATTAAAACTCCTAATAAAAATAATGTATCGACATAACATTTTATATGTGTATCCAGAATCCCATAAGGACGACACCAATTGAATTTTCGCAAAATCCTAAAACTGCCGATACAATGGAAGTATCGACACGAAATTTAGTATGAGCATTCAGAAGTCCCTGTGTCAACTATTGATTAAAACGGCCGATTGGTGTTAGGGGAAGAGCAAAACTTAGTTAATTAATTCGTGCTGAAAAAGCGCATTGTCGGTAATTCGATGACGATTTTTTTTTTTTTTGAGGTAAACCCTTGTAGATTTGGAGATATTATAGTAGATAATAATATGCTGTAGTAAATTGGGGAGGGAGAATTATTAAATATATTGGATCCGGTAAACCTAAAAAACTCTTTGCCCAGGGTTTCGGACGCATTTGTGAATCATCTGAAGAATAAAGATAAATATTACCTTTTAGAATGCCGATACAACACATTTTATCCCAATATTTACAACACTGATCAACTCCAACCATACCTAAACCTGAATGCTCCTTTCTCACACATCAAACTGGCTCAACTCAGTCTATCTGGCAAGTACTATCTTGAAATCAGTTACAAAAATAATGTACACACCCTTAATCCCCAGGAAGTTTTTTCAATCTTCAATAAAAATGAATTGGAAGACGTATACCACCTGTTAATATCCTGACCGATATACTCTCCCATATAAGCCACTTTCCTGCCTCAGAGTATCAGTATAGACCGATCCAACTTTCATACGTTACATTCTGGCCCATAATAAGAATGGTATCAATCATTTTCTATTATTTGATCAGCGCTCTGAAACTTAGAGCATTCATTGATAACGAATAATGTACTTCAACCTACATCCCCACTCCATATTTACTGTCTTTGTTACATTATTATTACTTATTTTATTTATACTTTTTTATTTATTTATGTTATATATTTATTTTGTTAAAGGTTCCTTTATATGTGTCATTATTGTTTTATATGTGTATCCCTTTATATGTGTCATTATTATGTTAATATTGTAAAAGTAATAGTCACTGACTCCATTGTATAGGGGAGATCCTTTTAAACAATAAAAAATATTATTATATTATTAATATCCTGTAGTGGAAGCATAAATAAATGATAATTTTAAAAAAATATCCTTTTTAGGGTTTTATAGGTCAAAGACCGAAAAAATCCCACAATCCTACTGTCCCATTGTCCATCTGGCCCACAGTCCTACATTCCCATTGTTTCACTATCCTATTGTCCAACGAACTGTGTTTACACATTTTAAAAAAAACCTTCAAATATATGTATAGGCAAAACATAGCACATTTGAACACCCGTGACGTAAAGATGTTCCTTCACAATTTTCCTGTTTGTATTATAAATACATATTCATTTTTCTAAATTATTTGAACAATTTAAATTATTGCTCACTTGTTTAAGTATTTATTTTGCTAGATGTAATAGGTTGAAGGTATCTATGCTCTCGCTAATAATTTAGAGCATAGGAACTTGATTTAACTTTTAATAGTAACTTATATTCTTAAAAAAACAAGATTCTTAGATACACAGGAGATACCAGCAATAATAACAGTAATTTTTCCTAAATCAGTTTATCTTTTATATTTTTTAAATAATAATTCGTGGTCGAATTTCCAATAAATATTTATGAAATGGTATTTCTATGTAGCTTGCCCGAAGGCGCTTCGATCCTTGAAGAGCCTTGGCTTCCTATCTACGGAAGACCATTCTATATCTTTAAATCGATTAGATTTAACAGAATAGACTACTAACTGGAATAGTGAATAATTGACTACTAGACTTCCTAGTTAAAAAGTTTTCATAAAATTCTTAGCAAGGATTTTATACAAATATTGGAATACCTTAAACATGCATCAGTGAAAAAAAACTATGATTCACCGTCAATGTACTCCCCCAATACGAATTAAACAATTATGTTTTGCTAGCGCTACAAAACCAATCAACCGTTTGTGCTAAAAATCAATAGTACAATTACATAAGATTCATTACTTCGGCAGTTATTAGGGTTTTTGAGGCTAACCCCTCCCCCTTCAGCGAATTTCGATAAAAATTAATAGGTGTCGTCCTTATAGGGTTTTTAATTTACATGTGAAATAGCATGTCAACAATTACATTATAAGGGCAGTTATTAGAGTTTTTGTGTTAAGCCCCTCCCCTTCAGTTTGGTCGATTTGGTGTCGTCTTTAGGGGGTTCTGGATACGCCTATTAAATTTCTTGTTTCATACATTCTACCAGGAGTTACTGAGTTCATTGACAGAAATTTTTTTTATTAATATTTGGAATTAACTGGGGAAGTAAAATTGTTGGGGGGCTCTACTCAAATATCCTATAATTGCCGATGTAATGAATGTATGAACATAAAATTTAATATGAGAATTCATAAGCCGCTATTTAAGTCAACTATTGGTTTTTAGCCCAAACGGTCGATTTTTTTTTTTTGGAGACAGCAAAAACATAATTGTTAATTCATTGCCGGTGATTCATCGACTACTTTTCTCATTTTGGTATAGATTTGATACATATGTGTGTGTGTCATGTTGCAGATTGCGTCGTGAGAGCGAGACAGGGCGGGAATCATCAGCCAGCTCAGGATCCTCCAGCGAGACGCTCAAGTGGCACGGATCCCTGTCTGACGTGAGCGGAGCACCTCAGCAGATCGCTCACTCTGCCAGGGTCTCCATGCCACAGCGGCATCACTCCGAGTCGGTCCTCTACCTCGAGCCATGGCCCAACACCCCCTCTAGTCAAGTGAACAACATGCGACGGCTCTTCCCCGTCAGCACCTATGAACCCACCGCACCCAGGTAGAGAGAGGCCCAATACCCTCCCCTCCCTCACAGTTGAGCCGGAGTTATGGTTTTCCAGAATTTCACTCGACCACATTTTTACATTCAGATCAATATTATTTATTTTATTAATTTCAAAACAATACTTTGTAATTGATATAAGATTGCCGGATTTAAGTCCAAAACAGACTAAATGGAACCATAACATAGTATTAGAAAAATAAAATATAATAATAGACATAATAACAATGAATAAGAAAAATAAAATATAAAGATAATAACATCGAATAAGAAAAATTAAATAAATAAATGAGTAAAAATATAATAAAAATCTCTTTACACAGTTTTCAAATCGTCCTAATTGTGTCTAAGTAGACAAATTAAAAATTTAACAGAATTACTATCAGTTGAAAAAAAAAACAGAATTCCATTTCACACTGTAATTGTTAAGTATAAATTGACCAGTCTATAGTCTATTTAACTTGATTTTTAATATTAAATGGAAAATTTCCAACAAGACCCTCCATACTGACTTGAACTTTCCCTACATCACCGAAGTAGCTAAATCCAAGACAAAAAGTTATTCTTAAGATCTCATTTTACTGAAATATTAAGCTTGTTGAATTGAACAATATGCTAATTACCAAAAAAATTAGATCCTTTCTTTTTTTCAAACATTGGTAGCCTTAGCACAACCGTTATACATCCCTTGGACTTCTGACATGATTGTTAGGGTCACTAGTAAAACATTTGTGCCAAAAAGTCAAAAGTGATTCAAATTCGCTCCAGATTTGGTTCTGAATCTTGCAAATTTTCCTAGAGTGATGCCAATTTCATCTGAATAAAGAAGTGTATTAAATGGTTATTAAATTAAATTATTTGTAGATATAGAATCCTTTTTGAGTTTTTCTTATAGAAGTAAATCTTAGAATACATATGTGAGATATGACAACGAATCATATTACTCCAATTAATTTGTGAAAGGAGAATGAACAAATATTAAATCACGAATAGAATGAAAAATAAATGTTTTGAGGACACTTTTTATACTTATGACAATAAAAATTTTTTTTTTCCTCTTGTTTTTACGTTTATGTTGTTTATAAACACGATCGAGAAAGCAGTGGACATCTCAAGATTATTTTTTTAAATTTGTCTTTTATTGTCCTTGTGACAGTCTAAAGTATCATAAAACTGGGAATGGGACAGTTTTAAAAAAATGAGTTTTTCTTAACTTCGGTCATTGTTAATAAATAACATAGACTAGATTTTGAAAAATGATATAATTATATTTCATTTCAAATACAAGGGCCAGTCGGCGTAGTTAAAAGGAAAAACAAAAATAAACAAAGTTAACTCTCCTGATGTGGAGGGGTGAATGTGGAAGATGGGCGGATGAACTGATCTCCAAACAAGGCCGAGAAGATCTGGGAGTAGGCTGAGGACGCCGTCACACCAGATGAGCCAAGTACCAGACTTCAGAGGTCCACGGAAAGGCGATCCGGATTGACGAGAGAAAGTCGGCGGGTTGGTGGCCTTGAGAAGTGCCCTAATGTCAACAGGCTGAAGGACCATGGAAGACTATCTGTCCAACACTGACCAGCGGTCATAAAACGAACTATTCCCCACTCCCCCACATTCATAGGCTCCTCCCACAAATTGTTAATATGATGTAATATAAACATAAGAATAAATTACATGAGTAATATTGACCATAGTGATTATGATAATAATATTAATAATTATTAGAATAATTAATGGAAGAAAACTTAAGAAAAAATACCTCTACAAAAAATCAAAAATTAATTAAATGTTGCGCTAACATAACCGCCCACCAAATTTTATATGAAAAAAAATTTAAAGAAATTACTTCTCTGAGTCACCCGATTGGGGAATCAGTGGCACACACTTAGATAGGGGACGTTTAAAAATACCCTTAAGAGTATGAACATTTACAACCCTAACAATTCCGTCGGGACCTGGGAAGACGTCAGTTATTCTTCCGCGAGGCCATTGAGCAGGTGAGGAATGTTTGTCCCAAAGAAGAACCAAATCACCGACATGAGGATGGTAAGTAGTTCTAAACCATTTTGGTCGTTGTTGGAGAGTTGTAAGATATTCATTCCTCCATCGTTGCCAATAGTGTTGAACTCTTTGTTGTACGAGTTGCCATCTGGTGAGTCGATTCTCAGGACTGTCCGTAAAGTCGACTTCTGGTCTCGTTGTTAGAGCTGTCCCAATCAAGAAATGACCTGGAGTAAGAATGTCTAGATCAGTAGGATCTGATGTTAAGGCACAAAGAGGTCTTGAGTTTAGAATCGCTTCAATCCTTGCGAACAAGGTGGTGAGCTCTTCGAAAGTGAAAGCTGTATCATTGAGAACGCGTTTAAAATGATTCTTCACGCACTTGACGCCGGCTTCCCAGATACCTCCGAAATTGGGTGAGTAAGGAGGGTTAAAAACCCATTCCACACCTCTCGTCAGTAGATGGGAAGACAAATCCTCTTGGACAGAATTTTTATGTAACCATTTCTGCATGTCAGAGAGATGCTTTGCCGCTCCGACAAAGTTGCTGCCACAATCTGACAGAATTTTAGTAGGGAGCCCTCTACGTGAAATGAATCTATCGAGCGTGGCCATGAAGGACGCTGTCGAAAGATCAGATACCAGTTCCAAATGAAGAGCCTTAGTAGTCATACATACAAACAGACATAAATATGATTTGCTAACAGGCGCATTTCTTCTCCGAGACTCCCTGATAGAAAATGGGCCGGCAAAATCGACGCCAACATTAATAAAAGTTCGGCCAGCTTCAAAACGACACGTAGGCAAACTGCCCATCAGAGCCTCAGCTGGCTTTGCTGAAAACTTATAACAAATGTCACATCTAAATAACTCTTGTCTGATTAAACGCCTTGCTGAGAGGATCCAGAAACGTTGACGTATCAAGGCATGGAGTTGATTTAGACCAGCATGCAAATACAAGTGGTGATAGTGACGTATTATAAGTCTAGAGAGGTGGGAATGATGAGGTAGGATGATAGGGTGCTTCATACCTTCAGGAAGAGGTGATTGTTGAAGACGACCGCCCACCCTCAAAAGTCCCAAGGGATCCAAGAATGGAGTCAGACCTCGGAGATTAGTGGAGGCATAGTCCTCGTCGCCACTGTGTATAGCGTTAGGTAAATAACAATTTTGGATAAGACGGATACAGGTTGTCTCCGCCGCGTTCAATTCTCTTAATGTCAAAGGTCCACACAGATTGGAGTTGCGGGCATTCTGGATGAATCGCCGCACATACGATACCGTCCTGAGAAGCTTCATAAATGATGAGAAGTTTTCGATCCATGACACAAGGTCAGGGACGACCTTTGAACTGAGAGTAGCAATTATACCGCCCCTAAGCTCGGGCAAAACTGTTGTCCGGCTACAAAATCTTTCGATCTTTGGCCAGTCATGGACGGGAAGTTGTAGCCAAGACGGTCCGTTCCACCATAGATCATTACGTAAAATCTGAGATGGGCGGAGACCCCGTGAGGCAGCGTCAGCTGGATTGTCCAATGTGCCCACGTGACGCCAGGACACCTCAGGAGTTAACTGTAAAATTTCTACAATACGGTTGGCCACAAAGGTTTTCAATAAATGAGGTGGAGTATGTAGCCAACCTAACACAATAGCGGAATCCGTAAAGAAGAATATTTGATTTATCGAAATTCTGTCTCGAAATTTTTTCAGAGAGCTGAATAATGTTGCAAGAAGAAGAGCACCACAAAGCTCAAGCCTTGGGATAGAGAGCGGTTTTATAAGAGCCAGCTTAGATTTTGCTTTCAAGAGAAAAATTTGAACATTGTCATCCGTTACCGTTCTAATATAAATGATGGCCGAGAATCCCTTCTCTGAAGCGTCGCAGAAACCGACGAACTGGCAATCGTTACTGTGTTTCACCGGGATGAAACGTGATAAACGGATGGACACCAATTGGGGAACTTCCATCATGAAATTTTCCCAGTCAAGTTTGACCTCAGTTGGCAGAGGATCGTCCCAGCCGAGGCCTAATTTCCAAATATTTTGCAACATAAGCTTGGCCAAAAATATCACCGGTGTTAAATAACCTAGAGGATCGAAGATACGCGCAATTGCAGATAGAACACCACGTTTAGTGCACTGAGGACGTGGGGTGGTGATATTATATGAGAACTCATCTGACTGAGCATTCCACTGGACCCCTAACACCTTAAAAACACAATCTTCTCCCTTCGAAAGTGAAATAGACCTTTCATGAAACTTCTCTGGAACTGCCTTGAGCACACTCTCTGAATTGCTGGCCCACTTACGAAGCTCGAAATTACCCTTCATGAGTAAATCAATTAGTTGTTGTTGAAGGCTGAGGGCTTCATCGATACTTGATGCCCCAGTTATGATATCATCCATATATACGTCCTCGCGTAACACTTTGGACGCATGGATGAAATGATGACCTTCATCCAGAGTGAGTTGTTTAAGAACGCGAAGAGCCAAGTAGGGGGAGCAGGACATCCCGTAAGTCAAGGTGCACAATTCATATTCTTTAACGTCATCAGCAGGATCCGATCTCCAGTAAATATGTTGATAAAGACGATCCGGTTCATTGATAAGGATTTGGCGGTACATCTTACAGATATCCGTCACAAACACAATGCGATGAAGTCTAAAATTAAGCATGATGTCCGCAATATCAAGTTGAAGTTTCGGTCCAACAAAAAGATGTTGATTTAGAGAGCCGGTAGAAATCGACGACGACATGGACGCATCAAAGACCGCTCTCAACTTAGTTGTTGAGCTAGTCTCTTTTAAAATGCCATGATGGGGAATTATGTATTTCCCAGGAAAGGAAGCGATTTCCATGTGTCCCAGAGAGAGATACTCTTCCATAAAAGTGAAACATTCCCGTCTCAATGTGGGATTTCTCAACAATTTCTTTTCTAAATTGTAGAACCGCTTCAACGCTTGCGATCTTGAATCACTTAATAATGGTGAAGGAGATTTAAATGGAAGAGCAACAACGTACCTCCCTGAAGTCAAACGACGATGAGTCCGGGCAAAATGTTGTTCGCAAAGTTCCTCTTCCGGATCGGTCACAACTCCAATGCTAGGTTCCTCCAATTCCCAGAATCGTTCAAGTTGACGGTGAATAAAGGGAATCGTCGTGAGGGTCAAAACCGATGGCCTGGGGAAGGACTCAAAATCAACTGAATAGGCACCAGTAACAATCCAGCCAAGAGATGTTTTAATGGTGGCTAAATCTGTACCGATAATAGGGATGGGTCTACCTTCCAATATTTTATAGTAAATATCGGCACCTAAAAGGCAGTCGATAGGACGAGGCAGTCCAAAATTCAAATCGGCTAATTTGATCGAAGGGTTAATTTTTCTGATTATAATTTCCGGAACTGCAATAGATGGAAGATCCGACGTTATTTTGGTGACAACTGTGGCGCGGACACCTAGTAGAGGGGCTTTACGATGAATAGATTTCATCTCAAAAAATGTAGTTCCTAAGGACGGAACACTAAGGTCCCCGACAGAACTTATCTGATGGGAATCATTCGCCACCGTCAAGCGGAGTCGCCGAGCACAGTCTGAAGTCACCAATGAGGATTGAGCTCCCGAATCAATGAGAGCACGAACGGGATGAAAACATCCTCGAACATCTGTTATGAAAACAGTAGCAGTACTAAGAAGTATTTGTTGAGCTGGAACATCAAAAGAATTACCACGAAAGGTAAGAATCGATTTCGAAGTTCCTGAAGGCGTCCCCATAGATGGAGGCCTAGTATCTTCAACAAGGGTGTTTGTTGAAAAATGAAGTAAGGAATGGTGAAGAGATTGGCAAATGAGACATCTAATTTTAAATTTGCATTCGTCGGTAGTATGACCAGAAGTTAAATGATATTTACATCCCTTGAAGGTTTTTACAAAGTGGAAGCGTTGCGACGGCGACAGATTCAAAAAATTGGGACATTTGGTCAAATCATGACCAGACAATTTACAGTATGGACACTTTGAAATGCGCACATCCGATGGTTTCGAAGCTCTCTTGGTCGTCAAAAACACAGAAGAAGATTTATTATGGGTCTTCGTTGCCTTCGGGCAAGACGACTTACCGGGTTTGCTGGAAGACAGCTTCAGAATTTGCTGTCTGTTTCTGACAAACTCCAGAAGATCGTTGCATCGCGGAAATTCTTCCTTAACATGCTTGGATTCGAACATTTCCCTTGTTCTCTGGTCCAGACATTGAATAGCAAGATGAAACAAGATAAATTCCGCTTCATGAGGAATTTTTAGAAGTTGAAAAGCTTCCATACTGTCACCCACATGAGATAAAAATAATTTATAATTTTCGGAAACCTCTGGGTGAGATTTAAATGAGAGAAGTTTGTCCAAGAAGGCTGTAGCTAAGAAACGCTTCTTATCGTAGCGAGCCATCAAAGTCTTCCAGGCTAGGTCATAATTAGCCTCCGTCACAGGTATGGACTTTAAAAAGGATCGAGCCTCACCATTCAGACTAGAAATTAAATAATAAAATTTATCAGTTTTAGACAGTGTCGGTTCATCGTGAATTAAAGAAATGAAAACATCTTTGAAATGCGGCCAATCTGTCAATTCGCCTGAAAAATTTGGAATATTAATTTTTGGGAGGCGCGACCTGGTGTCGTTGATAACAGAAATATTTTGAGTTGGAGTAGCTGCTCGTTCTCGAGCTGGCCTGGGAGGCGGACAAAGCTCCGTATGAATCATAAGGATCTCATAGATATAACGTTTCGAGTTCGATAAAATCAAAGAATCTCTATCCGTAGGATAATCCTCGCCTTTCTGAGCATTTACAAAGTATGTTTCCAACGCTTCATTTGTAAAGTTTAATTCACTTCGAAGATTTGAAAGATCGGAGAACATCGCTTGAAATAGATTCGTTTGACTGTTATCTACCTTAGCTGCACGGCCTTGTTCTCGAATAGATTTAATATCTTGACATAAAAAATAAAGTTTGCGTCTTAATATTATTGTCCGAGAATCGGAGAAAGCAGCAACATTAACATCCGCTTCCTCACTTGCCATGATTAAAAGAAAATGAAAATTGAAAATGAAACGAAGTATTTCTAAGAAAATGAAATTAAAATAATAAATATATCTGAAGTTGATATTAACAAAAGAAGCTAGAGTGAATATAAACAAACATTGAACCTTCTAGTAGAATCAAAACAAATACAAGAACCTAAATGAGTGCCACTGAAAATATTAGGTTGGAAAAATATATATTTATGTATTTTAACACAAGAAAATGATAGACTATAAACTATTTAAAAAATAGATTATAATATAAGAAGAGTCTATCAACATAAAAATAAAAATAGAAATCCACTGATTAATGGATAGAAGAATGTTATTTACCTTGTTATGACCTATTTCCAGATCATAATAATAACATCTGATTACTGTCATAAATGATAACACGAAGGTTATAGGCAGGTATGTGGTGCGCAATAACAAGAAAATAGCTAGATGTACAAAAATAGGATTAAATCCAAAGTAGGATTAGAATACATCTTTGAACAAAATTCAAATACATATTTTAGCAAATATATATGTTCCTGGCCGGAATCACCAAATTCTATGTTAATAAATAACATAGACTAGATTTTGAAAAATGATATAATTATATTTCATTTCAAATACAAGGGCCAGTCGGCGTAGTTAAAAGGAAAAACAAAAATAAACAAAGTTAACTCTCCTGATGTGGAGGGGTGAATGTGGAAGATGGGCGGATGAACTGATCTCCAAACAAGGCCGAGAAGATCTGGGAGTAGGCTGAGGACGCCGTCACACCAGATGAGCCAAGTACCAGACTTCAGAGGTCCACGGAAAGGCGATCCGGATTGACAAGAGAAAGTCGGCGGGTTGGTGGCCTTGAGAAGTGCCCTAATGTCAACAGGCTGAAGGACCATGGAAGACTATCTGTCCAACACTGACCAGCGGTCATAAAACGAACTATTCCCCACTCCCCCACATTCATAGGCTCCTCCCACAAATTGTTAATATGATGTAATATAAACATAAGAATAAATTACATGAGTAATATTGACCATAGTTATTATGATAATAATATTAATAATTATTAGAATAATTAATGGAAGAAAACTTAAGAAAAAATACCTCTACAAAAAATCAAAAATTAATTAAATGTTGCGCTAACAGTCATTATAGACCATATTTCTTGTTATACTGTTTTTGTTATTGGGTCATAAAATATTGCAAAAAAAATAAATATATATATATATATATATATATATATATATATATATATATATATATAAACAATAATTATAAAAAAAGGAATTCATAATCCCAGATATGGTCCTATCAGGGAGAAGGATTGAGGATCAAACTGAATTAACAAGCGAGTTTAGAGTTATTTAAGCTGTTCGTTATTTTTTTAAGTCCTTTTCTTTAAAATATTTTTTTTAAATTGGGGTATTTACGTAAATACAATGGTTTTCTATGTATTCGGCGCTATACGGAAGCCGTCAGGTTTCTCTCCATATTCCAATAATCTGGTTCCATATCGCCAGGAACCTATGGTATTGTAGGAAACAATTCAACATTATTTCTTACCTGACCCAAGTGCTTCAAGTCCTGATCATTAACACGTTTGTTGTTTGCACCTAAGAAACGTAGTTTATAATGAATATTGTACATTAAATAAAAAGGTACAAGTGTAAGTAATTTTATAACAAGATGGTATATCGCTTCCTGTATCTAATGCTCAGCTGTCTGCCTGTAGGTACATGCTGGGGAGTGACCGAGGCCCTCCGAAGCTGTCTGTGGCCGATAGGATCTGTGAGATCGAGCGGCGAGCGGGGGATGAGAAGGGGAGATGTCGAGGAGGCGGTGGCCACCCCACAGACCATGCCTCCCTCAAGCTGATCCAACGGAAGGCTCTGCTCTCCTTCTACGAGCGGCATGCCTCTGCCTGGAAGTCGGAACCACAGCTGACCGCCCCCAGTATCCCACCTCAACCCCCACCTCGGCCCCCGCCCCAGCCTACCACCAGGCGATCCTCATCCGCATCCGACTATGTCGCTGCCAACAAGAGAGAGGTGACTCTAGTTATCAGCAAAAGCTTCTATTCACTATATTTTGCCATTTAGCATATTTCTTAGGTCAACTCTGGTAAAATATAATGGATAGAAAAAAAGAGCAAAAGCCAGTCAACGCTAATACTCTAGAATATCCATACTAAATCATCTAACCAGACTAAGATCCTTAGGATTATGTTAGATGTTGAAGTTTCTCACATTTTTTGAAATGGATAAGGATGAAATTATATTCATAAATAAAGGATATTGAAATCATTGTCAAAGAAAGTAATTCAGTTTGTGGTAGATATCATTTTTATAAACATTACTTTATGAGTCGACAGTATCTTTACAATGTTAGTGGAACTCGACGTTCAGTCGTGTAAAGAAAAAAACTTCAAAATTTCCTATTTCCAATATTTTGTGTAAGGAGACTCGTTGAAATTATTGTACTCAAATTTTTCTTTATATGTCTTCTCTCCCAATTAGTTTACACTTTCACTATTTATTCATATTTTGTTATAATAGTCAAACAGTTTCGGGCATTGCCCATTTTCAATGACTGAAATGACATTTGTTACTAGTTACATTAAAAATTAATCTTCCTATTTGGAGGTTTCCTCAATAATATCATTATAATAAAACAAACTAATTACAATTAAATAATTACAGTCATGCTTTTCAAAATTTCATTATCAGATAACACATACCACCTTCACCACACACAGCTACTCAGATCCTGAAGAAGGAGATGAACAGTTTTGGAAACAATCCACACATTGAGTGTACTCTCTTTGAACTTTTGTGAAATGGAGGCCATCGTTTTTATTGAAAAAGTCACAGGTCCAATATCCTGCAGGACTGTTGCTGTTCCTTATTAAAAATATTTATATTATTTTATTAGAGTTTTCGAATTGAAATATTTATTTACAAATACATGTTAACAATATTTTTTCTAATTTTTGAAATATGAATGTTGTTTCCAAAAAATCATGTGAATACTATGAACATTTTATACATTATTTAACACTTAACTAGAAATGAATACAGTGGAGAAAATTACTCATCATACATTAATGTAATAACATGAATTTGGTAAAAAAAATATATATATATTATTATTATTATTATTATTTTAAAATTGTATACTAGCAGGCTTTCGAGGTGCCCTGATCATCTCTCATTTCCAATCGCCAAGACAAGCTCATAGAACCATGGGCTACAGGCCTTAGAATGTAAAAGATATAAAGAACAAAAAATTCAATCAATAAAAAAAAATATATATATATATATTTATAAAATTAAATAAAGAGATATAAAGCTTCAAAAATAACATAACTAATAGAAAATTCAAAAGAACAACAATTCAAAAACATATTATTTTTGAAGCTTTATATCTCTTCATTTTATTTTATGTTATTTATTGATTGATACATTTGTTTTGTTATTCTTACGCATTTTAGTGCCTTCAGCCTGTTTATGGCTTTTATTGGCGATTAGAATTTTGTAGCTTTTTACTAATTGATAGTTTTTTTTTTTTTGCAGTCTACCAGATGATGAGGGCAATTTTGAAAGCTGGTTAACATAAAATAAAATTATAAAATCTGTGAGAGATCAAACTATATTTTTATTTTGCAGCCTGTGAAATAATCATTTCTCACTAAATGAGCCATCTTCACATTAAAATAATTAACATGAATTGAAATTAAGTTTATCACTTTACTTTTTTTACTTCCCCAGCTTTACGAAGTATAGTGGAAGTTATGTAATCTATAATTTAGTATGAGGATTTAGGAGCCTCTATATAAATCAACTGTTGAATATTAACGCAGACGGTCAACTGGTTTTGAAAGAGTAGCGAAAAGTTAATTGATTAATTTTACCTGGGGAAGTACATTGCCGGTGATTCACCAACGACTTTTTTTATTTTATTTCCATGTTTATAATAAATGATTGAGTAATTTTGTCCATTTCAGTAATTTTCTCCTCTGTTCTAGCTAAGTGTCGAATATTGTATAAAGTGTTCATCTATAGCATTTCATATGATTTTCAACTTTAGACAGCTTAGAAAAAGGGAAATATGCAATATCTAATAGATTGATACTTATTTTAACTTCAATGCGAATAGATTAGTGACTTTCTGTTTATAGCTTAGGGGAAAAATATATATATATATATATATATATATATATAATTTCAGTACTGATTTCTTTTATGCCAGACAATGTTTTTAAGGAACTTCAAATGTATTTTTTTGGTACCTAAAATCCTTTGGTAATAATATTTATTTTCGTTAAACTATAACATGGTAATAGGATACATCATAAGAATGTATACATTAAGATAGCTCATAATTTAGATACATAAACAGATATTAACTCTTAGAGTCTGACTCACATGGATTAGAATTAACAATACTACTAAAAAATAAAATGAAATGAATAAGTAAATACTTGAAAATATGAGTATAAAAATAATAATAATATTATACAGTAGATAAATAAATTATATAATAAATACAGTAGCTATTTTTTTTTTTAAATTTAATTGAATTTTAGATAGGTAATAATTTTTGACAACTTTTCCGGAAGTGTCTTTTTCACATTTCTGTACGTTCCTCAGGTCACAATGTGCGAAATATAGAAAAAAGAAAGAAAACAAATTAACAATAACAATTATATATATATAGAAATAAAAAAATAATTATATTAGTACAAATAAAAATAAATAAATAACATAATAAAAGTACATAAAAGAAAAAAACCAAGAGAAATATATTAGTATAAATGTAAATAATAAAAAATAATGATTCAAACGTAGGTTAAACAGACCATTAAGAAGATATCTTTGGAGGAACTCTGCCAAAAAATTTTGAATATGAAACTCAATTTTGTGATTGTGGATTTTAATATTTTTAACAATGAAAAAAAAATGCCATTTCCGAATAGAGGATTTCCTCTAACAAAACAAAAAAGTCTTTCGAATAACTAAACATTGCTGCACTCTTTTGGGAAAAAATACAACTTATAAAGGAATTCTTTTTTTTAAATGCCCTTTTCCACTTCTTGAATTGAATAGAAACAATAAAAAAAATTAAACTTCAACTAAACATTTCTTTCTTCCTTGTTTAGTAATCATGATTAAAATTGTTAAGGGGGAAAATATTTGTATTTTTCTTAATAACCATTAATGGTTCTAATATAAAAAGCGCAGGCAAAGGCAGGATTTTAAGTATTTTAAAAATATTTCTCTGCAGCTTGTTCTTTGAATAATATTATTTATTATTCTTAGCAATAATATGATCTTATACTGTTTCAGATACCAAGAAATAGCCTGGAGTTATCCAAGAAAGAATGCAACGGAGTCAGGGAGTCAAAACACCAACACAGGTAAAATACATCAAACTTGGCTGGTTATATACTAAGAGCGTGAAATCATCTGAAAAAAATAGGCTATTGTGTGCTTGCTTACTGAACTCAAGATCGCGGGTTCGATACTCGATCGAGACCACTAGGTTTTTTATCTGGAAGGTGAAAAAAACCTTGAGCACGCCTTCCGTCGGATTTAGAATGTATGGTGGGCAAAATTAAGCCTCCCACAGTAGAGTCGGACTTATGTCCACTAGAGCGACCAAAGAGCTCTCCTTAGTTGGCGATATGATCTCGTAGTTAAGGCCCGGGCATGTCACAATAATTAACTACCAAGATGACCACAATTATAAAAACTTTATTTTGGTACTATCGAAAATAATTGTGCATCCTGTCGAGCCTTACCTAAGATGTTCCTGAGACATTGTTTTGTAATAAATGACCCCACTATTGTAAGTCGACCTTCAAAACATTTAACTAAAAATATATGTATCTATGAAAAAAAAAAAGTATTATAAGTAAATGGACTTTAACTACGAGGTCATATCGCCATAAATGGAAAAGATCAAGCTTAATTTGTTTATTATTCAATTTATTTAATGATAGCAAGTGGAAATAATGTAGATATAATCTTTCGTCACTCTGGTGGACATGAGCCCGACTCTACTATGGGAGTCCTAAATTTTGTCTACTCTAAATTTTTATTCACCTAGGGTAGGGGTCTTTAGCGAGGACCTGACGTTTTTGAACCCTAGATCATGTACTCAGTTAGGAAGGACGCAATCTCTGATCTACCGGCGCCCTCGGATATATTTATATATATGTTGAGTGAGTTGAAGGAGAAGTGTGCTGCTATCTCAAGAAACAAAGAAGTTCTTTCATAAATGAGAATATTATTTTAGCCTCGCCTGCACACTTCATTATGTCCTCTTGTTGCCTTGAACAAGAACAGTCTTTATTTTGATTGACCACACATTTTCTAATGCTTCAATAATTGTTGTCATAGCATTACACAATGATAAAAATGACATAACACCAAAGCAATGATATTATTAGATCTCTGTTATGAGTTCTTCTTAGTTTTGTTCTTGCATCTACTCCATTTATTTTCATTTCTAGATACTTACGTGGTCCTTTCATTTATTATTTTCTGCGTTTTATGGCTTCCAAAAACATTTCGTGTTTAGTAGTCAAACTCCTTTCGAGCCTTTTAAACATTTTACATTTTAAAATGTGTACAATATCCTGTTTAGCTTATGTAGTTTCTGTATAGTACAATATTTTGTATTAACTTATATAATTTTGCTTCTAGAGCGATAAATGTATTTTATCCATTGCATAGTTATTAATTTTTTATTCGTTGTTTTTCAGTTCGAGCTGTGGTTCTCTGTCATCGAGCTCTTTGGGTCCGATGATCGTGGGCCCCGCCATCTGCGTAGATGACTGGGTCCCCGCTAGGCCCCCCAAGAAGCCCCACCTCCGGGCCGCCTTCCCGCCGCCGCCCCCCAAGGCTGAGCCCTACCCACCACCTTCCAGCCCGGAGCCCCCGCCCCCCTCGCCGCCCCCACTTCCGGACGCTGAGTCGTACCCGGACGACCCCCTACCCCCACCCCCACCAGAATTACAGCAGCCTGGCTACCTCAGGAGATACGACCGGGCCATGAATGCCTCCGTCAGCCTGGACAACCTCACTCGCTCCGACAAACCTCTACTGCTCCACTCCAAGTCTCACGATCCCAAACCTGATGGCTACTACGAAAATGGAGTTGAGATCAAGAGGAATGAGCATATCAAAAATGGTTTCTCATTCATGGATAAATTCAACGAGAGGTTTGTGGAAAATAGGATAGAGACCATGCAGAGTAGCTACTGTGATGCACTGAACGAACTTTGGGAAAAGAAGAGTTATTTAGATATCCGAAGGTATCCTGATAAGAAACACTCTTTGGAGTCGCAGGTGAGGAGCAACCTGCTGTCACCTCCATTACCAAACAAGAAGAGGTGCCATAGCGAGCAGCCCCGCTCCTTGGACTGCAACCTGTCTGTGGTGGAGGCCAACAACGAGGTCAACAAGCCGGGACCCCAGACCCCCATCCACAAGAAGTTCTCCAGTCCCGTTAGCATCAACGGATATGAGAAACATACCAACTACAAAAACCTTAGGGACAATTTCCTACGATCCAACATTCAAAATGATTCACCAACTCAGTTATTGAAAAATTCACCAGACAGACAGTCTCTCAGATTCACCACAACAACCCAAAAGTTAGTGGTTAACGGTAAAATAGCCAACGCTGTACATAATGGCAAAATTTCCCCTCCCTCGCGGAAAGCTAATCTGGTCCGAACCCCGAGCGATTCGCGGCGCGTCTCCGGGCTTCACCACGCTGAACCTCTGTGCAAACCGCTTCAGCAGACACCTGTCAAGCCTGCACTGCCACCCCACTGCCCACCTACCAGCCTTCAACTGTAAGTATTTATTTTACTATTATCTATGATATTATGTTCAAATGTACTCTTCCAAGAGGCCTATTTCCGCACATCATTATTTCAGTCTAATTCTCAATGACAGTCGGGATTGAGAATTTGACTTTCTTTCACCCCGCCAATGTGAACATTTCCATGTTTAAATTTTTTCAAATATGTAATTAGATTGTTTGAATTGTGTAGAACTGCATTTCTCCGCTACCCAAACCGCTCCAGCCTTCTTGCATATATCCTATATTTCCCATCCCTTTTTCCTATAACGATTTGGAGCTCATGCCTTGCCTTCCTTGAAGAGAACGAAAGTTCTCGCCTAACTTGTAATCTATTCAACTACTATATATCTTTCTCGAAACATCTGGCTTTCTAATAGTTGTCTCCTTAAGGCCGATAAAACGTTTCCGCTCCGTTATTTGTTTTCTTAACTCTTACGGATCTGTCTGATTGATCACGCTCTATAATATTGTAAAAAGCAGTATTTCACTCTATATTTGTGAATATGAAAATTATGAAAAAAATTATAATTGCAAATTATGAATGTTTTTCTGTCATTTTGTCTCTTTCTCCACCTCTCTCTTCTCAAAATCATTTCATACTGGCACTACTCGGTATATGAAAAAATTGAGTTGGCGTCAGCGGTATATCATTGTACAGTATGAAATGATTTTGAGAAGGGGGAAGTGGAGTGAGAGAGAGTGATCTGTAAGCGTGGTTTGTATAAGAAAGTCCTGCAATGGCCACATCACATATATTTTATTTTTTTTCTTCATTTTTATAATTCGTAGCAACGCGTACAGTAAAAAAATGATCTTGAAATTGTATTTTTCATTCTTTGAGGCGCTTTAACTTTGGTCGTATTGATTCAATCTCAAATCAGATAATTTATTAGCGATTGAGTATTAAATAAGGAACATTTTTGGTAAGAACCAATTTTTCGATAGGAATAACCGTTTTCAGATAAATCAAGTAAACGTCTAAAAATATGTGTTTCAAACTACATTTCAGGACGGTTTTTGGAATGTATCTAGAAAACCGGACGACCTGCGAAAAATTGTGTTTCATATAAAATGTGTATTTGGTAAGTCATAAATTGAAGTTGCCAAACTTCAAGTTCTTGGTCACGATCGTTTTTGAGCTAGAGCTCTCACAACTTTCCAATCACGTATACGCTCACGCACAGACAGATAGGGGACTTTGAAACGTGAAAATCCTTTGAAACCTCGATCTCGGATTTTCGCATGATTACAATACTTCCTTATACTATAGGTATGAGAAAGTAAAAATACTTCTCCAGGAATAGGACGCTCTGTTTCTGATGCCTAGAAAAGCCAGAAAATATCTAACGATTATTGGAAAATTTATAAAAATAAAATCAAAAAAGTGACATATACATATTGGTTGCGGTATTCACACTTTTGGAACTTTGAAGAACTATAAGGATTCGTCATTTGGAACTATAAAGAACTGTGGTCAATGACGTATGAAATGTTTAGTAAACGGGGTAGTCATAGTTATATTTTTTGTTTTTACGGTCAATCGATTAAGGATATCCTTCACACTTTTTCTTTTCATATTTATTTTCTCTTAGACCTATTCGGTCAGATATTTGATGCGAAGTTTCAACGGAATTTCATGTTTTCCGACTTCCAAATTCCAAAAATGGGGGGGAAAAAATTGTGTCTAGATGGGTGTGTGTGAACGCGATAACTCCCAATAGAATGAATGCATCGACACGAATTTTTATACGTATTTCCAGAACGCCACTGTGGCAACACATCGATTTTCAGCCTAATCGGCCAAAGTAAAGAAGAGAATTAAGGCAGAGGATAAACTCATAAACTCCAATATTACCGTGGTGATTGTATCGACACAAAAATTCATATGTAAATTCAAAATCCCATAAGAACAACACTTATTTATCTTCAGCGATTTCGGCTGAGGGGAAGGTGTATCAGAGGGAGGTCTCAAATCAAACAACTCAATAACTGCCGATGTGATGAGTCTATCGACATGAAATTTCATATTTAAAATCAAAACCCCATGAGGATAAAACCTGTTAAATTTCAGTGAAATCACCCGAAGGGAAAGGTGGATTTAGGAAAGAGGGGCTTAACTTCAAAACTTAATAACATCCGACGTAATCAATTTATCGATACACCATCGACTGGTTTTGGAGGGGCAGCGATTGTTAATTGATTAATTCGTTCTGTGGAAGTTCACTGCCGATGATTCATCGACGACCTTTTTTTTGTCCCTGACTAGAACAAAAAGCGTTATAACCAAAAATGGAAGCGTTATATTGAGCAAAATACTTAATTACTTTTACTTTCCCTGGCGCTACGGTCCTTGTAGAACCTGGGCCTCCGCAACAATCTTCCGCCATTCTTCTATATCCTCGGCCTCCCGTCTCCATCGTTCTGAGGTCGTCCTCCAGCCAACGTAAGCGAGGTCTACCTCTTCTTCTTTTTCCTCCCGGGTGTCCCTCTAGTATTTTCCTCGGCAATCTGTCTGGTTCCATCCTCTGTAAATGCCCCAGCCATCGCAGCCGCCCCTGCTTCACTAAGGCCACCAGGATTGAGAAAAATACACGGAACAAATATTGCACAGAAAAATATACAAATGGATCTAGGATAAATGTAAAGAGCGCTAAAAACGGAAACGCGTTATAACAAAGTTTTACTGTATATTGTTTTTAACATTATTTGGCGTGCCAGTTTTAAAAAAAAAACATGTTCGATGCATGTAATTTTTGTTACAGATATAAGATGATCGACATTTTTTTTTTATAGCAGTTCAACTTAATTTAAGGACTTTGCTCATAAATTCAAATTTTATTTAGGATCATAAAACTTTCTCCTTGTCAGTATTTAAACCTTGTTTTCCCAAATATCTAACCAAATTGATCTAATTGTAACATGTCAACACCTAAATACTTTGAAAACTTTTTACAACTGCATACATTAAATCTGTGTGCTAAATGTAAATTATTAATAATGTTGGCTGCCAATTATCCAATAATTAACTATGTAAATAGAAAAAAAAGTTAATTACATTTCAAAGTGGGATCATTTATTTTAATGTGGCGATTAAAACGTTTGTTTTTAAAGCATGAATAACGGAGAGAGAGAAAAAAACTGTCCAATTATCAAGAAAGTGGCACAATTGGAATATTTCTATGATACATCTTTTAAATATTGGGGCCTTCTGCGAGGTTGCTCATAAGCTACTAGAATAAAAAATAGTATATGTTTAAATCAAAAATAGTATATGTTTAAATCAAAAATAGTATATGTTGTATATATTAATAAATGAATAAAACAAAGTTATTTTTGAAATATTGTCTATTCCACTAAAGATATATATATATATACAACTACCGGTTTCGGCTTTATACCATCGTCAGGTCTTGCAGAAGGGTCGCTCTCTGCAAACTGACTTAGTTCATAACTAGACCTGACGATGGTATAAAGCCGAAACCGGTAGTTGTATATATATATATCTTTAGTGGAATAGACAATATTTCAAAAATAAGTTTGTTTTATTCATTTATTACAAGTTTCCACAATATGTCCGCGTTCCTCAACTTAGAAGTTAGGTTAGGTTTTATGACTCATGCCCGGGCTTTAACTACGAGGTCATATCGCCTACTACCAGAGCGCTCTTTCGTCACTCTGGTGGACATGAGCCCGACTCTACTGTGGGAGTCCTAAATTTTGTCTACCCTAAATTTTTATTCATCTAGGGCAGGGGTCTTTAACGAGTACCAGACATCGTACAGGCTCGGGACCATCGCTTAACGTCCCATCCGAAGGACGGTGTGCTTAAGTTTATTTTACCTCCCAGATAAAATAAACTAAGGGTCTCGGTTGGGCTACGAACCCACAACCTTGAGCTCAGAAGTCAAGCACGCTTACCACTGAGCTACCAGCGCCCTCAACTTAGAAGTTGTATATATTAATATCAGAATTTTTTTTAAACTTATCTTCTATTGTTATAATTAAAAAAAAAAAAAAAAATGTATACATCTCATATGTATTTGAGATTTAATATCGCTTGATCTGTATAATTTATAAGCTATTTCTATCTATAAAATTCTCTCTATATATCTATATATTATTTTTTCTATATTTCGCACTTTGTGACCTGAGGATGTGACCGTTGACCAAGAACGTCCCGAAATATCGTCATGAAAGATGAAACTTCTGGATGAATTATAGAAAAAATATTTATCAGAATTTAAATTATAATTAAAAACTGTATCTACTGTATTTAGTAATAATATTATTTTTATATTAATTGATTTTCCAGTATTTATCCATTTTTTATTTATTTATTTATTTTATTTTACTGTTATTAGTAATCACATGTGAGCTCAACCCTAAGAATTATACTGTTTATGAATCTATAAACAATCTTGATGTATTTATTTTTATTATGCAGGGGGTAAAAGTGAGCAGGGGTAAAAAGTGAGCAGGGGGTAGAAAGTGAGCAGGGGGTAAAATCATATTGCCATGTTATGGTTTAACGGAAATAAATATTATTATTTTGTATTAAAAACCTGGAGTTGTAATAGGTACTTATACATTGAAATTCTTGGTCGGCTTCTAAAAAGAATACAGTAATTCCGCCGGAAAAGGCTTATCTTTGTTTAATTTGAAAAGAAAGATGAAGAAGAATTTGAATTGAAGCAAGGAGTGGAGAGACAGAAACAATGGCAGACTCATTTTAATGAGAGATCGATTAGAATGGCGCCCATCCTACGGATTAATGCAATGACAAAAAAAAAAATTTGAATGCGAATTATGTCAGAGCAATGCAATTTTTTGTTACGCAACGTGCAACAGAGAAAGCACGCCCAGGAATGTTGTATAATGCAATCAAAATATTACTGCAAAGAATTTGTCCCATTACTGAAGTATTGTTCGAGATTCAATAGATACTAACTGCAATGAATATTTTAATATGTTGAATTCCGTAAAATTCAAACCCTAGAACGACTGTAGGCCTCCTGTCGATGAAGCTGTTCCCATTTGTCCTACCGTCAGGGGCCATTCATAAATTACGTAAGGCTTTTTAAAGCTAATTTGTCCCTCCTCCTATTGTAAGATATCATAAGATTTCAACTCCCCCCCCCCCCCCCCCCCCCCCCCACCCCTTGATAAGAAATTTTCGAAAGAAATGATCGTATTGATAAAATAAAATATTTATTGCAATTATACTTCGATTAATCGTCTTAACTTTTTCATTGATGCATTAAATTACTTTATTAAATTATTTTTCAAAATTCAAGCAATAGGGAAATCCCTAGTCAGCGAGACAATAAAATAGAAAAATGTCTAGAAGTACTGAGACCATATGATTTCTGTAGGATTCAATACTGAATTTGAGAACTAAGTACAGATGGCGCTATCCAATAGCGCCATTTCTTAGCGCGAAAGTAGTAGGTTTTAAATTCAAAAACTTACATAAGATCTAATTCTTTACACCCCTCCCCTATAGTAAGAATTAGTAATATTGAGCTTATACCCCCCCCCCCCCCCCCCCCCTAAATGCCTTACGTAATTTATGAATGACCCCTCAGTTGAGCCTGATCCGAGAAGGAGACATCAAAGAGAAAATAAATAGAAGATCAGCAGAACACCTCATCCAGTTATGCGCAGAGTTGCCAGACGAGTCTCAGGGCAGCAAATACATCGAGTATCACGCACGTGATCCGCAAGATAATTTTGAAAAAAAAGAGGTAGATGGCCCAAATGTGCAATAAGTAATTTTTGGAGAGAATAATGTTATAATAGCTTAGCCATTATTGACAAATATAATATATAAAAAGTTCAATTGTCAATATGTACCAATTTTTCAAAGCCCCCAACTAACAACTGTCACAGAGGAAAAACGTAATTTATTATGGAGAAGTTCTTAGCGTCTGATTCACTGAAGACTTTTCGAAAATACATTCTTTTATATAATTATTTTAACATTTTTATTTTTATTTTTTCACTGTACACCATTTTTTCTGCAAATTATAATGAAACGTGAAATTGCAATTAAATTAATTTACGAAGTTCTCTTTCGTTATCTCAGTGCGCTATGATAAAAGGGAACCGACTCAATATAAAAGTTGGGAGTGCAATAAATGCACTGCAATTACCAGTTAATAGTTCATTAAATGCATTGGTGAATATTATGGCATAAAAAAAAAAATAAAATATTGACATAACCTTTCCTCCAGTTTTTCTCCGGTGTCCATTTGAGGGGGGTTAGAAGCAAAGGGATGTAAGTGACAAATCGGCTGAAATTGAGATATGTGTGTTAACATCTTCCTTGACACCTACCCTGACTACTGGCTAATGATCAGAACGATTGTTAGTACCAGTAATGCTGTTACTAGTGGAAAATATCTGGATAATACCTGAATTTACGATGTTACTATAACTTTGAAGGTAATTATCTCGAAATGACATTTTTGTCACTTACATCCCTTTGCTTGTAACCCCCTCATTTGGCGTCTGTACAATCCTTTGGAAATAATCAAATGAACCTTCTGTATAAAACATTCTTTTTTTTTTTTTTTACATATTAATAAAAATTAAATGTGATGTAAAGCTTTTTCATTACGCAAAAATATAACAAAAAACATCACGATTTTTAGCGGGAAGCCACCCCCAAAAAAATCGTCGGTGATTCACAGGCAATGTGCATCCCCAGAACGAATTAATTAATTAACTTTTCGCTCCCCCTCCAAAACTAGTCGACCGTTTGAGCGAATATTCAACAGTTTACTTCTGTAAGGGCTCTTAAACCCTCTTACTAAATTTTGTGTCGATTAATTCATTACATCGACAGTTATTGGGGTATTTGCGTTGAGTATTTGCCTCTCTGACCCCCCTTCCCTTCCTCCGATACCGCTGAAAATTAATAAGTGTCCTTATAAGGGTTTTTAATCCAAGTAGGAAATTTTGTGTCGATACATTCATTACAACGCAGTTATATGTTTTTGAGTTGAGCCTCTCCCTAATCCTCCCTTCACTTTGATCGATTTGGATGAAAAACAATAGGTGTCGTCGTTAGGGGGTTCTGGTGCTCGTACCCTAGGTGAATAAAAATTTTGGGTAGGACTCCCATAGTAGAGTCGAGATCATGTCCACCAGTTCAAGGAAAGAGGGCTCTGGTAGTAGGCGATATGACCTTTTAGTTATGCCCAGGGGGGCATGAGTCACAATAACAAATTAGCGGCCAATTTCCGCCATTCTATTTTTTCTGGAATGTAACATAGCCTATGTTAATTGGGAGATTATGACAAATCAAAGGATGTATAAATCATTGAAATCTGTCGAGCCATTTTGGCTCTCAGGGAACAAAGAATATAACTTACATACAAAATTATGAAAAAATATATTTTCTCATCGCGTTCCGTAGTCGGATAAAAATATAGCAAAATGGGGCAGTTAAATGTTTGAGAAGAGAGAATACCCTTTAAAGTGTTGTCCCATTTCTGTTTGGGAAATAAGGATTCTTTTGTCCTTCCGAGCAAACTCATTACTATAATATATAAACAACTATATAATTGCTGTTATTTCTTTAATGGCTATCAGAAATTTTGTGAAAGTATATATTTTTTGAGAACAGTTTCTTCTGCCATAAACCCCTTCCACAGCAAGACGGATGTAGGTAGAAGAAGCCATAGTGTGGTTCTGATGCAACGTGAGGTCTTTCTTCTCTCTTGTCCCAAACGTGGGAACTATTTTTCTGTCTTGTTTTTGTCATAAAACCCCTCAAAACTGTAATTATTATTAATATGAAAGTCTGTGAGAAGAGAAGAAAGATGCATTGTTTCATGTGTTTAGGCTTGGGTGGCGTCTGTGAGAAAACTGTTATCTTAATAGGGAAAAATTGGTTTGTTCTCTTTGTAATACTTTTTGTATGCGTGTTCAGGTATGAGCGCTATTTCGAAATATTTTGGTGTTTCATTGACATAAAATCTCAAAACTAATAATACTACGCTAGAGAGGACTAAAATTACTAAAACAAATCACACTAATATTTTATTTCAATTTTATAGCTCTGTGTGTGTGTGTCTGCAAACTTGATAACTCCAGAATGTATCGACACGACATATTATATATATTCAGAACCCTCTAACGAGGACATGTATTGTTTTCCAGCCAAAGCGACCAAAGGGGAGGGGGAGAGGCTTAATTCAACTCTAATAACTGCAGTTGTAATGGATGTATCGACAGAAAATTTCATATGTGAATTCAAAACCTCATCAGGACGACACATTAATTTTCAGCGATATCGGCTGATGGGAAGAGGGGTTCAGAGGAGGGAGCTCAATTCAAAAACCCTAATAACTGTAATGTAATGAATTAGCGACACAACATTTAGTATGAGGATTTAGGAGTCCCTATGTAAGTCAACTCTTGAATATTAGCGCAAAGAGTCGATTGGTTTTGGAGGAGGAGCGAAAAGTTAATTGATTAAATTGTTCTGGGGAAGTACATTGCCGGTGATTCACCGTCACTTTTTTTTTACTCGCGTTGTATTGAAGCCTCTCAGACTTTCATGCAGATCGGTTTAAATTTGATTTAAATTCATGTTCGTTAGCGGCCAAAATTGCTGTCTAAGGCGGGTATTACACTATAAAAGTTCTTTGACAAAGATCTTTTACAAAAGTTGGATCGAATTTTTTTTTTAAATTTGTTTTATAAAATATCTTTTATGACTACAAAATTTAATATTACACTATGTAAAATATGTTATAAATCTTAGTTTTTTGTTTCAAGACAGTACTAGTAAGTTGTGTCGCAAAAATGGATGACGTTTTAATACCAATTGCCGCAGGTCTTGCAGCTGCTGCAATAGCAATAGCTGTGGCGGGAAAAAATAAACATAAGAATGTAAAGAAACGTTTGTGGGTAAGACCGTGTGTTGCGCAGCGCAAGTTTATGAGCATCCATCAGAATTTACTGAAAGAACTGTCCATGGAAGACAACATTTATGAAATATTGGATGTGAATGCAAACTATGATAAAAGAACTATTATAAAAGACAAATTTTATAAAACTTGAGCTATTATACTACATATCACATTTATCGTAAAAGTTCTTTTATAAAAGATCTTTGTCAAAGAACTTTTATGGTGTAATACCCGCCTTACTGAGTTTTGCTGAGAGTTGCTCTACCGGTAGCATCTTCAATAACAGCTCGCCACAGATGTAAGCATTTGAAAGCCGGAGACTCCCACAGTTCTGTATATTAGGTGAGCAGTGTTTCTTTCTGCAGTAGGCTTTCTTAACTTTTCCCTTCAGCATGTGGTTTGTGTATCTCAGCCCTGCTCATGTCTTCCATAGCCAAATTGGCCAGAAGGAAGGGAGAGAGGTATAAGGACGACATCTATCAGTCTTAAGCTAAAGTGGCCGCTCTCAGAGCACTCCCTCCCCTCTTCAATTCAAAATGGATGTACCAACACGAAAATCAGTTTGAGGATTCTGAAGTCATTGAGTAAGACCAAAATATATTTTCATACAAATCGGTTAATTGACGGCTTCACGTGGAAAATGAAAACTTAATCCTCATAAATCCGCTGAGTTCTCATGTAGGCCCTGGGGAGCACATTACCGTTGATTCACCACTTTAGATCGTAATTTCTTAAATATTGCCATAGTTAAATTTTATGAAGTTTTCTCTTGAACTGAAATGGAGTTCCGTTTGGCAGTGTTAGAATGGCTGTTCTTGTTGGGTCATGAAGGACGCCTCTTATCAGGTTTTCCCCTCAAATTGGTATGCGACTCCAAGTCCTCTCTGTCCTCGTTCACGTACTCTTGACCTGAGTCCGGCTATCTGGTATCGAGTACAAAGATAACCTTTCTCCTTTATCACTACACTACTTATCGTACATCCTTCATGGGATTTCTTTGTTGTCTTCTTCCCTCTACATCTTCTCTATCTCTCCTTTTTCCTCCTGGTCCTTATCAAAGTACTCAATCCTGACTACCATCCTTCATGGGCTTGCTTTGTTGTCTTCTTCCCTATACAACTTCTCTATCTCTCCTTCTTCCTCCTGGTCCTTATCAAAGTACTCAATCCTGACTACCCTTCTTCATGGGCTTGCTTTGTTGTCTTCTTCCTTCTACAACTTCTCTATCTCTCCTTCTTCCTCCTGGTCCTTATCAAAGTACTCAATCCTGACTACCCTTCTTCATGGGCTTGCTTTGTTGTCTTCTTCCTTCTACATCTTCTCTATCTCTCCTTCTTCCTCCTGGTCCTTATCAAAGTACTCAATCCTGACTACCATCCTTCATGAGCTAGCTTAGTTTCACTTAACTACGATTTTTGGATGGGAGATATAGGCTGCCCACATACACACATATTTTTTTTTCGATCTTCCTCCTACAACTTTAAAAATTTACTTTTCTCAGACTGACTTATGCTTAGTAGCCTCTATACAATCATAAAGCCTGAAAGATATTCCTTTTGTTTACTGTGACCATTCTCTCAAAGCCGCATTTTTACACGCGCCATTTATCTGTAAAAAATAAATTATTTTTAAGATCCTAAATTACATACTTACTACATAATATTAGTATATTCCAATTTCACAAACATATATAGGTAGAGATATTCCTCAGTATTGCTCCATACGTTGATAATCCGAACTGGTTCAAGGATACCATTCCGACACCTGTTGTAAAATTCTTTATATTCTTTCTAAAATGTGTATTTGGCCTCAATTTTCATTAGACTGTTTTAGTAAGATATCGCTGTCTGGTGATGGCTGGCTAATTGGAGGCATTAATCATGCATTGGAGGTATATACTCAGTTTAATGGTACCTTCAATTAAAGCTAAACCCGTACTTTTGAACTAAACAGTCCACCCCCTCCCCCCCTCATGCTGCCTACTACCATTCCCAAATTGTGTCTACTTAGCTTTAGTTACCTAGGGTAAAGGGGTCTTTATCGATTACCTGACATCGTACAGACTCGGGATCATCACTTAACTTCCCATCCGAAGGACAGCGTGCTCAAGGTTTGTTTACCTCCCAGATAAAAAATGTACCTTCGGCCGGGTTTCGAATCGACGATCTCGAGTTGAGTAGACAAGCACGCTACCCGTGAGCTAGCGGCGCCCTCATAGTAGGCAGCCATTGTACTCCGTGAAAGCTCACTAGTCCTCTGTCATTCAATCTCTATCCCTTCTGGCTTCCTTTTTTTATATATTTTTTTTTCCTTATTATTGTTAAAGGAGGTGTCCGTCGAAGAGATTCGTTATGCTTTCTTGTACCGTACTCCTTGTCCAGCCGAGAGCTGAGCCTTCCTCCAGCTTAGTTCTACCCCTCTCTTCTCAAAACAACTCAAATACCTAGAAAAAGAGTCAATATCTCCATTTATCCTGCTAGTCTTCTTCTTCTCTGGTTTTATTTTCACTTCACTTCGTCAGAATTGCCTCATTTTTTTCACTTAACGGAAAAGTTTTTTTTTTTTTTTCTTAAACATACGTACATGTTTTTTTACTTGGTCCTCCTACGAGCAGGTGTCCACGTTGAAGCACACTGCCTACTTCTATTGTGTGAGTCCTTGTTGGGACATCAACGTCGAAAAGTTTTAATCACCTGAAATTCTTTTTTTTTTATTAGTATAGAGGAAGTTACGTAATCGGTCAGAAATTGGATGTTGAGTTTTCACCGATATTTCATGTTTTCCAATCCCCTGGTTCCAAAAAAAAAAAAAATTAATTCCTGTCTGTCTGTACTGATGTTTATTTGTGAATCTAAAAAGGACGAGACAGTTAGTAGAGTTTGTGAGTTAAAAATGTCTCCCTTAAATGTTTCCGCCTGTGTATACAAAACCCCACAAGAACAACCACTCAAGGACGGCACCTATTAATTTTCCGGAAAATCAGTAGAAGGGAACATGGAGATCAGAGGGTGCTCGTCTCAGAAACTCTAACAACTACCGATATAATGAACATATCGATATGAAATTTAAAATCTAAATTCTGGCACCATCTAGAAATATATATATACACTTGCCATCCATGAATAAATAAAATAAGCTTGATCTTTTCCATTTAGCATGGCTTTCTACTGGCTTGACTGAAAAAAGATGGTGAAAAATACAAAAAAAATTTGCAAAACCTTGGAGTATAAGAAGTGAATATGTATTATTTAACATGAGTGGTCCCTGCACAAGTCATGTGCGATTTTCTACGTGAGAGGGAATAAGGTCAACCGTTTACATGTAATTTTTATGAGGGAAATGTCTTCAGAAGGACCTGATTTCACAAGTATTTTTAGGAGTGAAAACAACTATAAGTCTACTATTATAGTTAGTTATTGTGACTCATGCCCGGGCTTTAACAACGAAGTCATAATGACTCCCAGAGCACTTTTTCGTCAGTTGTAATGAATGTATCGAAATGAAATTTCATATTTTAATTCAAATCCCAATAAGCACGATACCCGATTGCTTTTCAATGAAATTGACCTAAAGCTGGCTCCAGACATGCGGTGTTTGTCACATACCGAACATTCGCCATTCGTCTTGGTACTTTGCTTGATGTTCTCCGAATGCCGAGCACCTTGAAACAAATATGCGAGCTTTGCCAAATGTTCGCCACGCACCGATCATTAGCGGAACATTCAATATGAATACTTCTCTTGATAACAAGTGACTTGTTGTTAAACAAACTTATTTTTGAAATATTGTCAATTCCACCAAAGATTAGTTAAAATAAGTTTGTTTTATTTATTCATAACAAGTTCAACAATATGACCGCGTTCCTCAACTTAGGACTTGTTCTTGTCTGGATATAAATACAATTATCCATTAATAATCCATACAATATGGATACTTGTGAGATACAAAATAAATTGGCTGAGTTTGTAGTATTAAGTTGTAGGTATTTAATTGAAAATAAAAAGAAAAAAATACGAAATGGAAGATGGTGGATGTTATCTGTTAACAAAGATAGATAAATAGATTCACTATTTATTTTACACACCAGAATATTTATTGTGTGCTTACTGTCAACTATCGCTTCAGTTTTGGCAGACATTGTTGGCTTGATGTGAGAAACTCAATCAAAAGTGATAGCGTGTTCTCTGATCAAGATATACCTCTGTTGTTATCAGCTATCCCACCATTTATTTGCTATTTGGCAAACACCGAAGGTGTGGGGCAAGGACCGACGATGCAGGAGGCAGATGCTCGTCTCCTTTGATGTGGCATAAAAGACCGACAAACTACGGGACTACCGAGCACCCCTCGCACTAGGCCGAGCACAGGCGAGCGACCCATCCATACTACTAGGAGTTCGCCTAACAGTTACTCGGTATTTGACAAACACCGCATGTCTGGAGTCGGCTTAAGAGAAGGGAGATGTGGCTTATCACAAAAACCCTAATGTAACGACATGAAGTTAAAACCCTTTAAATATCGGCTGAAGGGAGTAAATACATTGCCGGGGATTCACCGACGAATTTTTTTTTTTTCATTTTGAAATCGTGGTTTGACCTGTGAATGAAAAACATGAAATTCTGGTGAAAAATCAAGTTCGAGTTTCTGAACGATTTAAAAACTTTCTCTACAATTCGTATAGTTGAATAAGTAAAAAAGTGAAAAAAAAAATTTTTTTTAGCCATCACAAGAATATTCGTATTATTATCCGCATAGAAATATCACATCCATAACAGAGGATTAAGTGAATCTCTTGACGCAACTTGGGGCTCTAATCAAAGGACGGAACTTGATGCAAGTTGGTGGATCGGACAGAGGCGGTTCTTCGCCCAGATGAAAGTGGCCCGATGGGAGTCTGGTGGGAGGCGGTGGTGAAGTGGGGGTGCTACTCCTGCACTAGTGTCATCCTGGCCGTCGTGGACTCATGTTCGCGGACCGTCCTGCTTCTATATCTCTCTGTTCGCCCTATCGTAACATGTGCAGTTGGGTGTATTCTAGCGGGTGTCTGTGACTTTCTGTGTTCGTCTGTCTCAGCATGTTCAGCTCCATCATGGTCTTCGGCAGTGGAAACAAATTCAGAATTCGGAGGTACTAATACTCTTATTTACTATTGGTATTTGTAATTTTTGAACATAATATTCTCAATAGGATAAGTTGAGTTGCCAGTAAGTCCTTAGGATGTACTGTTGAATATACTAAAGAGTTGATCCTTAGTCACATAAAAACCGGCAGTGAACTTCATGAACGAATTAATCTATTAACTTTAAACTCCCCTTCCAAAACCAGTCAACAGTTGAGTTACATAGAGACTCCCAAATACTCAACTAAATGTTGTATCGATAAATTCAATACATCGGTTATTGAGGTTTTTGAGTTGACTACCGCTCTGATCCCCCTGCCCTTCTGCCGATTCCGTCGAAAATTAGTGTGTCGTCGTTATTAGAGTTTTTGAGTTATGCCTCTTCCCTAATCCACCCCTTCCCCTTTGGCCGATTTTTCTGAAAATCGATAGGTGTCCTTATGGGATTCCAGTCACACTTATGACATTTCGTGTCGATACATTCATTCTATCGGGAGTTATCGTGTTCACAGACAGTCTTCCTTTTTTTTTTAGATATTTGGAACGTGAAAATTGTAAAACATAAAATTCCGTTGAAAACTCCTCATCGAATTTTTCACAGATTATATAACTTCCCCTATACTTCGTTTAGCTGGGGAAGTAAAAATATAAGATAGTTGTCGGTGCATTTTCGAGAATTTATCAACTAAGTTTTCGCTCTCCCCCCAAAACCAATCAACCGTTTGGCTTAAGCACGCCGTCCTTCGGATGAGACGTTAAGCGATGGTCCCGAACCTGTACGATGTCAGGTACTCGTTAAAGACCCGTACCCTAGATGAATAAAAATTTAGGACTCCCACAGAAGAGTCGGGCTCATGTCCACCGGAGTGACGAAAGAACGCTCTGGTAGTAGGCGATATGACCTCGTAGTTAAAGCCCGGGCATGAGTCATAAAACCTAACCTAACCTATTTATTACATCGGTATTTATTAGAGTTTTTGAGTTAAACCCCTCTAAACTCTTCTTTCCCTTCGTCCGATTAGGCTGGGAAAAGAATGGTTGTAAGCATTGGATATTAAAATATAAGACAGTATATGGCATACATTTGGCAGCCTGGAAAGTATGATCATGTAAACGTTCTCCAGCTATAAAAAGTATAGGAGAAGTTATGTATTTGGTCAGAAATTCTATGTTGAGTTTCACCCGAATTTTTCTGCTTCCTGATTCCAAAATTAAACAAATGAATTTGTTTTTGCCTATGAACACGATAATGTCTAATTGAATTAATCTACCGACATAAAGTCCCTTGTGTAAGTCAACTTTCGACTTGTAGCCGGTCCATTGGTGTTAGAGGGAGAGCAAAAACTTAAGTTTTAAGTTTTATGATCCATGCCCGGGCTTTAACTACGAGGTCATATCGCCTACTACTTTCGTCACTCTGGTGGACATGAGCCCGACTCAACTGTGGGAATCCTAAATTTTGCCTACCCTAAATTTTTATTCGCCTAGGGTAGGGGTCTTACAGTCTGACATCTTACAGGCTTGGGACCATTGCTTAACGTCCCATCCGAAGGACGGCGTGCTTAAGTTTATTTTACCTCCCACATAAAATAAACTAAGGGCCTCGGTCGGGTTTCGAACCCACGATCTTGAGCTTAGAAGATAAGCACGCATACCACTGAGCTACCGGCGCCCTCAAGAGCAAAAACTTAGTTGATTAATAAATCTCAAGGGGTCATTCTTGTGGGATGATTTTAGATTTGAATACGTTTTTTTTTATTATCAACTCCCTCTCATGATAATAATGAGTTTAATCTCAAGATTACTAAATTTAGTTAAATATTCAGTTGTTTTGATAATACAGATCTTAGAAGTACTCACCTTGTAAGGAAAGGTACAGAGACAGAGAACCTTGAGGTTTCGCACCTTGTTATCAATTTTGACATTAATTAACCTTTTGACTTGAGCGATTTGGAGTTTTTGAAGTCTATTTATTCTAGTGGTGTTTTTGGATAACTAACTTGGTGTAAATTTAATACATTTAATACAGCCGTAATTGACAATGAAAAAAAAAAGTCCGGTGAATCACCGACAATGTTCTTCCCCATCACGAAATAATTAAGATTTCGTTCTCCCTCCAAAATCAATTGATTTTCTTGCCTAGTAGTTCTATTGGGGTTTTTGAATGGAGCCCCCACCCTTGAACTACACTTGACGCCCAGAAGCTTTGTTTTTGATATTTCTATTTAATTGATTGATCTGGATGTATCCTAAAGTGGTTCCTCAATCTTCTTCTACTACCGACGGTTTTGACGCCCAGAAACTTTGTTTTTGATATTTGTATTTAATTGATTGATGTGGATGTATCCTAAAGTGGTTCCTTAATCTTCTGATACTACCGACGGTTTCTTGACGCCCATAAACTTTGTTTTTGATATTTCTATTTAATTGATTGATTTGGATGTATCCTAAAGTGGTTCCTTAATCTTCTGATACTACCGACGGTTTCTTGACGCCCAGAAACTTTGTTTTTGATATTTCTGTTTAATACCATCCGTCCATTTTTGACATACCTACAGTAGTATTAGTAGTCGTGTTCCTGACGTGTTCTGCCAACAGAGCTCCTACAGTGTCCATGTACAATTGCCAACAACACTCTCCCGACTGTAAATTGTACACAGGATCGCCTTATGCAGATTTGTTGGTATATAGGCCTCTATGCATCAAACAGTTATCATTAATCTCCCTTCCGATATGACAACCTTGATTCAAGGCTGAAAACAGAATATATGATACGCTCTGAGTGACTACCTACCATTAGCCTGGCAAACGAACCGTAGAAGACGTAATACACCTTTTTGTAAGTGTAACGATGTACGATTCTTCACATGTTTCAACTAGATGAATTAGGCTAAATGGGACGCCTGTTGTGCGAGAGAAACAGAAGATAGAGAAATTTATCCCCCTTCTCAAAGCCACAGAAATGATCCTATTTTGATTTTGAAAAATTGTTTGGTTTACATTCTTAAACAGAATTAAAGGGTCGAGTTTTACTTTCTCAGCTATACGAAGTATTGTTATGTAAACGGTCGAAAATTCGATGCGAAGTTTTCAACGGAATTTCATGTTTTACGAACTCAATATGACAAAACAAATTTTATATGTGAATCCAGAACCCTTTAACGAGGGCACCTATTCTTTTTCAGCCAAATTGAACAACGGAAGGGGGGAGACTTAACATAAAAACTCTAATAACTATCGATAGGATGAATGTGAAGACACAACATTTTGTATGTGAATTCAAAACCCAAGAATGACGACACTTATTAATTTTCAGCGGAATCGACAAAAGGAAAGAGGGGATCAGAGGAAGGTTGAATTCAAAAAAACCCAGTAACTGCCGATGTAATGAATGTATCGACATGAAATTTCTTATTTAAAGTTAAAACCGAATGAGGACATAACCTTTCAAATTTCAGCGATATCATCTGAAGGACAGGGGGAGCAGGGGAGGGTGCACATTTCAAAAACCCTAATAACTACCTGTGTAAATGAATTTATCGACACAAAATTTAGTATGAGAATTTAGGACCCTCTGTTTAAGTCAACTGTTGAACATTAGTGCAAACGGTCGACTGGTTTTGGAGGGGGAGCGAAAACTTAATGGATTAATTTCTGGGGAAGTACCTTGCCGGTTAATCACCGACACTCTTTTTCTTGTTTATGATGCTCTCTTATTCAATACTTTGAATACAAAATTGTATTTAATATATTTACAGAAACAACGAGGTACAGCACAGATAATATAAAAAATACTGAATTCTACCTAATTTTCACATAAAATATCGGATGTATAGTTATGTCCGAAACAGATAACGACGATATCAATAGAATAAGAACGACTGACATGGTCCAAGGTCAAGTACAAATAGTGTGTTTGGATGACAATGGGCATTTTTGGGGGCGTCCGACGCAGGGCCTGCAACTAGACTTGCCGTTGATACTGACAAGCCGACATGTGGGTTCATCCAAAATTTGGATCATCCGGTTATTCACCTGCCTAGGTTCCCCGATTATCATTTTGAATATCTGTCGCAAGCATAGACCAGCTGCTCTTCGCATTTGCGTTTCCCAATGGAAATATAATGTATTAATTATTTTTCAATATTTAAAAACATCTGCCTAAGTGACTGCTAGACTAATCATGGTTTCGTTTCATTAGAATTTGAACAACTAATGATGAAGTAAAGTAATATTTACGAAAAATTAACTGTAAAAAACGTCGTCTGTCAAACTCGGGCGATGTACCGGCGCGCAGTAATAAACTTACTTCTCCCAATTTCTCTGAACCCAAATTTGGTCTCCGAATCATCTTACTAAATTTCGATATCTAGTTATTGACCCTTCGTCTTTCTGGTGGACAAAATTTAGTATGAGGATTCCCAAGCCCCAATAAGTCAAGAATTCATTTTTAGCCCAAACGGTTGATTGGTTTGAAAGGAGAGCGAAAACGTAATTTCTTATTATTTCTGCAGGGGAAGTACATTACCGGTGATATATATATATATATATTTTTTTTTTAACCTAATTTTTTTTATATTCTTCTTTTTATTATTATATTATTTTATTTTTTATTATTATTATCGTTGTAATTATTTTCTGATTGTATACATAGTTATTATTTTGTACATCTTTATGACTTCACGAAGACATTTTTATTATTATTATTTATTTTATTTTTTATTTATTTTATTTTTTATTTATTTATTTTATATTTTAAATTATTATTTATTTTATATTTTAAATTATTATTTATTTTATTTTTTTTCTCTCTTGTATTTAGTTCTCATTGTACAATGTACATAAATTGTTCCATTTCCTATTGTCAACAAATTTACTTATGAACTTGAATGAAATAAAACTTTAGTTAAGTTTTATTTCATTCAAGGTCATTTTAATTATTTCACAATATCCCTGCAATAATTTCAGTTTTCAAATTTACTTATGGTCTGTACCGATTGTAAATGTGCATAATAAAATATTTCAATAAAAAAGAAAAAATTTGCCGATGCAAACTTTTAAATTTTTCTTTGTGGTTTCGGTCTTCATTAAGAGAAAATTATGAGCGGGTCTAAAAACTTATTCCAAAACTAAAATAATCCCATCATAAATCTTAGTATGGAAGAGACCTTGATCTAGATTCCGGAATGTCGGAATTCTTGAATATTAGAAACACCAGCTCAGGACTACATCAATATGACACAACTCTGAAGGTATTTAGGCTAGTGTAACTATTTGCCTAAGGATCGTTTCACACTATCATTGTAGTCATCATGGAAAACTTGACAATGCAACAAAAATGAAGGAGTAGCATTGGAAGTTCTAACTGAGGAGTAGCGTTGGAAGTTATGACTGAGCAGTAGCGTTGGAAGTTATAACTGAGGAGTAGCGTTGAAAGTTATGACTGAGGAGTAGCGTTGGAACTTATGACTGAGGAGTAGCGTTGAAAGTTATGACTGAGGAGTAGCGTTGGAAGTTCTTACTCAGGAGTAGCGTTGGAAGTTCTAACTCAGAAGTAGCGTTGGAAGTTCTAACTGAGGAGTAGCGTTGGAGGTTATAACGGAGGAGTAGCGTTGGAAGTCATGACTGAGGAGTAGTGTTGGTAGTTCTAACTGAGGAGTAGCGTTGGAAGTTATGACTGAGGAGTATCGTTGGAAGTTATAACTGAGGAGTAGCGTTGGAAGTTATAACTGCTGAAATGTGCTGTCTCTAAACAATTGCAAGGAACAACTTGACAGACAGTTGACGAGGTGAAATTGTTTAATGATTGTTGCCACCATTGCTGGGACTCATATCCGGTACGTTTGATTTCCTGTCCCTCCCTATTGTTAAAGTTAATGAAAAAAATTAGAATTTTGAAATATTTTATGAGCTTTCTCCATTTTGGAAAAAATTAGCTTTCCTAGCTATACAAAGTATAGGGGAAGTTATGTAATCTCTCCGAAATTCGATGTTGAGTTTTCACCAGAATTTCATGGTTGCTAAAAAAATTAAGAAAACAAGTCGTCTGTGAAACACCGGCAATGTTCTTCCCCAGAACGAATTAATTTTTTTTTAACATTTCGCTCCCTCTGCAAAACCAGTCGACCGTTTGTGCTAATATCCAAGAGTTGACTTACATAGAGGATCCTAAATCCTCATACTTTTTTTGTGTCTATAATTCATTACATCGGCAGTTATTAGGGTTTTTGAATTGAACTCCCTCCCCTAAACCCCCCTTCCCATGGCGGATATCGCTGAAAATTAATAGGTGTTGTCCTTATGGGGTTCTGGTCACATTCATTCTATCGACAGTTATTAGAGTTTTTGTGTTAAGCCTCCCCCTCTAATCCTCCCTTTCCCTTGCTGTATTCCGCTGAAAATCAGTAGGTGTCGTCGTTAGAAGGTTCCGGATTCACATATAAAATTTCGGGTCACAGACACACAGAACTTTTTTTTTCATATTTAGAATCTGGAGATTGTAAAACATGTAATCCCATTGAAAACTCCAAATATAATTTTTGACCGATTACATAACTGAAATGTCGACACGATTTAGTCTGCGTTTTCGTGTGTACGTCAACTATTGATTTTTAGTCAACAGGATCGACTAGTTTCAGAGGGAGAGCGAGTTGACTAATTCGAGCTGAGGAGGTACATTGCTGTTGATTCGACTACTTTTTTTGCCGAACTATTTGTGACTGGCTATTAGACGCGGAAGTTCGCTCTAATGATTCAGCCAGGACTATCTGGGTGTTAGATTACATTCCACTGTTCCAGGTACTTATTGTACCAGGTATTGTACTTTTTCCAAAAGAGAATTATTATACAATCCCCAAGAGGGAGATGATCCAAAGGCCAGCATATAATTACAGAGCCTGTTTTTTTATTTAGGTTTCTTTAGTTATTATGACTCACGCTCGGGCTTTAACTACAAGGTCATATCGCCTACTACCAGAGCGCTCTCCTGTCACTCTGGTGGACATGAGCCAATATGGAAATCCTAAATTTTTTCTATGCATAATTTCTATTCAACTCGCACGTGAGCCCAATAAGCAAGCACGCATACCACTGAGCTACCGGCTCCCTCATTTAGGTTTCTATAGACCACTATTATCTTTATTTTGACAGAAAAAAATAAAAATATCTATTTTTTTCCCATATATATGTATTTATATCAGGTTTGCGACGATTAAATCGTTGATTTAAATCAATCCAATTTTTGAAAAAAATCATTGATTTTAATCAAAAGATTATTTTTTTCTAAATGTTTAAAAATCAAAAACATAAAATAACAAAACATACAAAACCGACTCAATTTTCATCTATAGAAATGCAGGAAGCATCAATTGGACGAACAAGATCAGTTTATTAATCAAAGTAAAATTACAAATTATATTAATTCCATGTATTGTGTAATAGATTTTTTGAATTTCATAACATCTTTTGAAACAATCATTTAATCAGAAACAAAATCTAAAATCAAATGTTGCTACTGCGAGTTCAACTGCTTATACAGAAAAACTAATTTCGCTGGGAATCGCTCAGGCTGGCCAAGCAAAAAACGTAACTTGAAACCATTCCTGGAAGCTTTTACCAACAAACCTCCACCATATTGAAACTTCCTGCGATCAGTCGTGGGTTGGTATTCATGAATGACAATTTCATATGCATTACAAATTCATAACAAGCACGACTGTTTTTTATTGTTATTTATAAATTAAATAGATTGTAAAGAAAAAAATGAGCGAGTTTTGTACGTTTTGTTATTATTTTGTTCTTGTTTTTTGAGTTTTAGGTATATATTCGATCAAGTCAATAAATAATAATTGATTTATATTATAATATTTTGAATTGTTTTTATTTTTATTTTTTATTAGCAATCTATCTTATATACGGTATACATAATAAGCAAATGTGTTAACTATTTACGTGAATAAGTGTCTATGTCGCAAGATGGGAGAGGTGAGCCAGCGCTAACACTCCCTAGAAAATTGTAAAATGTATACATTTCACTAAGATCTCCTCTTCAGACTGCGTGGATTGTCAGGGTCAGATTGAGAGGGATACCTAGAACTTGTGCAAATGGGTTAGAGTTGGATGAAAGTTCAGTAATTTTTAAGTTTCAATTTGTATTGTAAAATAAACAGTTAAGACTCTTTTTCCCGACGAAATTTGTTGAAGCGTGTCACCATATATATATAATATTTTATAATCCTATATCCCGCCTCTAATTCCACGACACACTCACAAACCCATAGTTAGGGGGATATTTTATGTAGAAAATAATAAATAACGATGTATTAATATAATGTTGTATAATATAATGTAGATAGAGAATGTTAAAATTGTTTAGAACTTCATGGACCCAAATAAGAAGCTTATAGAACAAATAGACTCAATGGAACATTCTAGAAGCAATGGCTTCTATAACGTATACTTTAATATATTTTCTATATAAGAATTGTGAAACTATGTATGGGGTAATCATGATAAATATATATAGTAAGATATGGTAAAAATAATATGTAAAGATAAATACCTGTAGATATAGAAAAGTCAGGTTATGTATAGACCTTTTGGAACATAGGTCCAGAACATTCGATGGCGCTATATATAGAGTCACTCATATATAGTCAGTCACATATAGTCAGTCATAGATAGATAGTCACATACAGAGATAGTCAGATATAGTTGATATAGTTATTCAGTCTCACTCACTATTACCTTGTTATTGTAAATTCTTGTAAAAGCACAGTCTGTTCATTTTATTTATATCCAGTTTCTTTATTGTTCCTCTATGTGAGCTGTTGCCCTGTGGTCAATTGTAAGTAGCAAATATATATAAATTTATGTAACTTGTCTGACTTCTTTATTATTTTTTATTACGATCTGTCCGACCTTATACATGTAAAAACGCCAGAAATCGCATTTATATTATTTTCTTATTAATTTCGTAATAAACGGAACAGAAATCGTAATAAATGGTAGCAGAGCATAAACAGCATTCGTAATAAGCGGAGAGGGGATTTAGGGAGAGGAGCTTAAGAGCTTAATTACAAAACAAATTGCAGATAGAATGAACGGATTGACATATTTCGAACATAGAAGTTCTTTAGAAGTACACGTATCGATTTTTAATCAAATCGGCTCAAAGAGGAGAAAATTTAGAGTGAAAACTTGGTTAATTACGAATATTTCTAACTGGGTAAGTACTCTGCCAGTGATTCACTGACAAAGTTTGCAATTGCAATGGGAAAAATTCCATGCCACACAATACAGAGAATGTGCAATGTGTTGAAATAAAAAAAAAAACATCCTTTTTATTGACATCATGACGGTATTTACACTGGGTTGACCTTGCTGCCTCATCACAGACGGTGAATGTTCACTCTTTTTGTAATTTTACACAAAATATATACGGAAAAAATGAAAAAAAATATAGACGGAAAAAATGAAAATTAAATTATAATGGAGGCCAAGCCATAATTTCTCTATCGAGTCCTTGAAACGTGAGTCTCGAAAATCCCGCATTATATGACGTAACGGCTATTACTCCAAAACGTTTCGATTATCTCGTCTTAGAGAGTAAATACGGTGAAATAAATAAAAATAAAGAATTTGTTTAACTTTTATATTGTCGAATTTCACAAAAATATGTACATAAAGTGCACCGGTTTCGGCTTACGCCATTGTTAGCACAAAGTTCAAAAGTAACGTTTAAGTTTGCTAGATTGTTCATATTTTGTACAATCCTCAGGTCACCTAAGACTGTGACACCCTGTCCCCTAGGAGAGTCCTACTTTAACATAACATTTACAAATATTTGAGTTGTCAATAATATAATAAAATAAAGAGGGCGCCCAGGGTGGTTGCATACTGAGCTCAAGAATGAGATGCCGAGGCCCTTACGTTTTTTATCCGGGAGGTGGAAAAACTTTGAGGACGCTGTCCTTCGTATGGGACGTTAAGAGATGGTCCCGAGCCTGTGCGACGTCAGGTACTCGTTAAAGACCCCCAGATGAATAGCTATAACTTAGGACTTCCACAGTAGAGTTGGGCTCTTGTCAATCAGAGTGACGAACAAGCGCTCTTGTAGTAGCTCGAAAAATCGGTTTCGAAACCCGACCGAGGCCCTTAGATGAAAAGGTTTGAGCATGCCATCCTTCAGATTAAAATAGGCGATTTGACCTTGTAATTAAAAGCCCGGGCATGAGTCGCTATAACTGTCCAAAGAAAATACAAGCATAAAGAAAATATAATAGTTATTGTGACTCAGGCTTTAACTACTTCATATGGCCTATTTTTATTCACCGAGGATAGGGTTTCTTTAACGAGTACCTGACATCGTACAGGCTCAGCTTAATCCGAAGGACGGCATACTCACCGTTTTTTATCTATCTAGGTCGGGTTTCGAAACAGCTTTTTCGAGCACACTTCCTCTGAGCTATCTGGCTTAGCACAACTAAAAAAACTAAAATCAATAGTAATAGAAATAAAAGACGTTGTCTTCCCACTGTTTTATTTATACCAGAACCGGTTTTCGACGCAACAGCGTCATCATCAGTGGTTCATCCACCCACACAGCACAGCGGTTGGAAGATAACTCCGCCAGTTATCTTCCAACCGCTGTGCTGTGTGGGTGGATGAACCACTGATGATGACGCTGTTGCGTCGAAAACCGGTTCTGGTATAAATAAAACAGTGGGAAGACAACGTCTTTTATTTCTATTAGAAATCTCGTCCCACAACATCTTACTATCACATATGAAAATCAATAGTTGTCACATCTCATTCTAAATTCGTCTTGATACGTTCATGTCGTTAAAGTTGCTAACCAGACAGCGACAAGTAAAATGCTATTTCTCATAAAATTATTTCTAATTTCATTTCTTTTTTTTTTATTTGGCGTTTCACTGATAATATTAATATAATCTAAAAATTTCTACAAGCTACTTATGTCTTTAATATATAATTTTTTTATTTATTTTTTATTAGACCAGTATGTTTGCGATAATATGCAGGACCCTTATACGCCACTCAAGTTTGGAAAGCACTAATTTTATTACCACTTTCCAAAAAATATAAAAAAAAAAAACGTTAATTATTAGAGAGTTTTGATTCGAAAATGCTATACGAGAAAATGTATAGCTTTGGGTTTTCACCGGAATTTCGAGTTTTCCTACCCCCTGACTCCAAAAATAAAACAATTATGAAAAAATTACTGTGGGAAGTAAGCGAAATAACTTTTTGTACCTGGATTTAGCTGCTTTGGTGACGTAGGAAGGGTGCGAACCTTTATTAAGAAATATGTTTCGTTGCCTTTTTTTAATTCATAAAATAGCTTATTTATTCTACAACAAAAATTAAGAAACCAGCATATACACACCTCTATATGTGTGTTTTTAATTCTTGATTTAAATTTATTTTTTAGTAAATTTTTTAAGTCACTAACAAAAAAAGTCCGCCGGTGATTCTTTCGTGTTACCCTTGGGCAACAAATGTTTTAGTAGGGTAGTGTGGATGTTACCCTTGGGCAACAAATGTTTCCCTATATTTAGTAGGGTAGTGCGGATGTTACCCTTGGGCAACAAATGTTTTAGTAGGGTAGTGTGGATGTTACCCTTGGGCAACAAATGTTTTAGTAGGGTAGTGTGGATGTTACCCTTGGGCAACAAATGTTTCCCTATATTCAGTAGGGTAGTGCGGATGTTACCCTTGGGCCAGAAACACCTGAAAACATTACATGATAGCTTGCTTCCTCTACGTCACATCCAGTTACCCACGTGACTCCTCACATAACAGTTTTCCTACAATATTTGAACGTCATCTGTCTTCACTGCTATAATAACCGATTTTCCACGCATCTCTAACCTCTTTCTGATACAGTTACATTCTCCTCTTTGGGTCATATTTCCTACTATATTTATTTTAAAAAGTGTATAGTTATACATCACGTGTGACCTTGCTTGTCTCTGTATACTTTTCAGATTTTAAATTTTTGAATAACCTCTTTTTATTCTCCAGTTATTCGATGAATAGAGGTAAGTTGTGTAATCGGTCAGCCATTCTATAAGTTTTCACGGGAATTTAATTTTTCAGCACGAATTAATCATCTAAGGTTTCTTCTCTAATCCCTGCCTTTTTTTCGGCTGATATCGGGTGTTGTCCTTATAGGGTTTTGAATTTAAATATCTGTGGTCACAGGGAATAAATTGGTAAGTCTAAATTCGTAACTTTCCAGGGCAGCACTTTTTTACTTTTGCATTAATCGTGTAAATCCAGTTTTTTGAATAAATAAATTATGTTTGCATCATTATTTAATGATATACCTTCTAAATCTATAGGAGTGAATGAAAATGAATATTGTTAATCCTTTTTATTATAATTATTAACCATACTTTTTGAAATACTCGTGAATGATGCCTCTCTAAAGTTGAAAGAGCAAATTGATATAACCGAAAACACCCTCTTCACTTGGAATAGTCTGCCGTAGTGAATAAATGGTTAAATGTAGTTGTCTCGTGAATGATTGCTCAAATAAGTTGATTTAACCGAGAACATACACAATTTAACGAGACACCAAGAAACTCACATCTTTATAATTCCGAAAGTATTAGAGTCCTGGCTTCCAACTTCTTCACAGTGCGCAGATGGCTTGGGAGATGATCACAGTACACTTAACTCATGTTGGCCATTTTTCGACTTAACAACTTATTCCCTGTGACCATAGATATATAATTTTATATGTCAGACAGGAATAATTTTTTATTTTTCCGTATCAGGGGATGAAAAACATGAACTCAATATACGATTATTATAAAACTTCTTTTAATTAAATTCATAAAGCTGGGAAAGCAAAAATTGTCTGTCCGATTATATTAGTCTCAGATTTCAGAAGTTCCTGAGAAAGACACTGAACCAAATCAGTAAATTCATTTTAGAGAGAGCAAAACTTAGTTATTACGGATTGGGGAAGTACATAGCATGTGATTTATTATTATTATTTTTTTTTTCACCATTTATCTCTAATATCAGAGTTGATACAGCAGAAAGCCTGGTGATATATAATGGTTAAACTCGTAAAAACTCAATAAACGGAGACCATTATAGTGGACCGAATGGAAACAATAAAACCCATTCACGAGTTCCCTTAAAAGATTATGTTATTAGAGGTATAAACTGATCCCTTCATGTACCTTATGGTTAATAAAATTTTGTATAAAAGCTATTTTCGCGTAATACAGATTATTACATATTATTAATATATTGAAGCCCTTAGATTTTTTTTATCTGGGAGGTGAATAAACCTTGAGCAAGCCATCCTTCGGATGGAACGTTAAATGATGGTCCTGAGCTTGTACGATGTACTTGTTAAAGGCCCCTATCCTAGGAGAATATACTTGGGTTGACAAAATTTAGGACTTCCAGAGTAGAATCAGGCTCTACGACGAAAGAGCGCTCTGGTAGTAGGCGATATGACTTCGTAGTTAATGCCTGGGCAATAACTAACTAGCTCGACAACAATTATATTATTTTGTATTTTTTAATATTTTTAGTGTTCCGTGTCAAAATTAGCAAAACAAAACACTTATGGAATCACTTCGGTGTCCGTCCGTCCGTCTGTCACAGGCGATTTTCTCTGAAACTATTCGACGTAAAAATTTGAAAATTAGCATAGACATAGATTATAAAAAATTGAATTGATTCTGGAGGTTAATTTCTGAGGGTAAATTGGAAAATGGAAAAACAATTTTTCGAGGGCGTCGTGTAGGGTGTCAAATGAAAGCTTATTGAAGCACAAATCCAACAATATATATGATGTTTTTTTTTATGTATTTTTCAAAACATTTTTCGGGAAAACGCTTAAAAATCGCTGTTCCCCATCACCAAAAGGATCGCTCTGAAAAATCATGAACATTGAGAATTATGTGTAAATTGAGCCAAAATTATCAGGATTGAAAAATTCTGGCGCAATCAATTGCTATAAACAATTAAATTGTTTATTTCCTTATAACATGGGACGGAACACTAATTGTACAAGTATATTTTTCACTCGACCTATATTTTTATATGTGTGTCTGTGAACACGATAACTCCCGATTGATTGAATGTATCGACACGAAATTTTATATATATCCAGAACCCCATAAGGACATCTACTGATTTCCAGGCGAATTGACCGAAGAAAAGTGGGATCTGAATGTGAAAATCCTAATAACATAAATTTATGTTTATACAAGTTTAGGAGGATTCATATTTCCCTGTGTAAGTCAACTATTGATTTTTAGGAAACAATAGATTTTTGTTAAGAGGGAGAGCAAACACTTATCTGATTAATTCGTGCTGGGGAAGTAAATTGACAACGTTTTATTTTCTATGCTGATTTGGGAAGCGCCTTGTTGACATTTGTGGTTCGATTTGTCGTTCCGAAAGTTGATTCGCGACACCAGAACGGGAGATACAGGCCATTTCTCATCTTATGCGTATTGGTTACCTAAAGGATGTCTTTTATATAATTTACAGGAAACTTTTCTTATATATTTTTTGCATACAAATATATCATATTTCTTCCTTTGAAATATGAATGTTACTTGCTTTAGAATACAAATTCCTGTTTCTACTTTCAGCAAAATTGAAATTCCCCTGACACTCATGTAGAAGTACATGTTGGACGTCCAACATACAAATGAGATGACTTCTGTTTTCCCTGTTGTTTGTAGTCCATTGCCTGAGCTGCTAATTCTCTGGGGTTCTTGACCGGAACTCAAATTATCGACCTCGGTTACTCTTGTTTTATCGATCTGTGTGACTCAGCCAACTTTCCCCCTTCCGCTACCACAACAAACCATTTATAGTTAATAGCGGCGTTGTCATGGAGCCCCCAATTTTATAGATATCCCCCACAAAATACCCTAAATCGGCATTTTACTTACTCAGCTGTACGAAGTATAGGGAAAGTTATATAATCGGTCAAAAATTCGATGTAAAGTTTTCAACGGAATTTCTTGTTAAACATATGTCTGTGTTTGTGTCTGTGCACACGATAACTCCCGATAGAATGAATGTATCGACACGAAATTGTATATGTGAATCAAGAACCGTCTAACAACACTTTATGTTTTTCAGCCAAATCGACCAAAAGAAGAGGGGGATTAGGGGGAATACTTAAAATAAAAACACTAATAACTTCCGTTGTAATGAATGTTTTGACAAAAAAATTCATATGTGAATTCAAAACTCCACGTGGACCACACTTATTAATTTTCAGTGGAATCGGGAAAAGGGAAGGGGGGCTCAACTCAAAAACCTCAATAACTATCGATGTAAAGAATTTATCGACTCAAAATTTAGTATGAGGACTTTTTTTACCTGGTGAGGTACGTATAGCAATTCTCACGTATCTTCTGTGATGTACATGCCGTTAGGGGATCCAAATTCTTCCATTCCTGAGTTTACGTTATGATTGAGAAGTTGCGGTTTAAAATGTGTTACACAATTAACTTGACCATATAATTACGTTGAAACATTTATCTATAGTATTGTTACGCCTATCCATTTTCCCATAAATAATGCTCTTTATTCGATTTCCTGATTTTCCAATATATTTTTTTGCATTATGTCTTCACCATAATCTTTTTTTTATTCTATATTCGATAAATTTATTTCTCGCAATGAGCTAATAAGTTTTAGAAAGTATTTCTGATTCCTTCATTTTACATGCTTCAAAGCCTGCTTTTCTGCAGATTGCTGTGAAGGTCCATATCCTCTCCTGTCTCTTCAGTTTGAATTAAAATTATAGGATTCTTTGGATATTCCAACACTTCCTGGATTACATAGTTTTATTCCATATGCACACAGTCGTTCAATAGATATATATAAAATATTTTTAGACAATCAGTTGTGTTGTAGTTTGACCTATCAATGGCAGTCTTTCTATGTAAGAAGATTCCTCAACATTTTAAGCAAAAGTCTAACATGGGTTATTCAGTGGAACTAAATTTTCAGTACATTATACTTATATAATTAAATTTTATTTAAGAAGTACAGAGACAGAAGATAAAACAATGAACAAGAAATGAGCAATCTGAAATCAAAGATTAATTTCACGGATTGTAAAGCGACACAATGAAGCGAAGACTATGTAGTAACAGAGAGAAGGACTACCACTGTCCTTTGAAAAGAGAAAACTCATTTAGGTGTAGGAGAGTTCTTGGGGCTTCAAGGGCGTTAGAGGACATAGCTGACTTGGGAGAGTGTAGCGGACATCTCCGTTTTTAAAGATAATGCGTACGAAGATCCCATCCCGTCCCTCCTCTTCAGACAGAAGTAGACTGTCTAATTGTTCAAGGAGTTTATAATATTCATTCTAAATTTCGTGTCGATACATTCATTACATCGATAGTTATTAAGGGTTTTGAATTGAACCTTCCTCTTCCTATTCTGAAATTACATACGAAATTTTGTGTCAATATTTTCATCACAAAAGGGAAGGGCGGCGGTAGCTCAGTGGTATGGGTGCAAGCACCCTTAAATTAAAAATTTAGGACTCCCACAGTCATGTCTACCAGTGTGACGAAACAGCGCTCTGGTATGATATGACCTTGCAGTTAAAGCCCGGGCATGAGTCATAATAACTAACTTCAATACAACAGAAGTTTTTTTTTGTTGAATACTCTTCTTCATCTTTTCCTGTCTCCGTGTGTCTCTCGGGCATAGAGGGAGCCTCTATCTACCGCTGCCATAGCTGCCTGTGCGAAGTTGCGTGTCTCAGCTATGGTCTTGCCCTTCGCTGTCCAATACCTTTATGTACTCCAGATGCTTGAGTCTGGATCTTCTTCGCGGGTGATTCCCTTCTGACCTGGCCTCCATGAATTTTGATGGTCCTTGGCCCAGCTGCCTCTTGTCCATGAAGTGCTTCAAAGGGTATATCCCTAGCTTTTGAAGACTCCCCCCCCCCCCCCCCCCCCCCCCCCCCCCCCCCAACCTTTCAATTCTGCATATAAAATTTGCTTATCCAGAATCAAATTATTGCGAAAACGTAATTGGTTAATTCATAGTAATTCTGGGCAAATATATTACAAACATGAAATTCCTATGAAAATTCAACTTCAAATTTCTGTCCAATTACACAACTTCCTCTATACGTCTTGAATAGCTGGGAAAATTGTAACTCCAACATGATTGCGACGCGACGACAAGAGGCAGATGGAAGCAGTTCGAAGAATGATGTCAAGCTTATCAGTAGGTTAACGTTTGTTGTTTTTGTTTGGGAGAAACCAAAAAAAAAAAAAAACAACACAATTCAATACAACAAGAAGATGTCGTTTGGTAGCGAAGTGTCCCGAACAGCGGCTAGCGGACCGCCGCCATCTAACGGAGACACAATTAACTAATAGTCACGGACACACCTCACTTTTTTTTTTTTCCTGTTTTGTAGAAAATAGGTTCAGGTACAGCAACTTACTGACGAGTTCCAGAAATGACCGATAATTTAAACTAGAACCAATAATGAAAACGTAAAATTAGCTTGATGCGAAAAAGTTCCTTTTAAACGGCTATTCAAAAAGTCGGTGAATCAGCGGCAATATACTTCCCCAGCAGATTATGTGGTTTTTGCTCTCCCTCTAAGACCAATCGACGGTTTGGGTTGTATATATATAATAGTTGATATAATATGTCATATTATGGGCTTCTGAATACTCATACGGAATTTTGTGTTCATACAATCATTACATGGGCAATTTTTAGAGTTTTTGAGTTTCCTCCCTTCTCTTTCACTGATTTGGCTGAAAATATATAGGTGTCGATACATGTATTCTGTCGGGAGTTATCGTGTTCACAGATACACAGACCGGCAGGAATTTATTTTCCATTTCCGGCTCGAAAAAGATGAAATTCCTGTGAAAAATAGAATGGACTGACGGGTCTCCTTGTCCTTTTCTGTCTATTGAATGAGGGTTGTGGGATTAAAGAATCGCGTAAAGGGTTGATGAAGATAAAAGTTTCGGACGGGAGTCTTAACAAATTGTAATGAATATAATATCGACACAAAAATTCCAAAACGCCATAAGGACATGCATTAATTTTCCGTGGAATCGACCGAAAGGAAGTGAGGGATCATTAAGAAAGGTTCAACTCAAAACCTCACATAACTTTCGAAATAATTATTAATAATTATTGTATCGACACGAAATTTAGTTAGAGTATTCAGAACTCCCGGAATAAATAGTCACCTATTGATTTTCTACTAAATTATTGTATATTTCGTGCGGGGAAGTACTTTTCCGATGATTTACTGATGACTTTCGAGTCCTGTTTGAACGATTCCTGTCAAGCGGATTTATGTTCCAGTCATAAAGAAGTGGATGAGAGAAGTCAGGTGATTCTGGTTCCTGAATACGCTTAATGGTAGTGTTGGCAATTAAAGCTTAGAAAATATACTTATACGACCGGCTCTTTTTTTGGGGGATTTTAGCCTTTTATGATCATCCTGTTTTTAAGCTTTCAACGTTATCGCATTAGCACAATTAGAAAGTTTATTAAAAAAGCCCTCCGAAGATTTACTTCAGGTAATTTTTTTTTAAGACGAAGAAATTTCTGTTCAAATAACAATCGTTTGTTTTGTTTTTTGACTTAAATATCTAAAAGAAAGCAGTTTAAAAAATATTTCAGTGAATCACCGACTATGTACTTTCCCAGCATTAATCAATTACGTTTTTGCTCTCCCTCCAAAGTCAATCGACCGTTTGGGCAAATACTTGATATTTGACTTACATTTGACTCTGAATCCTCACACATAAATTTTGTGTGGGTATCCGTCGGTGTGTACGTCCGTGAACACTCCACAGATAGAATGAATGTACCGATACGAGATTTTGCATGAGAATTCCGAATCCACTATGTAAGTCAAATAAAGAATTCAACCGAAACGGTTGATTGGCTTTGGCGAAATAGCGAAAACTTATTAGATTGATTCGTACTGACAATTTTTTTTTTCATCTGGGGTCGGAAACTACATAACTTCCCCTATGCTTCGTATTGCTGGGGAAGTAAAAAAAAATATCTGTTTATAAAGGATAACGACAAAAGATGATCTCCTAATTATGATACATTGTATCGAAGATGGAGAGGGTAATAAGTTTATGTATCTGATACTATGAACTGATATAGAAGAAATCTTAGATGTGGCTGTCTCACCTATGGGTAGTTCACAAAGGACACGTTTCTTACTCTCAATAGAACTGGAAAGATGTCTTCGTGGGATGGGGACCAAAGATGATGTCATTCCTTCGGTTACTTACTATTCGAACATGTCAATACTAAAGTATGAATAGACGAAAATTGGTATATTTTACAATGCAATCGAGTATATAGAACTAAAGTAGTGGCCTTTTCTTCTTTATTGACTGCCAATACATTTAACTTCCCCAGCTAGTATAGGGGAAGTTATGTAATCTGTCAAAAAATCTATGCGGAGTTTTCAACGGAATTTTATGTTTTCTGACTTTCAGATTCCAAATATGAGAAAAACTGCTGTTTGTGTGTATCTGAGAACACGATAACTCCCGATAGAATGAATGTATCATCAAGAAATTTTATATCTGCTTTAGAGGAAGTGCAATCGCGTAATTGATTGACTCTTGCTGGGGAAGTACAACGAATGAACTTAAAATTTGAAACTAAGATGCCACATCTGCTAACTTAAATCTGATCGGGTCTTTGTTAGAATCAGACGAAAAATAAGACCACTTTAATTTGGGGCCTAACTACATTTTACCAGTTTCTGCTCATATTTATGACCTAATCAAAAATCTTTTCAAATAAAAGTTGTAGAAAAAACTAAAATGCACATTTTGTATTGAAGCTTTTTTTTTCGAAGGTACCCGGTTTACGAGATTCATGCTGAAAATTGTGATAAAATGTCGTTCTGAAACCCATTATTTTAGACATTTGTTTGACTTACAAGAAAAAAAGTAGTTCCATCGAAAAATTTGTTGTTAATAAATTTTGAATTGCTTTCCTATAATGAATTGATTTTATGAGAGGGTGGGAGGAGAGTGATCTGAACAATATTAGTTGGTATAAGAACGTTCTGTTTATTGCCACATAACACATATTATTTACAATATCATTTTTTGTATAAAGTATTGTTTTTCCCTTGAGAATTGAAAATATTTTGTCAAAAAAGTTAGTACTAAAGCCAGATTAGCCAAAAAAAAACCAAAAATAAACCTGAAGTCATCCTTGACTTTTAAGTATGAGACAAGTTAGCTGATAAAGAATGTCAGGTAAGTGTCTTCTTCCCTCATTGTGAATGTGCTAAAAAAAATATATAAATAAATGTCTTCATACAATCTTACGTCGACAGTATTAAAAAAAAAAATCGATGTATTTTTATATATTTTTTTTAAACTTAAGCACGCCGTCCTTCGGATGGGACGTTAAGCGATGGTCCCGAGCCTGTACGATGTCAGGTACTCGTTAAAGACCCCTACCCTAGGTGAATAAAACTTTAGGGTAAACAAAATTTAGGACTCCCACAGTAGAGTCGGGCTCATGTCCACCAGAGTGACGAAAGAGCGCTCTGGTAGTAGGCGGTATGACTTCGTAGTTAAAGCCCGGGCATGAGTCATAAAACCTAACCTAACCTATATATTTTTTATTCTATTCATATATTTATTATTGTCATCATTTATTTATTTCATATATGCACATATATATTTGTATTTTAATCAGTGCATATTACATATTTCAAAATTTTTCTTTTTTACGTCTTTTAACCTTTGACTGAATTATTAATATTTCAGACTAATAAAGGGGGGAAACAATAAAAAAATTTAATATAACAACCTTCAATCTCTTGATTAATAAAAAATAAAGGTATATATGAATAATGTATATTTACGCCAGTCCAGTTTTATACAGCAATACAAATCACAAATGCACTCACTAAAAAATGAATCTAACCGCGTGAACTCTACACCAGGTTACCTTACTCTCTCCTTATGTCGATCGAAGAAAAGGTGTAAAAACAATTCGATTTTCGATGGCGTATACGAGTAGCATGCTTGGATCCGAACTGGACGTGTGTATAGATGGGTAGGTAACCATGGTGAGGAGGTTCGCTCGTGTTTATTCATCTTTAATGCTACCAAGACGTCCATTTTGGAGAAGTGCTCATACCGCCACACTTTTATTATTAAGATTTTAATAGGTAGCAATACCGAAAGTACACCCATATTATATATATATATTTGTGAATTAGACAATATTTTTTTTTTTTTTTTTATATTTTATCTTTACTTTTTAAAGGGTTTGAGTTGCTGACATTTGTTTTTAATGTTATTCTTAACACCGCGAACCGTTAATATAATAATATGTTCGTAGAGCTACGGAAGTAAAAAAAATAATAGCTTTTTACGTAATACAAATAGTTTCCTTATTTCTTTCTTTGTCTTTAAATACTCACTTTCCCATTTGAAAAATGTTGTAGAATTCTAAAAAGTGGAAAAAAAAGTAATTTATTATTTTGAATTTACTAGACTGGGGAGTCTGTGGTCTGTAGACCATGAAAAAAATAAAAAGAAATAGTAATTTTTCATTATTTTTGATAGAAAAGAGAAATCTTGCTTGAATTGTGTGGCAGTCCGGGCTTTAACTGCGAGGTCATATCGCCTACTATCAGAGCGTTCTTTCGTCCCCTGACTACTGTGGGAGTTCTAAATTTTTCCTACCCAGGTATGAGAAAAATGCTGTCTGTCTCGCTGTGTGTATCCGTGAACATGATAACTCCCGATAGAATGAATGTATCGTCTAGAAATTTTATATCTGTATCCTAAACTCTTTAAGGACGACACCTATTAACTTTCAGCGGAATCAGTCCAAGGGGAGTAGGGGATCAGAGAAGGGGGTCTCAAATCCCAATAAATGCTGTTGTAATGAATGTATCGACATGCAATATTACATTTAAATTCAAATCCCTAAATGGATGACACTAATCAATTTTCCGCAAGACCGGTCGATTTATATATTCTAATAATTGCGACTTTAATGAATGTATCGACATAAAATTTAGTACAAGGATTCAGAATCCACTAGACCAAACGGTCGATTGGCTTTGGAGAAAGTGCCAAAACGTAATTGATTGATTCTTGCTGGGGAAGTACAACGAATGAACTTAAAATTTGAAACTAAGATGCCACATCTGCTAACTTAAACAAAATGAGTTGGGGTATTTAAATAGTAACATATTGAATAGGCTCGGGACAATCGCTTAACGTAGCGTCCGAAGGAGGGTGTGCTGAAGGTTAAGGGTCTCGGACGGACCTATTATATATAACCACGACGAACTAGAAATTTTGATTTGATTACCCATGTATTTCAATGTCTCTATTGCTGACCCCCCACATAAATTGGGTCCCATTGCGGACATAAATGTTCAAATAAAAATGAAAGTTTTTCGAAATCTATCGACTATTGAATATTAGCTCTCAAACAGTCGACTGGTTTTGGAGGGGGAGTGAGAAGTCAATTGATTATCTCGTTCTGGGGAAGTACATTGTCTGTTATTCACCGACGATTTTTTTTATATTGGTTAGGTTTTATGACTCATGCCCGGGCTTTAACTACAAGGTCACATCGCCTACTACCAGAGCGCTCTTTCGTCACTCTGGTGGACATGAGCCCGATTCTACTGTGGGAGTCCTAAATGTTGCCTACCCTAAATTTTTATTCACCTAGGGTAGGGGTCTTTAACGAGTACCTGACATCGTACAGGCTTGGGACCATCGATTAACGTCCCATCCGAAGGACGGCGTGCTTAAATTTATTTTACCTCCTAGATAAAATAAATTAAGGGCCTCGGGTGGGTTTCGAACCCACGATCTTGAGCTCAGAAGACAAGCACGCTTACCACTGAGCTACCGGCGCCCTCTTTTTTTTATATATGTTTCTTCACGGTAGAAACCTCGAGAAATAGTTGTGTATTTCAGTTTGGAGTGGTGGAATGTGTGCGCCGCGCGGCGGTCCACTGATTCCGAAATGTGTAACGGTTTCCATTCAGTTGAGTGAGATCCACATTTCCACAACTACTTTTCCTAACAACCATCCGACTTCATCTTGGAAAAAAAATACGTGAATCATCGGCAGTGTACTTCCCCCGCACAAATTTATCAATTAAGTTTTCGCTCTCTCTTCAAAACTAAATTATCTTTTGTGCTAAAAATTAATAGTTGACTTTCAATGAGGCTTCTGAATCCTTATACTAAATTTTTTGGCGATATATTCTTAACATCGGCAGTTATAGGAAAATAACCATTACCCAGAAACATCGATAATCTCACCGATTACATAACTTCCCCTATACTTCGTATTACTGGGAAGTAAAAGGGAATTTAATGTAATATATTATATATTTATATGATAAAGAGTATGAACGCGTTTTTTTTTTTGTTCTTGTACTTTGACGTTGGACATATATACCCTTATTACTTCCCCAGCTATACGAACCAATTGTTTTTCAGCCAAATCGACCGAAGGGTAAGGAGCAATTAGGGGGAGGCTTAACACATAAAGACTCTATAATAACTGCCAATGTAATGAATGTATCACAAAATTTCATATTTAAGAGAACTCTATGAGGACGATAATCTGTCGTATTTCAGCCATATCAGTTGAAGGGATGAAGGGTTTCAGGAGAACGGGCTCAATTCAAAAACCCTAATAACTTCCGATCTATTGAAATTATCGACAAAATTTAGTATGAGAATTTAGGAGCCCCTTTGTAAGTCAACTGTTTAATGTTAGCGCAAACGGTCACTGGTTTTGGAGGTAGAGCGAAAATTTAATTGCTTAATTCGATCTGGGGAAGTACATTGCCGGTGATTCATCAAGGATTTATTTTTTTTATATATTATATATTCTATTACAAACCCCACTCTTTAGTTTATTTATTTATGTATATATTTTTTTAAATTTAAAAATCTAAATTTTAAATTTTCTTTATTTTAAATATATTATTGACAACTTAAATATTGTCTACAATGATGATTTATGGAATACAATTACCAATAGCGAAGACGTAATGGATTCAATCGCGTTGGGGAGTTTACTGCAAGTTTCTCATCATTCTGTCATTTTGTTACGATCAGGAAAGAGTTTCCTTTCTCAATACTTTTCACTATAAGTGTTAATCATATCGGAAGTAGCTGTGACCCTGTTGAGACCATTGACCTACAAATGTACCTGTGTCTAGGTGAGAAGTACACAAGTCTTCTTGAAAGAAGGTTAGCCCGGGTGGGCAGTGGGATGCCCACGCTTCCTATCTGGATCAATCCAATGCAAATTATATGCAATAGTGAAATGAACACAAAAATACACTAAGGATCTGTGGGGATTCTTGTCTACCTACCTACTGTCTGTTGCCTCTGTACAGTTAGGTGCCTAAATTCGCATTTATGAATATTCAGTTGGATTTGGAAATTGAATGAGGCCGAAAAGCACATTGTAACATTTTCGAGCTGAATTTCAAGCAGATTTGAATCATACTTCATAACAAAAAGTCGGTAGATCACCACCGATGTACTTCCCCAGAACGATTTAATCAATTAACTTTTCGTTCCCCTTCCAAAATCAGTTGACTCGCACATAGGAGCTCCTAAAATCCTCATACTGAATCTTGTGTCGTTACAACCAATACATCGGTAGTTATTGGGATTTTGAGTTGATCTCGCCTCTAATCCCCCCTTCCCTTCATCTCATTCCGCTGAAAATTAATAAGTTTCGTCCTTAAGGGTTTCTGGACACAAATATAAACTTTCGTATTGATACATTCATTCTTGTGTTTCTTAAACTTGTCTGGGATGTTCCACTATTTGTTAATTCTGGCATTTCTTCCGGTCACTCGGGACTTGTGTCCCGAAATATTGTCGGAAAAAAATAAAAAGACACCTCTGGAAAATATGCCGGTATTAACCAACATTCATTCTTGGCACTTTAAGAGTTTTTGCGTTCAGCCTCCTCTCTAACCCTGTCTTCTCTTTGATAGATTTAAATGAAAATCGATAGGTGTCGTCCTCAGAGGGTTCTGGCTTCACATATAAAATTAGGAGTCGATATATGCATTCTATCGGGAGTTATCGTGTTAACAGAGACCCATACAGACAGACAGTTTTTTTTTTTTCTAATTAGATTCTTGCTGTGGGTAAACATGAAATTCCGTTGAAAACTCCGCATCGAATTTCTGATCAATTACTTTTTATAGCTGAGAAAGTAGTAAGAACTCAGTTAGAAAAAAAAAGAATTAGTGGTACAGTGGAGAAGAAAAGAGAAAAAACTAATAAAATGTAGGTATGAAAGCAGAGAAAAGAAAATAGCTTTAAGTTTTCTCGTAGAATTATATTTATGTTATGTAAATATATAATAACTATAAAATGGTATTGAATACTTAATTTCAATATATCAAAGTGACGATGAATAATCATAATAATAACGTTGAATATACATTTATAAAACAATTTCCTTTCTGTAGTTTCTACTTATGAATATTATAATCGAATCTAATAATTCCCGGCTTCCAGTTTGTTCAGTTTAGACATTTCTGATCAAATGGTTTGATAATGTTTCTTGTTCGGAATATCTGCCATATCGTTTCCATGTTCTGTTTTGTTCGTTGTCATGAAAGGAACACTTCTCGCCGGAAACCCAGCAGACGATCCGCCTACAAAAATATCTTTAGCCTCTTCCTGGACCCACCTAGAAAGCTCTCTTAAATCCCAGCCATTAACAAACACTCCTATAGCCGTATCGTTATATATATCTTCCAAGTCTATCTTTAAACGAAGAAGTCTCTACCTAAATTTAATGTGAAGATGTAGAGAAAAGTTATATTATTTCGCAGGTTGTAAAATAAAAATATATTCTGACCTCTGTGCTAGCCGGCTTTCGAGGATGACCTCATCATCAGTCGAACCAATGAAGAACCAATTATTTAGAAAAATTGTGAATTGTTCATAAAAGTTAATAAAAAAAATAAATTGTGTTCTTTAATTGCGCTGTCGTTGACGCGCTCTTTCGTTGCTCTGGTGGACATGAGCCCGTCTCTACTGTGAGAGTCCTAAATTTTGCATACCCAGGTGTAGTTACCCTAGCCTAGGAGTCTTAAGCGAATATCTGACATCGTACAGACTCGTCCCATCCGAAAGACGGCGTGCTTTTGTTTTTTCACCTCCCAGATAGAAAACTTAAGAGCCTCTGCTGGACTTCAAACCCGCGATCATGAGCTCATTAGGCAATCATTGCCTCTGACCTACCTTTGCCCTCTTAATAATAATATATGATGGGCTGGTGTGTTACACCTAGGGACCTAAGCATCCAATGCTCTTATCCCTTCCCTGGAAGCATGATCCCACCGTTGCCCTCTTAAATAAAGTTATATGAAAAACTTCAATTATTAACATACATTCATTAGATATGTCAATCATTTATTACAACAGTTGTTACTATAGTTTTTTGTGTTATCTCCTTTCTCCTTTTGACCGATTTGAATCAGGGTCCGGATAGATATATAAAATTTAATCTCGATAAATTCATTCTATCGGAGTTATTGTGTTCACAGACACATGAACAGACAAACAATTTTATTTTCATTTTTTGAATCAGAGTTTAGGAAAACATGAAATTCACGTGAAAAAAATCAACATAAAATTTCTGACTGAATACATAACTTCCTCTATACTTCGTATGGCTGGAGAAGTAAAATCTAATTGTAAATAAATATATATGGATAACCTTAATCATACGAGGTGAAAATAAGAAATTTAAATGAACCAGAGACATTATGTCCAACTGTTTTTTTTTTTTTTTTGTTTCAAAAATTTTATTATGCATCTTTACAATACAAACCATAAGTAATTAGTTGACAATATGGTAATGGAACAATTTTTGTACAATGATAACTAAATACAAGAGAGAAAAAAATAAAATAAAATAATAATAAAAATAAAAATGTCTCCATGAAGTCATGGAGAATATCTACAAAATAATAACTATGTATACAATGAGAAAATAACAACGATAGTAATAAAAATATAAAATTAAAAAAAATAATATAATAATAATAAGAAGAAGAATAGGAATAGGAATATAAAAAAATAGTAATTGTATTAATATTTTTACCTCGTATTATTAATATATTGTTTGACATTGCAATTGTTTATTGAACTGTATTTTTAAACATATATTTTGACAGTTGGATTTTCCCATTATGACAATACGACTTCCCTCTGTCAGCATGGAGAGACCACACCCTTAAGTAATCTCACAAGTTTTGTTTTATTCTATTTTCACATGGTGTTTCACAATATCTCTCCAAAAAATATTAAGTATCATTAAATGTTACTGTTGAATTTTGTGCTGAAATTATGGTACCCTACATATTTTTGTATGGAATCAGACAAGTTAAACAATTTATTTTTTTTTTATTAGTTTTCCACTGTATACATAAATATTGCAAAAATGTATTCGAGCATTGGAAATAGATTGAAATTAATTATTTAAAAAATAAATTAGTTGGATGAGAAAGTATAGATGAATTTCAGGTATAAGAAATAGGCAGCAATAAATACATGAATCATAGCTTTCTCGATGAATGGGCATAGTCGACAGTAGTCGCGTGGGCAGGAACTAGTGGGCTGGGTCGTCACCAGAGACCTATGACCCTCTTATTTAGATACGAAGAGAAAGAAAATTCCTATTTTTCCGGATCGAAAATTTACGTGTACCGTTTTTACTAGAATTTAAAAAAAAATGGGAGAAAACATCTCACTTTCTAGATAACAAAAGTTTTGTATTGCTTTGTATTGTGTTTTCTTTTTTTAATTATTTTTTAGACAACCAATGGAAGAAAAAAATTAACGTTATTCTTTTTTACTTTCCCACATGTAACTTGTATTGGGAAAATCTGTCAGAAATTTGATGTCGCGTTTTCAACTGAAATTCATGTTTTCCGAACTACTGATTACAGAAATAAAAACTTCGTTTGTGCTTGTGTTTGCGAACGCGCATGAAATATTATAAGTGCATCCAGGACCTCGTAAGAACAACACCTATTGATTTTCAGTCAAATCGACCAAAGGATTAGAGGGGGAGGGTCTTAACACAAAAACTCAAATAACTGCCGATATAGTGAATGTATGGACACGAAATTTCATGATCTCAACACGAAAACCCTAATAACTGCCTAAACGAAATTTAGTGTAAGTCGGCTATTGATTTTTACCTTAAACGTTCAGTTAGTTTTAGAGGACGATTCTTATAACATTAACTTTTGTACACATCTCTCCATCCACTCAAATACTGACATTACTGGGTATATGAAAGTAACGGATTGGCATCAGTGGTTTTCTGTTTCGTTGTACAGCCTGATTTTGAGAATGACTCTTATTCCCAGAAGTGTCACCAAGAAATGAATTTGAGATGGGGAGGGAGAGCGTTCTGTGCCTTTTAAGTAAAAAAAAACTCTTTGGTGAATCACCGACAATGTACTTCCCCAGAAAGAATTAAACCATTAATTTTTCGTTCCCCCTATTCAACAGTTGACTTTTGAAATGATTAGTAGGATTTTTGAAATGAGTTCCGTCCCCTGAAAGAAAGGTTATGTCCTCATTGGGTTTTAACTTTAAATATGAAATTTCATGTCGATACATTCTTGATGTTACATTTCGTTTGATTTGGATTATGTAATCAGATCTAACTTACCACTTCTTCATTTCAACTTTTCGGTTTAATGATACAATCCTTTCTGATTCGGAGTGCTCACAAAGTTGTGTTATGTTCAGAAATTTCTTCAGCGGGCCCTTGAAACCTGAAACTTCCTTGAAAATTATATCTGTGATTATCACAAGATTACAATATCGTGCGAAATATCGTACAATCCTAAGAAGATCTATCTGAGGGATTTGTGTATGGAAATAGGATTTAATACATTTAGAGGGCTTACGAAATTAATATTAAATAGTAAAAAAGTAAAATTTAATATTACATTATGAAACATTAACTTTTATTTCATCAAGGATGTTTTGTGTCATTCACCAAGAATCTAAATTATATTGAAATAATGAAGAAATAACAAATAATATAATTGATAAAGAGTTTGTCCACCAACGTATATCATATTTAATTAATTGTTTAAATAATCAGCTAACATTCAGTAAGCTCATATACGAAACGTTGTTATCGGGTTCTCTATAACCATAGAGAAGGTTATTCTCGAGCAGTTTTTCAGTCTCCGAAGGTTCTTAAGTAAATAAAAAAATCTGTTTTTTGAGTAATTTTTCCCCGGACCTATAATGTGAAAGGAACGGAACCTACATGTAAATTTTCTGATTTGTAGGCCAAGTGGAAGTCCCTCAGAATTAGATCAGTGTGTGAGTGCCCTTATATATGTAGATCTTAGCAGGAACTTACAGTGGAGAAAAAAGTATTAGAACCTACTTTTTTTTCTGTGACGTATAAAGTTCTAAATAATACTTATATGAAGAAGAGGTTCGGTCGTGAACCTTGAAACCACCTCAAAGATTAACTCAAAAATGTCCTGACAGAGCTCTGAAGTGGGCAGTGTTGTTAGAAACAGTTTTTCAGAGCCACAACTCTTATCCTCCCTGACTCTCCTGTCCTGTACGATACTACTTCTCTCTCCTCCCTGATGCTCCTGCCTAGTACGATGCTACATCTCCAGAGTCCTTCTCTGGAGTCACCACTCCTCTCCTTCCTGATACTTCTGCTCTGGACGACAGTACGTCCCCGAAGTCACCACTCCTGTCCTTCCTGATTCTCCTGCCCCGTACGACGGTACGTCCCTGGAGTCACCACTCCTGTCCTTCCTGATACTTCTGCTCTGGACGAGAGTACGTCCCTGGAGATACTACTCCTGTCCTTCCTGATGTTCCTGCTCTGGCCTCCAGTCTGCATATTATCGCCTCCAGTTATTCCTTCGCTCCCCTCACTTATGTAACACTCACCTCTACAACATTTAACTAACCTGTCCACATTTACTTTCACCATCTCCTTCCCCATTCTCCTTTCTCATTATCTTATATCAACATTTCTCTTTATTCATCTTATTTCATCCTTTCCATTACATTTACTTATGTACTATCTTCAAGACGATAGAACCTAATATGACGTGGTAAACCGTGCGGTTACGTAGACCTTTGCATGTCGTCCCTCTTGCTCCTAATGACAATTACGACAAGCCATTTGTCACCAACTTAATAGCTACTATTAGTATAAACCTTTTTTTCCTTATGGTACACAGGTTTCAATTAAGGTTTTTCCGTCTTTGTCCCAGGTAATTCCTCTCTCTCTCATCTTGAAGGATGATTGCTGGCTACATATGCTCACCTTACCTCTCTTGATCATCCATCCTGCGAAAATGTGAATCTTTCCAATCTCTCCCGTTTTTTCAATTTAATTTCAACCTTCCAATCGATTGGCTTAATCGTGCTCGTGATCCTGTTTTATAGCTTGAAGCACAATATCTGCTGAAGAACCAGGAACCCCCTTATGGAAGCTTTGATTAAGTATATTCTACTTTACAGGGCTGCTTCATGTGGCCTTTGTTTTGTTTCATCTGAATCTATTTTCATATTAACTTTATATAAAAACCCTCCTTATTGTGCCGTAACATTGCGTCGATGCCGTTGAACTTATTTTAAATATGTGGAAAGCTTTCTATTGTACGATGATGGATATTTTTTTTACTTTCCTTGATTGCTATGGGAAGTTCTATTTCATATTTTCCGATCATGAAAAATACAATTTCTTGTCTATCTGTGCACGATAACTATAATTAATATATCGACCCTAAATTTTATGTGCTTATCCAGAATCCCATAAAGACTTTTGGTTTTCAACCAAATCAGCCAAAGTGAATGGGGGATGGAATGAGACAAAAAATCTCAAATAAAAATTGATGTAATGAATACATCGAAATGAAATTTTATGAGGATTCAGAAATCGATAAATTGGTTTTAAAGGAAAAGAGAAAAGAGTTTAATTCGCGCTGGGGAAGTACATTGTGGGTGATCTTCCATTTTTGTTTTGGGAACTTGCGTTTCCTTGGTTGGTGTGAAGACCAGCTTTACTCGTTCATTCTTCCAGCTGAGGTGAACACAAAGAAAGCCACCATGTGAGATAAATAAAAAAACATCTTATCACACCACCAAGGCTTAAAAAGGTACATATCACCCAAACACACGGACTTATCTTAAACACGACCCAGTCTGGCGTGTTGCCACACGACAAACTCAACACCCTATTTAGATTAACAATAATATATTTATACAACAGAAACTCGTCAACAGAAGTACACGTTTCAAGACTCCTGCTGGTTCGAATCCCGTCCGAGAGTGAGTTTTATTTCGTACATCGAAACTCCCTCCCGCGGGCATGGATGGATGTTGAAAATAACTAGATAAAACACCTTTATAAGCATGGCTAATATGCAAAGTACATAAGGACAAAAAAAAGAAGTAATGTTTAAATTGTAACACATAGCAACAAATTTTAAAATATGATTTCATTATTGGTACCTAGTTAAAGAATAGAAAATAGATATATTTTTTTCTTTGACCTTATGTTTGATGCATATTAGCCATGTCAGTGGGTTTTCTAATTATTTTCGGGAGGGAGTTCCATCTACGAAATAAAACTCACTCCCGAATGGGATTCGAACCCACAAACCATTGTGAGACAAAGCTACCAAAGCCTTACGCTCTAGCCCGCACGGCCCACTACGGTCCCCAAAATATATATGATGTGTCTATAATTGGACATTCTTATACCAATCACTTTTGCACAGATCAGTCCCCCTTCCCCCTCTCAAGATCATTGTGGCGTTACTAGATATAAGCAAGACTCTTAAAATTACTCTTTGCAATGAAACATAGAAAACAGCTGATGCCAACACATTACTCGCAGTAATGCTAGTATGAAATAAATTTTAGAGGGGAGAGGGGGTTGTAGAGATGTGTACAAAAGTGGCTGGTATAAGTATAAGAAAGGCCACATCACAAATTGTGTTATATATGGTTTGTTTTCCATAACTTGAATGTGTATTTATAACGCTGTTTGGTACGGAGCCAACTCTTGGAGATACTCTCATTCAGACACCAATCTCTTCAGACATTGCCCTCAAAACAGGCAGATGCCTCACGTTTGGCGTAGTAGCCATACTTTAATTTTGCCCATCCATTGTTTACGTCAGCTATTCCTATTTATATTTCCCTTCTTCGCTTATTTTTGTTATTGTTTTTCCTGCTTCCTCCATGTTTGTTTTTGTTTATCTTTACTGAAACTATTTTCACATTTTAAGGTTATTAATACTCGGTTACTTAATTTAGTACAAAGAATAAATAAAACAAACTTCTTTTTGTAAAATATTGTCTATTCCATACAAAAAATGTATACATAAACTATCGGTTTCGTACACCATATTCACTAGGTTTGTTTATAATAATAATAATAATTTAGCGCACTGAGCGTCGCATGCGCCTACCGAACAGTTTCTGGCGACGCTGCCTATGTAATTGCTGGGCTGCCCCCCATTGACCTCTTGGCACGGGAACGTACGCGACACTTCAAAAGAAAACAAGACCCGGTTCAGGTGGAAGAGGTGGTGCAGCGCTTCGACCACAGGGGAAACCGGGTCTTCTATCAGGACGCGGGGGCCAGCCCTGGTCCAGCAGAGCCAGAGAGGGCCAGGACAATTAGGGAGTGGCAGGAAGAATGGGACAAGTCCACAAAGGGACGGTGGACCCATCGGCTCATCCCTCGAGTCGAGCCTTGGCTCACCAGAAAGCATGGGGAGGTGAATTACCACCTCACCCAGGTACTCACGGGACACGGTGGGTTCCGGGGGTACCTCCACAAAATCGGGGCAGCAACAACACCAGACTGCCCCGCGTGCCTTGGTGAGACGGAGTCGGCGGAGCATGTCCTCCTCAAATGCCCCAGATTTGAGGAGGAAAGGAAAAATCTGGAGTGCAGCATGGGCGCCCCGCTGACTGCTACCAGTTACGTGGACGCTATGCTGCGCTCCCAGGAGTCGTGGAATGAAGGCTGCGATTTTGCAGCGCTCATCATGGGCGGGTTGGCCCTTCAGGAGAGGGCTGACAAGGAACAGTAGCGGTAATAAAACAGAAGAAGGGGCGTTACCAGCCACCCTTCCTCCCTTCCGCGAAGTAATGACAGACCGTCAGTTCCGCGGAAGGGAATCAGGATCGGCAAGGAGGGGGTTTTAGTGGGTATGGTGATGGTGAATCGTCTCGAGTCCCACACTATCCAGGGCTACCTTCCCTGGATGTGCGTCACAGCATTTCCCCCTCCAATGCAAAAAAAAAAATAAATAAAAAATAATAATAATAATTTATTTCCGTTAAACCAACACATGGTAATAGGATATGTCAAATGAATTTATACATTAAGATTGCTTATAAATTAGATTTATAACTACTTGAATCTAACACATCTATGATTAGTAGTAACAAAAAAACCATTAAAAAAAGTAAAATGAAATGAATAAAAACTGTACAAATAAATACTTAAAAATATAAGAGTATATAAAAAAAATTAATAATAATAATACAAGATATGTTCATAATAAGTAGACACATTTTTCAATTTAATAAAAATTAAGATAACTATTTTTCAAAAAAAAACTCTTGGGAAGGGTCTTTATCTCCCAACGATGTTTCGGGACGTTCTTACGTTCCATCATCAGGTCCCAATGTGGCGAGATATAGAAAAGAAAGAAAACAATGTAACTATAACAATATATGAAAAATAATATATATATACTATATATTAGTCAATTATAAATTGAATGTATAAAAATGTCTAAATAAAAAAATATATTTAAATGAATAAATAAAACAATAACGTACATTGGACTGACCTTTAAGGTGTGGAGGAACTCTGCCCACAATATAAACATGAAAGCTTTGTATCAAATAATGATTTTGGATATGAAAAACGATTCTTTATTGTGATTATATTATTCTTTTTGAACAGTGAGAATAAAATTCCGTTTCCGTGTAAAGGGTTTAAAACAAGGGTTTATAAACAAGTTTAGTGCGTACTGTTCTTATAGTAAATCAGGTAAGTAAGGAGGAGGCTAAAATTTCAACTAGGAAATCCCCGTGGTTTTACAGTTAGGAATTTGTTTGTTCTGAAATATTTAGTTTCCTTTTTTTCAATAATAGTGACAAAACTAAAATAGTTTTGTATTTTAAAAAATCGTTGATATGAGAATTTTAATAAAATTAAAATCTGATGATTCTGTATATGTGTTGTCTTTTAATATTGATTTTAAATTTACATATGAAATTGTGTGTAGAGGGCTCCGGTAGCTCTGTGGTATGCATGCTTGCCTTCTGAGCTCAAGGTCGTGGGTTCGAAACCTGGCCGAGGCCCTTAGTTTATTTTATCTGGGAGGTAAAATAAACTTAAGCACGCCGTCCTTCGGATGGGACGTTAAGCCTTGGTCCCGAGTCTGTTCGATGTCAGGTACTCGTTAAAGACCCCTACCCGAGGTGAATAAAAATTTAGGACTCTCATAGTTGAGTCGAGCTCATGTCCACCAGTGTGAGGTGTGACGAAAGAGCGCTCTGGTAGTAGGCAATATGACGTCGTAGTTAAAGCCCGGGCATAAGTCATAATAACTAATTAACTATGAAATAGTGTGTCAATATATTCATTACATTGGCAGTTATGCAGTTATTAGAGTTTTTGTGTTAGCCACCTATTCCCCCTTCTCTCTTTGGTGGATTTGGTTGAACATCTTGGTGTCCGACTGGAGTTTTTTTTTTTTTCGTGCTCATTTTTGGATTCAGGATGCGGAAAACATGAAATTCTGATGAAACTCAAAATTGATTGTTTCTGTGTTTGTGAACACGATAACTCTTGATATAATTAACGTATCCACACATTTTACATGTGTATCCTGAAACACCATAAGGATAACACAAAAGCCCTAATAACTGCGCCGATATAATGAAATATCGACACAAAAAATGAGGATTCTGTATTCAAATCAACTGTTGATTTTGGTTTTGGAGTCGAGAGGAGGGGGCTCAACTCAAAAACCTTAATAACTATCGATATATCGAATGTATCAACACGAAATTTTATGATTCAGAAATACCTGAGTAAATCACTTGTTGGTTTTTCAAGTGGTAAATTGGTTTAAGAAGTGCTGGGAAAATATATTGCCGGTGATTCACCGACGACATTTTACCGTGAAGTTATGTGGAGTTTTCAACAAAATTTCACGTTTTGCGACCTCTAGATTCCAAATATGAAAAAAAAAAAAAATTCCTCGTTTCTGTGAGCACGGTAACTCTCGACACAAAATTGTATATGTGAATCCAGAACCCTCTAAGAACGACACCTATTGATAGTCCTAATATGATGACAACTATCGATTATCAGCCAAATCGGTCAAAGGAAAGGGGTGACGCTTAACATAAACACTAATAACTATCGTTGTGTTGATTGTGAATTCAATGTCCCAACGTCAACACATTAGTAGGCAGGAAGGAAGGGTGAGAGGGGGCTCTTCTAAAACGAGTTACCATTGCCATGTCGCTTTGTGGTTATCCAGAAAGGAAGCTGGAGAAGAGATAGAGCTGTATGTAGCAAGTTCCGTTAATCTTCCTTTCTGTAACAGTATGGCGGCTCTGTCAGCTGTTCTCAAGGTCATTGCCTTCACAGTCTCTCCACACTTCTTCCTGTATTTCCTCTTCTGTTTCTGCCAACAGGATGCCAAAAGAGACTGGGGGATCCTTAAATCACTGACAATTACTAAGTTTTCATGCATTTCAAATCGATTTGAATATTGAACAAGGTTTGAAAATTGACAAGGGTTTTCATGGAGTGGGTTCAGATCGATTCCAAATCGGATTGAAAAGAGGATTTTAACTGTCAAAAGTAACCTCACCTAGGTTTTGTGTTAGCAGGTTATAAACAAGTGATATGTGCTGATAAGCTAGATTGTTTGTTATTTTTATTTTAGAAGTGTTTTATTTATAAATATAAATATTAATATATACAGTGTTTTTAATTGTTTTGTATACTGCATAATGGATTCCGCAAGAAATGGGGAGTCGTTTTTTTCATTTTTGGGGCAGGGGATAGTTTTAGCTTTAAATGAAATAGTTCACTATGTAGTCACAAGATAAATAAAAACAGTCTCTTTAAATAAATAGTCACGTTTTTTAACAAATAAAAACCATTAAAAACCTAACCTCAATAACCTGCAAAAAATATCCTTCCTTATTCAGTATACGAAAAATCCGCCAGGAGAGTCGTGCGCCACAACTGCGCATGCCTCAATACTCAATACTAGTATTGAGGGTTTTCATGTACTTCAATACGAATCACTTTGGATACGATCCCAGAAATTAGCGAATTGACCTTGGGATAACATGATTTGAAATCGGTTTGAAACAGGGGTTTTCATGGAACTCAAATCGATTCGAACAAGCTATTTGGGATTCAAATCGATTTTAACGTCCATGAAAACGTAGTAAATGTACGAATTTATCATTAAGTTTTCGTTAAAATAAACACTGATAACTATTGTTTACTTCTTATGTAACTGTTCACTGTACACTGGACGCTTTCCATAAAACAGCTGATTAGCTCGTTCTTTCTTATCCGATGTATATAGAATTGAACTTTCTGAAAACTGTCTACATACGATCACTTTATTGAACTCTAATCCTTTACTTGAATAACATCATTGAAATAACTTTAAAACATCCAGAAAACTACTTTTAAACATGAAGCAACCGAAACCGGTAATGGTAAGTTCTAATGTTAAGTGTTAAAATTTCTAGGTTCTAGATCGACAGTGAATACACGAACTGACCTCCTGATAAATGCTTGCAGTTTGTAGCAGTATGCCCATAAACGTGGTGTGCGTTATTCATATTTTTAAAATGTGTTTTCTTTTTGTTTCAGGTAAGTGTCGTGGTTTTTTCTTCATCTCAATACGTGAGTAATCAATAAAATGTAATTCCTACAGTCTAGAAAGAGTCCTAGTTTCAAATCGGATCCTCGACAATCATCTAAACTCATAACTTATATTCCTTAGCTGACATACTTGTAAATAGCCCGTCAATGTTGATGCAACGTTAACCCCCTCCCCCCCCCCCCCCCAAATAAAAAAAAAGTTTAATTAATAATACTAATTCGTCAACTTTTACTATTCACCTTGTAGCTGCGACATTTGTCTCATATTTTTATTATCGCTATTAATAAAGGGAGAATTGACATTTAGAAACGTGAGAATAATAAATATTGATTTTTTTTTAGTTTTTTTTTTTTTTAATAAAAAATATTGTGAAACCATGTTTCTTCAGTTTTTACCAAAAAAACCTCCCATTTCAAAAATGAAAAAAAAGTGTTACGATATCTGATAAAATTAATGTATTGAACGAAATTTCTTCTGGTATGTAAATTCGAAACCCTAGAGGGGTCCTACTCAAAAACCTTTACTGCAATGTTCTAGACAAAAATCCCCAAAACTGCAATGTTCTATGACATAAAATTTTGTATGGTTCTAAAGCGCCTATATCAACTATTAACTTTTAGCGCAAAGATTCGATTATTTTCAGAGGGAGTGACAAAACATACATACGTCTTTAGACAGAATTATAGAAAGAATAATTCTTTAGTCCAGTGGAAAAACGTATGTCATGTGAGTGCGCCGGTAGCTCAATGGTTAGTACCTATATGCTTGCTTGCAACCCGGCCGAGGCCCTTAGGTTTTTTTTGTTTTATCTCGGAGGTTTAAAAAATTGGAGCACGTCGTCCTTCGGATGGCACGTTAAGCGATGGTATCGAGCCTGTACGATGTCAGGTTCTCGTTAAAGATCCCCTATCTTAGGTGAATATACCTAGGTAGGCAAAATTAGTAGTACTCCCACAGTCGGGCTCATGTCCACCAAAGCGCGATGAAAGAGCCCTCTGGTAGTAGGCAATATGACCTCTTAGTTGAAGCCCGGGCATGAGCAGAAATAACTAACTAATTAACTATTACCGTATTAAGATGGACAATAAAACTTCGGTGAATTAGAATTATAAAAAAGTATTTAAAAAATCTCCAACAGGTCCTATACGATTTCCCCTATAAATTTTACATTTGGTTTTAATGTAATTTTTAATTTATTTTTTATCTACCTTATTAGCTAAAGGCTCAGTAAATATACTATGGCTATTAAATTTTCATTTATGGCAATTTCTCCGAAATAAAAAAAATTAATCCAAGATTTACCAAAGTGCATCGTGTTTCAAAATAACAGATATTGCCAGGGCACCAGTAGCTCAGAGGTTGGTTGCTTGCCTACTGAGCTCAAGAAAGCGGGTTCGAAACTTGTTTACTATCTGGGAGGTAAAAAAACGTGAGCACGCCGTCCTTCGGATGGTAATTAAGCTATGTCACGTACTCGCAGTAAGTAGGCAAAATTTAGGACTCCCTAATTTTTAAGAAAGTGCACGTATTTAAAAAAAATTGTAATTAACAATTTAGTTCAATTGTATTTCTTCGAAAGATACATCTCATATTGATTCAATATCATCATCTTGATATTGATTCAATATCAAGTAAAAAAATCAAATTACTTACAATAAAGTAAAACTTATAAACTAATTTCTACATCTACTATAGTCTATTTTCTTTATAAATATTGTGGCCATTCGTTAATTCAATGTTATTTTGGGCATATAAACATATAAACAAATAAAAGTACCTTTGCGCAACTACTTCACTGTTATTTTAACTCCTACATCTTCTCTCACTCAGACTGGTTCACTACACCTTAAACCTAAAATCACTTCTCTCTCTAGACTGTCCACTTCCACAACACAACTGTTTCACACTATTTAAAACAGCTGATCGTCGTCTTTTGTCTCCATTCATTGGTTGTTCACATTTCGTTTTAAAACAAAATGCGACTAATCCATTTTTGTATATTTATTCACTAATTAATTTTTTTTTTTTTTTTTTTTTTTTTTTTTTTTTTTTTTTTTTTTTTTTTTTTTTTTTCTTTTGGCTTTATGAACGGTGCATATTAGCCATGTCAATGTGTTATGTATAATTATTTAAGACATCCATGGCCCCGGGAGGGAGTTCTATCTACGAAATAAAACTCACTCCCGGACGGGATTCGAACCCGCAAACCATGGTGAGACCATGCGACCAAAGCCCTACGCTCTAGCCCGCACGGCCACCATGGCCCCCGCACTAATTAAGTTACTTCGCTCAACAGTTTTTTTTTTTTTAATATAAATAATAATGATTGATTTCAGGTTAGGTTTTATGACTCATGCCCGGGCTTTAACTACGAGGTCATATCGCTTACTACCAGAACGCTCTATCGTCACTCTGGTGGACATGAGCCCGACTCTACTATGGGAGTCCTAAATTTTGGCTACCCTAAATTTTTATTCCCCTAGGGTAGGGGTCTTTAACGAGTACCTACCTGACATAGTACAGGCTCGGGACCATCGCTTAACGTCCCATCCGAAAGACGGCGTGCTTAAGTTTATTTTACCTCCCAGGTAAAATAAACTAAGGGCCTCGGTTGGGTTTCTAACCCAGAAGACAAGCACGCATAGCACTGAGCTACCGGCGCCCTCATAATTGATTTTATAATATTTTAATAATCTAAATGTGTGTAAATTTTTCTTCCTCACACTATATCAACAAGAAATTTAGAATCCCTGTGTAATTCAACTACTGATTTTTAGGCAAAACGGCCTATTGGTTTTAGATGGAGAGAATCAACGGGCCGGGAAAAAGGCAATGACCAGTTACATAACTTCTCCTATACTTTGTATAGCAAATTTCCGTTCTGTTGCTGCCTTATCTTCCTCTAGTTGGATGGAGTGGGAGGCGGGATCACCACGTTTCACCACCCACTGCCGACTCATTCCTCAGCCGAGATGTCATCCTAGTTTGGTTTCTCTTCTTCACCCGATAGACAAGTGGAGTGGGACTCGTGGATTTCAAGCCTGACAGCCTTTCGGGGATCTTGTCGTTACAGTCCACCAATTAGATATTTGGTTTGATTTGTCCTATTTCCGTTGTTAACAGTCTGAGACTCTTCGCAAGCTGGACGGCCAAGGTATCCGGTCTTCCAGTTACTTTGAGAGAACAAGGTGTTAACATAAGGGATTTAGCTCTGTAATGATTAATGGAGTCGTCAGTATATTTTCAATGTGGAAGGAATACGAGGTTCTGTCGTGTAAATGAAAACTTAATACTTGGACAACGTTTCGGAAACTATTTATTTCCTTCTTCAGGGCCTACATAATACAACAAACAAATTATTCATTATGGACAATGATATAACTAGATACTTAATAATAATGTTAAAAAGAGATAGAAACAATTTTTATAAATAAATAAAAGAGAAAAAATGAATAATAAAAAATAAATAAATTTTTTTTTTTTTTAAAGTACCTAGTAATAAAATAACCTAAATTAGGTTAGGTTTTATGACTCATGCCCGGGCTTTAACTACGAGGTCATATCGCTTACTACAGTAGAACCTCTTTAAGTCGAACCTCGATAAGTCGAAAACCTCCAAAACTCGAAAAAAAGTTTTGTTCCTTTCCCTTCAAGCCCCAAAATCTCCATTACTCGAAATCTCAACCCTCTATTAGTCGAAATAATCAGCGAGTCCCTACAAGCTATTTTGGTACATATTTTCCCTCTATAACTCGAAAAAATAAATTGGACCTCTGTATCTCGAACATAGCAATGTTTTATTTTACAACCTTTACAACTCGATTATTTGAAACTTATTACCTCTATAGCTCGAAGAAAAATAAGTTACCGACTTTAAGAATTTGCCGGCATTCTACACCATTGTTTCTTAGAAAACAATTTAGGAGTATACAATAAATAGGATTACCAATTATCTAAAGCAAAAAAAAATTACTGACTTTTTTTAATACCTACATATACTACGTATTTTTTATTATAAGGATGTTTTGAAATAATGTTGATTTATAATAATATAAATATGTTTGTTACCTCTGTAACTTGAATTTTTATTTATTTCACCTCTCTAACTCAAAATTAGTTAGAATGAATCTTGACCCTCTACAAGTCTAATCAAAATCGTCTGTCTAATCAAAGTCGAAATCCTCCATAAGTCGAAAACTATAACTCGTATTTTTTGGCGTCTCCCTTGATGTTCGACTTATAGAGGTTCTACTGTATATATATTGTGACCGTTCTTACATGGATAGAAAAAAAAATATTATAAATTAATATTATTTCGAGCAAGACTTTATATATAAAAAATAAAAAAAGGGTGTCACATATAATAGTTTTTATTTTATTAAACAATTTTCTTTTCTTAATTCTATGGTTAATGCACATGGATACAATTTAGAACTAATGGATAAAAAAAACCTGCATGCAGCCTTGTATCATCTGGTGGAACTCAGTCTTATACTATTTCTTAGAGAGAGGGTGGACTCCTGTGATGTTCATTTTATTGTCCGTCATTTTCCTCGTTCATCACTTTACTGTCCAACTCCCAATTCCTCACATCTCTCTCTCTTTAACAATTTGACCACACACACACACCACTCTTTTACACCTATCTACTTCACGTCTCTTTTTCTACTGTCCTCCATTTTTTTAGTCAGTCTCCCCCATCTTCTCGAAGCTCCTTCCATTTCACTGGTTCCTTCATTTTTTAATACTTTGTACATTTGTATTTTTCATTTATGTGGATAAACGAACCATCACAACACATATATAGGTTATTTTAGAAGGGCGCCGGTAGCTCCTCAGTTGTATGCGTCCTTGTATTCTGGGTTCGAAACCCGATCGAGGTTCTTACTTTATTTTATCTGGGAGGTAAAATAAACTTAAGCACGCCGTCCTTTGGATGGGACGTTAAGCGATGGTCCCGAGCCTGTACGATGTCAACTTCTCGGTAAAGACCCCTGCTCTAGATGAATAAAAATTTAGTGTAGGCAAAATGTAGGACTCCCATTGTAGTTTCGGGCTCATGTCTACCAGAGTGACGAAAGAGCGCTCTAGTAGTAGGCGATATGACCTTGTAGTTAAAAGCCCGGGCATGAGTCATAATAACTAACTAAAAAAAATATATGCAATGTTCCTGAAAATGTTTGTACATCTGAGTACTGATGAGCAATCAGTTTACTGTTGGTAGTTTGTGAGGGATTAAATTCCTGTTCCATATCATGCTCTTTGAGGTACAAAAAAATATATTTTTTTAAAAATAATTAGGTAAATATGTTACTTTTTCTAAAAGGAAAGTAGATATATTTTTTTCTTTAGCATCTTTCTTAAAGGTCTGTTAATTTTGCATTTTCCTGTAAAAGTTGATTTAATTCTTTATCCAACTTTCATCTCATTTTTATTTGTTTTTCTCAATAAGTGGGACAACTAATCAACGTTTTTATAATTGTTTTTATATGTTTATATTTTTTTAAATTCCTCTACTTTTTCGATTCCAATATCTACTAAGATGTCAGGATTCCAGAACCTTTCTCTGCGCCTCTTTCACATACTGTCATGGAAAGTGCATACTATTCACATAATAAAGTAAATAGAATATAAATTTAAAAAAATAACAGGTTTCTCACTCAAGACAAAAATTTGGGAAATCAGGAAAAACGTTTTTGCTTTTTTTCTTTCAGGTTGTGACCTTAATTTTTTTTTCCAGAGGTGTACTTTCGTATTGTCTTTCCAGTGCAAATAGGTTTCAAAAATGTTTTTAGTATTTTTATATAAACAGAGAAATGTTTAGGAGAAACCTGGTTATGATCCAAACACTCCATATCTGCTTATAAAAATTTTCATTTGGCCTTTAAATAATTTTTTATGAGCAGCAGATAGACAATTCAGTTAGTCGACTGATATGGAATAGGAAATAAACAAAAACGTGCAAGTGAAAAATGTCTGTTATTGTTAAAAAAAACTTAAAATCATTAAAATAAATCAACAAAAAAGCAGATAAACTCGGACAGCCACCTCATGCTCGAGGCAATCGCATTCTTCTTTCTGGTGTCCATCATCCATTGAGAGAACTCTTCGGTAATACTCCAGACTAGATTCTTCAACATTCGTCTCCCAGTTTTCACCATACACGAGACACATCCTGCCTTTGATGCACAACTGTTGTTGGAGAAACCTACTTTTGAACCAAATCCATTTTTTGAAGTAGTTTTACGATGAGAGAAAACTATTTTTGAATCATTACAGTTACACATACCGATAGCTCTCAATGAGACGAAAAAAACGCCATATCAAGATAATATTCTAAAAAAATGTGAGAAACCTGTTTTTGAATCTCACCTCCTCAATTTCTATAAAAATTTTAGAATATTTGAGGACGACCTCTGCCAAGAAAATTATAATGAAATCAAAATTAAAGCTTTAATATACGAAGCACTTTTAAATTATTGTTTTATTTTTACTTTTTGAACAATGATAAAATAATTGCTTTTCAGGAAGGAAATTGAATAAGGGCAGTTAATACATAAATATTAAAAGATATGCATCTGATCTTATCTTTCATCATACTTCTCTCTATATTTATACAATTTTTATATTTATAATGACAATAAATTAATAATTGATTTATTTATACAATCATCGGAAATAAAGAGACCAGAGAATTGTTTTAATGATATACTGGAGGAAAAAATTTTTGATTATATATGTATAAAAATTATTACATTATTGTCGCAATAAATATAAACAACACTGGTCTGAGGTCGTTGTTCTTCTCTTCAAAGTTTCATTGATACGTAGTAATGAAACCACAATCATGAACCTATCAATTTCAATGTAGATTTTATCTAACTAACCGTCCTATAATACAAGATCCTATCGAGTTCGTCCATCCTCATGTCACCAACACAATATTGTTTTTTGTGGTTTGAAATCACATCAAAAAGAAAAAATATATATATTTTTTATTTATTTCACGGAGATTATATTTCTTTAAATTATAATTTCTCATTTAAGCTTAGTGGTTTCCTTAGGATTTATTTTTTATGTTGTTAATTGATAGGTGTTCTCTCTTATTGGGCTTTGAATTTACATATAAAATTTCGTGTTGATACATTGCAACGGAAGTTATCAGCGTTTTAGTGTTAAGCCTTCCTCTAATCTCTCTTTGGCCGATTTGGCTGAAAATCAAAAGGTGTCATCCTTAGAGAGTTCTGAATACACATATAAAATTTGGTGGATACATTTACTCTATTGGGAGGTTGACAGACAGACAGCATTTTATTTTTAGAATTTTGGGAGTGTGGAAACATGAAATTTCATTAAAAATTCAGCATCGAATTTCTGACCGATTATATAACTCTCCTTTTAATTCAAGAAGGGGAAGTAAAAACTCCTTTAACCGTCTCCCACCAACAATCTCGTTAGGACTTTAGGAAAGTATGCTACACTCTTAGATTCTACCGGTCATCATTGTGCTCGACATGTACATTGGAGACAAGGCCATAAACTATTGTACTGTTAGGTTTGTTTTAATAACAATTTGTAAACATGCTGACAATGTTCTCAATGGATTACGTCACTACTTTATCTGTAACTACATCATAGTTTGTCATAACGTCACTATCTTACGATCACATCATCGCGCTGGTTCGCAAGAATTTCTTCTAAATATTTTTTGTTTCATTTTTTAATTTTATTTTTGTTAATTAAGTTTTTCTTTCGTTAATTATTTATTATTTCTTCCGTTAATTTCTCATAATCAGATATAACGATCCATGCAGCTCGAATAATCGAAGAAATTATAAATGTATACGTATTTAAGTAGGGATCATTTAGGTGCATAATGTTGTTGGCATTTGATTTTTTTTTTTTCTATCTAGAATTAAAAAAGTATTTATATTGTTAAATTTACGATTCGTGACTCGCCGAGAGGTTTTTTTTTCTGGTCTGACTTCACTCCACACTGTATGTGAGACCAAAATATTGAAGTAATTTGATGAATAAAAACTTTTTTTAACCTTTCTAGTAAAAGTTTAAGGGAAAGGAAATTTGATTAGAGGATCGTATAGTGCGTGTGATGTTCGTTTACCACTTCTTAGTTTCAATAATTTTTTTTTTTTAAATTAATTTATGTATAATTGAGTATACTTGAGAGGTGAACTTGTATGAAGGTGAATGGCATCTGGATGGCAGAAGAAATGTCGAGAGTGCGGTACACCGCGAAGATCTGTCCGATCCTCAAAGAGGCGACACCTACAAGATCATGCTGTATATGAATGAATAGGCTGAGGAGATGGACTGAAGGGGTGTTCGCCGATTAATTAATGCGGTTTCAGGCATAGAAAGTCGTCGATAGATCATATCTCGACGCTCAGGAACATGCTGGAGAAACGCTACGAGAAGGACATCGACCTGCTCTATCAACGACCATGTCAGAGTGGCCAGGGAGCAGCTTCTAAAGTGCAGGAGCGAGTTTTGCTCTCCTTCCTTACTGACAACGATGACACTGAGGATAGTCAGAAAAGAAGGCAATACTGGCACTCAGAAGGACAGAAAAGAGGAGGGAGACGCTGCTTGTGCTGACTGAAGGACGGACCTATGGGCGATGGGTATAAGAAGATAGTTAGGTCTAGGTCTGACAGACTGAGAATAGAGTAGACTCTGCGGAGGCACTTCTGTAAGGTCCATAGCGCCTGGGAAGTAAGCCTATCTGTGTATGAGCAAATCAGCCGGTAGGCAGTGTAACTAATATATATGATATATAGTCATTTTTATTCCGAATAGAAGGTTGGAATACTCTGATGCGAGAAAATTTTGAGTTTCCATTGTATTCGTCAATCGTAGAACGATTTTTGTCTGTGAGAGTTTAGTGTAGGGAAATAAAAATAATCTTTATTCTGGGACATACGTCCCGTAAGAATAATAATATAAAAAATAAACAAAAGAATATAAGTATGAACCAAATGAGACAGAATAAAAAAAAAAAAAGAAATGAGGCCTCTAAGTGTTAACTAAAGAAATATTAAATGTTAATGATAGGCAATGATTAAAGAATAAAAATAAACTGAAAAACTAAGAAAAATCAAAGTAATGATAATAATGTAATGAATATAGAAATGTATAAAGAAAAATAGAGGTCTGACAGAAAAAAATATATATTAAGTGAAATTGATAGTATCGTAATATAAATATGTAAGAAGTGATAACTAAGTTAGGTTCCAACTGGGCTGATGAAACAGTGGAGTAACAATCTGTCTAGAGGCTGAGTGAGAAGAAAGTGAGAACTATCCCATAGGAATCAGAGATTTGCTGAGTTAGGAGGTAATGAAAAAGTAGGGATTTAAATGAATGAAGAGTAGGAGCATGGCGAATCTGGAGAGGGAGAGAGTTGCAGAGGGAGATAGCCTGGATAAGGAAGGAGTTGTGGTAGGTTGTTGTCCTATGGGAAGGGAGCTAAAGATCTGAGGGACGGATGGTGATTTTCTGGTGGATATGGGATATAAATTGGAGCATTTGGGATGGATATGGTTACATAGAGTATTGTGGATGTTGTCCATGAAATTGCGTTTATTGGAGGAGCTTAAAGAGCTCCACATGATATAAGAAGTACAGGATGTGGAGATTTTCTGGTGGGATACGGAATATAAATTGGAGCATTTGGGATGATATGATTTTATAGAGAATTGTGGATGTTGTCCATGAAATTGCGTTTATTGGAGGAGCTTAATGAGCTCCACCTGATATAAGAAGTACAGGATGTGGAGATTTTCTGGTGGGATATGGGATATAAATTGGAGCGTTTGGGATGATATGGTTTCATAGAGTATTGTGGATGTTGTCCATGAAATTGCGTTTATTGGAGGAGCTTAATGAGCTCCACCTGATATAAGAAGTACAGGTTACCCATAAGAACCTTCATTTTCTGTCAAATTCGGTTGAATGGAAGAGGGGGTCAGAGAGGGGCTTTACACAAAAAACCCTAATAACTGCCTATACTACTAATGAATGTATCGACACAAAACTTTGTATGAGGGATGAGGGATTTAGAAGTCGATCGGTTTTGTAGGGATGACGGCTCTCATTCTATCGATTTGAAGGTCATATCTTATACCTTCTTAAAAATATTTATTTAAAGAGAAATACAAATGTATAGAAACATATTCAATGTCAGCCGGCTCATAATAGTAACATTTCTATGGAGTAACATGAATCTTGCGATCATTTACTACCACTCTTTTGAATCAAATTAATCACTTTGAAAAAATTTTAATGACTTTAAATATTTGTAATGTGAAAGGCAAAAATGTAAACCTGTTATTAATGTTAATTGAGCTTGAAGGGCGAGAACATTAAGTCCGAGATAAGAAGCAGGGAGATGAGTTGAGTAGTGCCTGTGTATCTGTCAGACTTTACCATGAATCATTGTGATCGCTTTCAAAAGAAACCTAGAACAAATGAATTAAAGTTACCATATAAAGTGAATGTTGAATCGCATCTGAATCAGTAAAATCTTTATCTTACTTCCCCAGAATATACGATGTATAGGGGAAGTTATGTAATCGGTATGTAAAATTTGGTGTTGAATTTTCACTAGAATTTTTTGTTTTCCCACCCTAAGATACCGAAAATGAAAAATAAAAATTATGTATATCTATGAACATATCTCCCCAAAAGAATGAATGTATCGCTAGGAAATTTTATATGTGTATCCAGAACCCTCTAAGGACGACACCTATAGATTTTCAGTAGGTCCTAGTCGGCGAAAGGGTGGGGATTAGGTGTTGGCTTAACATGAAAACTGCAATAACTGCTGGGCGTTGGCCGGCGAGAGCGCAAAGCTGATTTTTATTATAAGGGTCACTATACGATGAGAGCGCAATGATTTTATATATCGGGTATAGCGGAGCCTATAGCAGGTATACGCATGGTATACGACGAGAGCGCAATGATTTTATATATCAGGTATAGCGGAGCCTATAGCAGGTATACGCATGGTATACGACGAGAGCGCAATGATTTTATACATCAGGTATAGCGGAGCCTATAGCAGGTATACGCATGGTATACGACGAGAGCGCAATAATTTTATATATCAGAGTAGGGGAGGAAAGATGGTTCTGGGCCAATGGCTAAAGAGCAAGATGGCGGCCGTCCCCCACTCCTCTCCCACCACCACCACCCTCCCCAACTCCGAATCACTCACCATTGTACATCCCCAGCTCAACCCTCCTACACCCCAAATTGTTTCATCTCAATTTTTGTCCTTTGAGATTCACTACCAATCTACTTCCCCATCTCGATAAGTTTCCGCTCTCCCTTTAAACCTTGATAAGTTTCCGCTCTCCCTCTAAACCCTACTTTAAATTTTTATCCCACCCCTCGCCTATGCCCCTAATTTTTTTTAATTAGCCCACTAGCGCTCCCAAGCGTCTACAATTGCAATTAATTTTTAATTAAGTAGCTAGGGTCGACTTCTTAAGAAAAAAAAATAACTTGACCTTACGAGAGTCGAACCCGCCTTCTTTGCCTTGAGAGGCTCACTTGCTATCCATACGACCATTGTGACACGGTCGGACAAGTCAGTGATATACTAGGTATATAAACTTACGGCCGTGTATTATCACACTAGTATCACCAAGGTTCAGCGGTTTGTAGCCTTTTTCACTAGAGCATATTTTTGATCACCCCTCATCGAAAAATTACAGTCCTACACCCTCATATAAGTTTCCGCTCCTCCATTTCAAAGTCATTCATTATTATATTAATACCTCCTCGGTCTTTAACCATCTTTATACTAATTCATCAAATTACCCTCTCCTAATTTTCTGCTCTCTTCTCCCCCACATCAATTGTATACACTTTTCCTTAGCATCATCCTGCTTCACACTTTTCTTCGCCCAACTCCTACAATCTCTCTAGATCGTTTAACATTTTTTCATCATAACCCGGACTACCCATACATAAAGCTACATTCTATGTATATTAACCTCTCCCCGCTCTACCCGTAATATTCAGGTCTTTTCACATTTATTTCAGGAGTCTCAATATCTTAGGCTAACATGCGGTATATAACTTACATTTATTTTCTTCGTAGGCTGCTTCTCGTCTCCAACTTTCTTAGGATGTTTCTCACCAGGATCTCTATGTCAGGTATTTGATAGAGGTATGTATTTCTTTTAGTTCGCTTTATTGACTAATCAATAAACCGGTAAGCCTCTTCACCAGCGCCAAGGTAGAAATACTTCGAAGAGGTGGGTGGGGATAGGGAAGGGATAAAGGCTCTAGTCAGGGCTTCTCTTCAATTTCAAGGTATTTTTACTTTTCTCCATTTTTCTACTTTCATATAGGTTTACGGGTTTTACACCACGCCAGTGACCAATTGGGTTTACGGGTTTTCTACAACCTCGCCAGTGACCAATTAGGTTTACAAGTTTTCAACCACGTCCATTCAAAACCAAAAAACATCAGATCAGTCTAGACTAAGCCTCAAGAGGATTTTAGGAATAGGATAGGAATAGGAATGTTTTCCGATATTTAAGTCCCCTCGGAAAAACGGGTAGCCAGGTTATACCTCCCAGCATTAGGTTTGAATTGAGTAATGTCCGTGAGCTAAGGTATGAATGCCATCAGATAAAACTACTCTTTTATCATCTTCCGACGACAACGCCTTCTTATTAATTCTAACACTGAACAACTCATGTTTTTTTGACTGAATCATTCTCATGTCTGTATATACTATTTTTCCCTCAAAAAGTGAATTCTCAAAATCTTGCAACGATATATTTTTTTCAACGGCTGCTTTTTTAATACCTTTAATACATTTTTTAATTTTTTTATTTATATCCATAGCATAGATCTTCGGTTTAAGTCCTACGAATTTATTAATGATAACACCATTAGTCTCGTCTTTGAACTTGCCAAGCATTTTTTTATTTAAAATAGAATAGCACGGATGCTCTTTGGGGAAGTCTGACGTATCGAAATAATGCTCCATCGCTTTCATGTCCTGATACCAGTCGGGTGTATTAATTAAATAAACTAAACTGTCCGTATCTGTGTACATTAATTTTAGAGTATTAGGATTATATTTTTTCATCATTACATTATAGTGAAAATTATACATCACAGTTTTGGACAAATCTAAAATCGACATGCCTACATATATAGGCTTATTAAATAATAATTTTGTTTTACTCATAGTTACAGATACCAAATTCTCGTGATAAATTATCCTGTCTAAAAAGTTAGCTTTGGCGATGAGTTTCATTAATTTTTTAGAGTCTGTAACTAGCATCATGTTCATACGGTTTCTTATGTTCTCCATTGTTTTGCCGAAAACAGCGTTATTCAAAAGTTTGTAAAAATCTTTTTCAAAATCATTTTTCGCTTTTTTACGAAGCTCAGTATTACAATCAATGTATGACTGTAACCAACAAGACTGTCGAAATTGTATCGCCCTATGAATTTTTTTGACTTTTAACCCATGTTTAATCGCTTGCTTCAAGTTGACGTAATGCACAACATATCGCTCACGAGGATTGAAATGAGCAACTAATTTGTTTACTTTCCCGCCTGGAAGGCTCATTGTCTCAGGTAAAAATGGTAAATCGTTATGAGCTGTGTGTAACTCGGAGGGATAGACTACGTCAACCTCCAGAATACATCCTAATTCTCCATCATCGTCCATGTTTTCAATATCTATGCTTTCGGGGTCTTTCACCCATTCAAAACCCCCATAAGGTAGAGGTCTACTCATAGCATGCCCATAAAGATTATTAGCATCTAAATAGGCAATATATGAGGACTCTTTTTCGGGATCATATTCGGGCATATAACTATTATTAGCACTCGCATACCGGTGGGATACTTGACATAAACCTCCCCTGATCCCCCGCTCAAAGAATAATATCATGTCATAATCCCTTAATTGTTCCAATTTCACCTTAGTATGCTTCAACATCGCATCCCATGTCATCCCAGGAGCAGTGAAATAATGTGCGGGGTCCACCTTATGACTATTAAGCATAACATCTCGAAAATTCTGAAAAATATCCGCGAGGATGAGTACATCCGTTTTTAAATAGATGTCGCTGTATTCTCCAAGGGTCGAGCACTTGAACATATCCCAAACACGTAGCCCACGCTTATAGTCCTCTTCACTTAACGGGGCATCAGTCAAAGTATTATAAAATTTTTCCCGGGGAGGTAAACATTTCTCGTCTAGTTTTTCCCAAGCGTCAACATAATCGTAACAGAAAACCCCTTTTTTGGTCACAAGGGGAAGCTGATCCTCAGTAAAGTATTTTGAGGTTTCCCTAAAGGCTGTTTTCGGAAGCACGCTAGCCATATAGTCAAGACTACGACTTAAAAAGCGATAAGAGTCGATAAATCGAAGCTTAACACCGTGCACATGCTTAGTGAAGCTTATGTATTTCTCCTCGGTATTGGGAATCACATCAACCCGCTCTGAATCTTTACCCAGCTCCATAACTATAATGTTTGCATCATAATTCGATAGATTATGAAAAATTACAGGTATATATGAGGGAGTTTTACACCGTAGGTTGCAGCTATTACAGGCTGCTCCTCTATATTTTCCGGTCAAATGATCATGATCCTTTACTTTAGGATTAATCTCAGAGAAACTCGCTTCACAAAGATAACAATTTTGATCATTTTCCCACTTCATCTCCTCAGCTTTTGTTATAATGATAGGGGTATTTTTTTTATAAATTTCTGAAATTTTATAAGCTAATGAATCGATGTACTTGATAAAGTGAGCACCCGCATCTTCACATCTATAAATATATGGAGGTATATTCATAGGAATATCGGATACTACATGCACGCAAAAAGACATGGGTACATGTCGCTGATAAGGAACAGTCGCCTTTGATGTATCTTCGGGGAGAGGAGCCAACATGGTTTCGAAATCCGCATATATTACAAAAGGGAGTCGGAGTTGCCGTTCAACATTTTTGAATGCCAAAATGGGGTCTTTAGGGAGCTCTATCCTAACAGGACTGTTTTTATCACAGTATATCTTATGCTCCCTCAGTTTTTCCTCCCCCGACTTACCGTACTGATTGTCAAAATGCTGAAAGCATCGCTTACAAATTACAATTTTGTTTTGGCGCTTAGTAATTTGTGACCGTACGAGACGCTCAAAATTTTTAATGTATATATAATGCTGCTTCTCCCCTTCTGTCAAAAGGAGTAAATCACGATGGTCAGTCTTTTCCTTTTCAACAACTTTAATAGGGTACACATCATTGTTTTCGTCTAACCCGAACACATTTATGGAAATATTGTTGGATTTTTCAAATTTCCTAATTTCATTGAGCGGAGTCGGGAAAGAAATGTCTGAAAAGTCATACCGATGCTGAACGCCAGTATATTTAGTCACACGCTGGGGTTTTTTTTCTACAAATTTAGATAAGATGGAATACATAAAACAGTGATGATCCTCGTTTTCAACATTAATACAAGCTTTCCTAGATTCAATGTTCTTTGGTAGAGGAACGTAGGTACTTCCACGAAGGGGTCGATATCTGTTTATTCGTAATCTCAATCCATCTACAGCAATAAGAAACCATCCGCTCTTCTTCATTTGCGCTTCCTCCATCTCCACAGTTAATCTCTTAAAAGATACATCTAAGTATTGGTCTATATCTGTATCCTTGAAGATAGGACGATTTTTAGTCTTGAAAGCTTTATCCGTTAGATCGCCTACGACATTTTCAAACAAGCACTCTACTAGGAAATTAACTTTTAAAGCCGAATGTATCTGAAGTTGTTCCAAGATTTTTTTCTTTAGACAATCGCGCACATCTTCCAAAAAGCATTCTAGGTCTCCGTATTTATTGGATCTTACAAAATAAGACTTCACTCTACCCTCGAAAGAAGTATCATAGAGAACCAGATTAGACTCATTAGGTACAAGTTTTAATAAAGTTTTCTTAAGAGGTTCATTCTTGGGTTTTTTCATAACCGGGGCATCATTACACACAGACTCATGTCGACTACCATTAAACCTATTGGAAAATTCATGTCTACAGTGTTTACACTTATAGACCGATCCACAACTAAGTTCATGACGTTTTAGGTTACATGATTTAGTGAAACTTGACTTACAATGCTTACACACAAAACTAGGTTTAACACCATGATTTAAAGCCATATGCATGTCAAAGTCACTTTTCAAGGACAGTTCATCACTACAATAATTGCACTTATACATGATGATTCAGTACTTATCCCAAGATAACCGAATGTTTAAAGTACAGTTCACCTTCGCAGATCTCAACGATGTTGACACCTCAAAGACTCAATCAAGACTGAATAAACTGATCACACAGACTATTTATATAGAATAGAGGAACCGATCACACCTGAAGGGAGCCGATGATAACCGAAACACAGTTCACTTTCACAGATCTCAGCGATGTTAACACCTCAAAGACTCAATGAAGTCTGAAAGAAAACTGATCACGCAGACTATTTATATAGGATCGAGGACCCCAATACACCTGAAGGGAGCCGATGATAACCGAGCGTACCCGATGATAACCGAGCGTACCCGATGATAGCCGAGCGTACCCGATGATAGCCTAACCAAACGATCGTTGACACTTTTGATCGTGACACACAAATTTAAAATTTAACTATATAAAACACGTAAGCAAACCACGAATGAAACAAATTTGAAATATAACTATATAAACAATAAACGAAACAAATTCAAGAACACAATGAACGAAACTAATTAATTTACATAGATAATAACAGAACTAAAGAGAAAACAAAAATATATATAACACTCAAAAATATAATTAAGAGACAATCAAATAATTGCACTAAGTACTTACTGTAACAGCAAACTAGTAGGTAGATCTCTTCAATAGCACTGAAGAATGAGCTTCCCCAGAGGGAGCTGCTCCTTATATAGACCGACTCTACGCATGCGCAGTAATCGATAAAAAGAGGGAGGGGGGACTGCAGGTCTCGACATGTTTCAACATGCAGGTGCCTGTTCAGGGTCACGAGACAAATAATCCCCAAATATCTCGACATGTTTGAACATGTAAACAACGACTTAATCCCTACAGATACGAAGGTCATTTCTAAACCATAGTAGATGTTGAAAAAATAAATAAAAAACAAGAATTCACAAAAAACACCAAAGGACAGCGTGCTCGGAATTGAAGATGAATATTTTTTCGCACATATTACTCCAATCGGACAACATACTCAATATGACGAGCTTTGAATTATATTTTTAAATGCAATACCATTCAAGGCACCGAAGGACGGCATGCTCGGAATTGAAGATGAATATTTTTTCGCACATATTACTCCAATCGGACAACATACTCAATATGACGAGCTTTGAATTATATTTTTAAATGCAATACCATTCAAGGCACCGAAGGACGGTATGCTCGGAATTGAAGATAAATATTTTTTCGCACATATTACTCCAATCGGACAACATACTCAATATGACGAGCTTTGAATTATATTTTTAAATGCAATACCATTCAAGGCACCGAAGGACGGCATGCTCAAAAGTGTAGGTAGGCGATTTTTCCATCATAATACTCCAGTTTAAAATAATACTGAATACAATGATGATGATGATCATGCTAGGACATGATATGGTAGGCTACACGAATGCAGGGTTCGACATGTTAGATCACGCAAGTGCCTGTTCAAAATCACGAAATCAGTCTTAAAAAATAATAAAAATAAAAAATAACTGAATAAAACACGCAAAATTTACGTAGTTATAACGATATCGCTATATTTATAACGATATTACTGTAGTTATAACGATATCGCTATATTTATAACGATATTACTGTAGTTATAACGATATCGCTATATTTATAACGATATTACTGTAGTTATAACGATATTGCTATATTTATAACGATATCACAGTAGTTATAACGATATCGCTATATTTATAACGAAATTACTGTAGTTATAACGATATCGCTATATTTATAACGATATCTCAGTAGTTATAACGATATCGCTATATTTGTAACGATATTACTGTAGTTATAACGATATCGCTATATTTATAACGATATCACAGTAGTTATAACGATATCGCTATATTTATAACGATATCATAGTAGTTATAACGATATCGCTATATTTATAACGAAATTACTGTAGTTATAACGATATCGCTATATTTATAACGATATCACAGTAGTTATAACGATATCGCTATATTTATAACGAAATTACTGTAGTTATAACGATATCGCTATATTTATAACGATATCACAGTAGTTATAACGATATCGCTATATTTATAACGAAATTACTGTAGTTATAACGATATCGCTATATTTATAACGATATCACAGTAGTTATAACGATATCGCTATATTTGTAACGATATTACTGTAGTTATAACGATATCGCTATATTTATAACGATATCACAGTAGTTATAACGATATCGCTATATTTATAACGATATCATAGTAGTTATAACGATATCGCTATATTTATAACGAAATTACTGTAGTTATAACGATATCGCTATATTTATAACGATATCGTTATAACTACTGTGATATCGCTGTATTTATAACAATATCACAGTAGTTATAACGATATCGCTATATTTATAACAATATCACAGTAGTTATAACGATATCGCTATATTTATAACGATATCACAGTAGTTATAACGATATCGCTATATTTATAACGATATTACTGTAGTTATAACGATATCGCTATAATTATAACGATATCACAGTAGTTATAACGATATCGCTATATTTATAACGATATTACTGTAGTTATAACGATATCGCTATATTTATAACGTTATTACTGTAGTTATAACGATATCGCTATATTTATAACGATATCACAGTAGTTATAACGATATCGCTATATTTATAACAATATTACTGTAGTTATAACGATATCGCTATATTTATAACGATATTACTGTAGTTATAACGATATCGCTATATTTATAACGATATCACAGTAGTTATAACGATATCGCTATATTTATAACGATATCGTTATAACTACAGTAATATCGTTATAAATATAACGATATCGCTATATTTATAACGATATTACTGTAGTTATAACGATATCGTTATAAATATAGCGATATCGTTAAAAATATAGCGATATCGTTATAACTACGTAAATTTTGCGTGTTTTATTCAGTTATTTTTTATTTTTATTATTTTTTAAGACTGATTTCGTGATTTTGAACAGGCACTTGCGTGATCTAGCATGTCGAACCCTGCATTCGTGTAGCCTACCTTATCATGTCCTAGCATCATCATCATCATCATTGTATTCAGTATTATTTTAAACTGGAGTATTATGATGGAAAAATCGCCTACCTACACTTTTGAGCATGCCGTCCTTCGGTGCCTTGAATGGTATTGCATTTAAAAATATAATTCAAAGCTCGTCATATTGAGTATGTTGTCCGATTGGAGTAATATGTGCGAAAAAATATTTATCTTCAATTCCGAGCATACCGTCCTTCGGTGCCTTGAATGGTATTGCATTTAAAAATATAATTCAAAGCTCGTCATATTGAGTATGTTGTCCGATTGGAGTAATATGTGCGAAAAAATATTCATCTTCAATTCCGAGCATGCCGTCCTTCGGTGCCTTGAATGGTATTGCATTTAAAAATATAATTCAAAGCTCGTCATATTGAGTATGTTGTCCGATTGGAGTAATATGTGCGAAAAAATATTCATCTTCAATTCCGAGCACGCTGTCCTTTGGTGTTTTTTGTGAATTCTTGTTTTTTATTTATTTTTTCAACATCTACTATGGTTTAGAAATGACCTTCGTATCTGTAGGGATTAAGTCGTTGTTTACATGTTCAAACATGTCGAGATATTTGGGGATTATTTGTCTCGTGACCCTGAACAGGCACCTGCATGTTGAAACATGTCGAGACCTGCAGTCCCCCCTCCCTCTTTTTATCGATTACTGCGCATGCGTAGAGTCGGTCTATATAAGGAGCAGCTCCCTCTGGGGAAGCTCATTCTTCAGTGCTATTGAAGAGATCTACCTACTAGTTTGCTGTTACAGTAAGTACTTAGTGCAATTATTTGATTGTCTCTTAATTATATTTTTGAGTGTTATATATATTTTTGTTTTCTCTTTAGTTCTGTTATTATCTATGTAAATTAATTAGTTTCGTTCATTGTGTTCTTGAATTTGTTTCGTTTATTGTTTATATAGTTATATTTCAAATTTGTTTCATTCGTGGTTTGCTTACGTGTTTTATATAGTTAAATTTTAAATTTGTGTGTCACGATCAAAAGTGTCAACGATCGTTTGGTTAGGCTATCATCGGGTACGCTCGGCTATCATCGGGTACGCTCGGTTATCATCGGGTACGCTCGGTTATCATCGGCTCCCTTCAGGTGTATTGGGGTCCTCGATCCTATATAAATAGTCTGCGTGATCAGTTTTCTTTCAGACTTCATTGAGTCTTTGAGGTGTTAACATCGCTGAGATCTGTGAAAGTGAACTGTGTTTCGGTTATCATCGGCTCCCTTCAGGTGTGATCGGTTCCTCTATTCTATATAAATAGTCTGTGTGATCAGTTTATTCAGTCTTGATTGAGTCTTTGAGGTGTCAACATCGTTGAGATCTGCGAAGGTGAACTGTACTTTAAACATTCGGTTATCTTGGGATAAGTACTGAATCATCATGTATAAGTGCAATTATTGTAGTGATGAACTGTCATTGAAAAGTGACTTTGACATGCATATGGCTTTAAATCATGGTGTTAAACCTAGTTTTGTGTGTAAGCATTGTAAGTCAAGTTTCACTAAATCATGTAACCTAAAACGTCATGAACTTAGTTGTGGATCGGTCTATAAGTGTAAACACTGTAGACATGAATTTTCCAATAGGTTTAATGGTAGTCGACATGAGTCTGTGTGTAATGATGCCCCGGTTATGAAAAAACCCAAGAATGAACCTCTTAAGAAAACTTTATTAAAACTTGTACCTAATGAGTCTAATCTGGTTCTCTATGATACTTCTTTCGAGGGTAGAGTGAAGTCTTATTTTGTAAGATCCAATAAATACGGAGACCTAGAATGCTTTTTGGAAGATGTGCGCGATTGTCTAAAGAAAAAAATCTTGGAACAACTTCAGATACATTCGGCTTTAAAAGTTAATTTCCTAGTAGAGTGCTTGTTTGAAAATGTCGTAGGCGATCTAACGGATAAAGCTTTCAAGACTAAAAATCGTCCTATCTTCAAGGATACAGATATAGACCAATACTTAGATGTATCTTTTAAGAGATTAACTGTGGAGATGGAGGAAGCGCAAATGAAGAAGAGCGGATGGTTTCTTATTGCTGTAGATGGATTGAGATTACGAATAAACAGATATCGACCCCTTCGTGGAAGTACCTACGTTCCTCTACCAAAGAACATTGAATCTAGGAAAGCTTGTATTAATGTTGAAAACGAGGATCATCACTGTTTTATGTATTCCATCTTATCTAAATTTGTAGAAAAAAAACCCCAGCGTGTGACTAAATATACTGGCGTTCAGCATCGGTATGACTTTTCAGACATTTCTTTCCCGACTCCGCTCAATGAAATTAGGAAATTTGAAAAATCCAACAATATTTCCATAAATGTGTTCGGGTTAGACGAAAACAATGATGTGTACCCTATTAAAGTTGTTGAAAAGGAAAAGACTGACCATCGTGATTTACTCCTTTTGACAGAAGGGGAGAAGCAGCATTATATATACATTAAAAATTTTGAGCGTCTCGTACGGTCACAAATTACTAAGCGCCAAAACAAAATTGTAATTTGTAAGCGATGCTTTCAGCATTTTGACAATCAGTACGGTAAGTCGGGGGAGGAAAAACTGAGGGAGCATAAGATATACTGTGATAAAAACAGTCCTGTTAGGATAGAGCTCCCTAAAGACCCCATTTTGGCATTCAAAAATGTTGAACGGCAACTCCGACTCCCTTTTGTAATATATGCGGATTTCGAAACCATGTTGGCTCCTCTCCCCGAAGATACATCAAAGGCGACTGTTCCTTATCAGCGACATGTACCCATGTCTTTTTGCGTGCATGTAGTATCCGATATTCCTATGAATATACCTCCATATATTTATAGATGTGAAGATGCGGGTGCTCACTTTATCAAGTACATCGATTCATTAGCTTATAAAATTTCAGAAATTTATAAAAAAAATACCCCTATCATTATAACAAAAGCTGAGGAGATGAAGTGGGAAAATGATCAAAATTGTTATCTTTGTGAAGCGAGTTTCTCTGAGATTAATCCTAAAGTAAAGGATCATGATCATTTGACCGGAAAATATAGAGGAGCAGCCTGTAATAGCTGCAACCTACGGTGTAAAACTCCCTCATATATACCTGTAATTTTTCATAATCTATCGAATTATGATGCAAACATTATAGTTATGGAGCTGGGTAAAGATTCAGAGCGGGTTGATGTGATTCCCAATACCGAGGAGAAATACATAAGCTTCACTAAGCATGTGCACGGTGTTAAGCTTCGATTTATCGACTCTTATCGCTTTTTAAGTCGTAGTCTTGACTATATGGCTAGCGTGCTTCCGAAAACAGCCTTTAGGGAAACCTCAAAATACTTTACTGAGGATCAGCTTCCCCTTGTGACCAAAAAAGGGGTTTTCTGTTACGATTATGTTGACGCTTGGGAAAAACTAGACGAGAAATGTTTACCTCCCCGGGAAAAATTTTATAATACTTTGACTGATGCCCCGTTAAGTGAAGAGGACTATAAGCGTGGGCTACGTGTTTGGGATATGTTCAAGTGCTCGACCCTTGGAGAATACAGCGACATCTATTTAAAAACGGATGTACTCATCCTCGCGGATATTTTTCAGAATTTTCGAGATGTTATGCTTAATAGTCATAAGGTGGACCCCGCACATTATTTCACTGCTCCTGGGATGACATGGGATGCGATGTTGAAGCATACTAAGGTGAAATTGGAACAATTAAGGGATTATGACATGATATTATTCTTTGAGCGGGGGATCAGGGGAGGTTTATGTCAAGTATCCCACCGGTATGCGAGTGCTAATAATAGTTATATGCCCGAATATGATCCCGAAAAAGAGTCCTCATATATTGCCTATTTAGATGCTAATAATCTTTATGGGCATGCTATGAGTAGACCTCTACCTTATGGGGGTTTTGAATGGGTGAAAGACCCTGAAAGCATAGATATTGAAAACATGGACGATGATGGAGAATTAGGATGTATTCTGGAGGTTGACGTAGTCTATCCCTCCGAGTTACACACAGCTCATAACGATTTACCATTTTTACCTGAGACAATGAGCCTTCCAGGCGGGAAAGTAAACAAATTAGTTGCTCATTTCAATCCTCGTGAGCGATATGTTGTGCATTACGTCAACTTGAAGCAAGCGATTAAACATGGGTTAAAAGTCAAAAAAATTCATAGGGCGATACAATTTCGACAGTCTTGTTGGTTACAGTCATACATTGATTGTAATACTGAGCTTCGTAAAAAAGCGAAAAATGATTTTGAAAAAGATTTTTACAAACTTTTGAATAACGCTGTTTTCGGCAAAACAATGGAGAACATAAGAAACCGTATGAACATGATGCTAGTTACAGACTCTAAAAAATTAATGAAACTCATCGCCAAAGCTAACTTTTTAGACAGGATAATTTATCACGAGAATTTGGTATCTGTAACTATGAGTAAAACAAAATTATTATTTAATAAGCCTATATATGTAGGCATGTCGATTTTAGATTTGTCCAAAACTGTGATGTATAATTTTCACTATAATGTAATGATGAAAAAATATAATCCTAATACTCTAAAATTAATGTACACAGATACGGACAGTTTAGTTTATTTAATTAATACACCCGACTGGTATCAGGACATGAAAGCGATGGAGCATTATTTCGATACGTCAGACTTCCCCAAAGAGCATCCGTGCTATTCTATTTTAAATAAAAAAATGCTTGGCAAGTTCAAAGACGAGACTAATGGTGTTATCATTAATAAATTCGTAGGACTTAAACCGAAGATCTATGCTATGGATATAAATAAAAAAATTAAAAAATGTATTAAAGGTATTAAAAAAGCAGCCGTTGAAAAAAATATATCGTTGCAAGATTTTGAGAATTCACTTTTTGAGGGAAAAATAGTATATACAGACATGAGAATGATTCAGTCAAAAAAACATGAGTTGTTCAGTGTTAGAATTAATAAGAAGGCGTTGTCGTCGGAAGATGATAAAAGAGTAGTTTTATCTGATGGCATTCATACCTTAGCTCACGGACATTACTCAATTCAAACCTAATGCTGGGAGGTATAACCTGGCTACCCGTTTTTCCGAGGGGACTTAAATATCGGAAAACATTCCTATTCCTATCCTATTCCTAAAATCCTCTTGAGGCTTAGTCTAGACTGATCTGATGTTTTTTGGTTTTGAATGGACGTGGTTGAAAACTTGTAAACCTAATTGGTCACTGGCGAGGTTGTAGAAAACCCGTAAACCCAATTGGTCACTGGCGTGGTGTAAAACCCGTAAACCTATATGAAAGTAGAAAAATGGAGAAAAGTAAAAATACCTTGAAATTGAAGAGAAGCCCTGACTAGAGCCTTTATCCCTTCCCTATCCCCACCCACCTCTTCGAAGTATTTCTACCTTGGCGCTGGTGAAGAGGCTTACCGGTTTATTGATTAGTCAATAAAGCGAACTAAAAGAAATACATACCTCTATCAAATACCTGACATAGAGATCCTGGTGAGAAACATCCTAAGAAAGTTGGAGACGAGAAGCAGCCTACGAAGAAAATAAATGTAAGTTATATACCGCATGTTAGCCTAAGATATTGAGACTCCTGAAATAAATGTGAAAAGACCTGAATATTACGGGTAGAGCGGGGAGAGGTTAATATACATAGAATGTAGCTTTATGTATGGGTAGTCCGGGTTATGATGAAAAAATGTTAAACGATCTAGAGAGATTGTAGGAGTTGGGCGAAGAAAAGTGTGAAGCAGGATGATGCTAAGGAAAAGTGTATACAATTGATGTGGGGGAGAAGAGAGCAGAAAATTAGGAGAGGGTAATTTGATGAATTAGTATAAAGATGGTTAAAGACCGAGGAGGTATTAATATAATAATGAATGACTTTGAAATGGAGGAGCGGAAACTTATATGAGGGTGTAGGACTGTAATTTTTCGATGAGGGGTGATCAAAAATATGCTCTAGTGAAAAAGGCTACAAACCGCTGAACCTTGGTGATACTAGTGTGATAATACACGGCCGTAAGTTTATATACCTAGTATATCACTGACTTGTCCGACCGTGTCACAATGGTCGTATGGATAGCAAGTGAGCCTCTCAAGGCAAAGAAGGCGGGTTCGACTCTCGTAAGGTCAAGTTATTTTTTTTTCTTAAGAAGTCGACCCTAGCTACTTAATTAAAAATTAATTGCAATTGTAGACGCTTGGGAGCGCTAGTGGGCTAATTAAAAAAAATTAGGGGCATAGGCGAGGGGTGGGATAAAAATTTAAAGTAGGGTTTAGAGGGAGAGCGGAAACTTATCAAGGTTTAAAGGGAGAGCGGAAACTTATCGAGATGGGGAAGTAGATTGGTAGTGAATCTCAAAGGACAAAAATTGAGATGAAACAATTTGGGGTGTAGGAGGGTTGAGCTGGGGATGTACAATGGTGAGTGATTCGGAGTTGGGGAGGGTGGTGGTGGTGGGAGAGGAGTGGGGGACGGCCGCCATCTTGCTCTTTAGCCATTGGCCCAGAACCATCTTTCCTCCCCTACTTATCAGGTATAGCGGAGCCTATAGCAGGTATACGCATGGTATACGACGAGAGCGCAATAATTTTATATATCAGGTATAGCGGAGCCTATAGCAGGTATACGCATGGTATACGACGAGAGCGCAATGTGTAGTCCCCATATAAGATTATGTGCGGCGCATGCGTGAAGACACTTAGGCTTGTTGCATCAATGTTATGTCATGATGTATAAAAGTCATGCCTGGTCTTGATAAAGGAGGCAAAGTAAAGAGAAAATCGAAGACAAAAAATGAATAACATTTCAAAGTCAATCAGACGGACTATTTATACACCTGCGCCCTTCATTAACCCCACTCTTGGACACTCAACCAATCACAGTACTTCAAACAAAAACACGCATAGGTGACATCACAGTAACTAGACTCAATCTTCAGCAAACACAGTTTCAAATTAATTAATTATATATTGCATAACTATTATAAAAAATAAAAAAAGTTGCATAAATATTATAAAAAAAAAACAATAATAACGTTCAAATGTATTCAACATAATAAATAATAAAAAAGTCCATGGAAATAATGATCAAAATATTGCGAGAAATAATAATAAAGTTGAAATATAAAGAATAAAGATATGATTATAAGAAAGAGAAACAAAAAAGAATTTAAATAATTTGATAATACAGTAGAATTTCTTTAAGTCGAACCTCGATAAGTCGAAAACCTCCAAAACTCGAAAAAAGTATTGTTTCTTTCCCTTCAAACCCCAAAACCTCCATTACTCGAAATCTCGACCCTCCATTAGTCGAAATAATCAGTGAGTCCCTATAAGCCATTTTGGTACATATTTTCCATCTATAACTCGAAAAAATAAATTGGACCTCTATATCTCGAACGAAGCAATGTTTTATTTTACAACCTTTACAACTCGATTATTTGAAACTTATTACCTCTACCTATAGCTCGAAGAAAAATAAGATACCGACTTTATGAATTTTCCGACAATGTACACCATTGTTTCTTAGAAAACAATTTAGGAGTATACAATAAATAGGATTACCAATTATCTAAAGCAAAAAAAAATACTGAATTTTTTAACACCTACTACATATACTACGTATTTTTTATTTTAAGGATGTTTGGAAATAATGTTGATTTATAATAAATATAAATATGTTTGTTACCTCTGTAACTTGGATTTTTATTTATTTCACCTCTCTAACTCAAAATTAGTTAGAATGAATCTTAACCTCTACAAATCGAATCAAAATCCGCCTGTCGAAATCCTCCATAAGTCGAAAACTCTATAACTCGAATTTTTTGGCGTCTCCTTGATGTTCGACTTATAGAGGTTCTACTGTATATAATTAATTGCAAACATCTTTTAAGAGTTTTAATGGAACGAAAATGTTTTTTTTATTTTTTGTCTTCGATTTTCTCTCTACTTTGCCTCCTTTATAAAGACCAGGCATGATTTTTGTACATCATGACATAATATTGATGCAACAAGCCTAAGTGTCTTCACGCATGCGCCGCTCATAATCTTATATGGGGACAACACATTGCGCTCTCGTCGTACACCATTCGTATACCTGCTATAGGCTCTGCTGTATGAAACCATTACGCTCTCGACGTACACCATGCGTATACCTGCTATAGGCTCTGCTGTATGAAACCATTGCGCTCTCGACGTACACCATGCGTATACCTGCTATAGGCTCTGCTATATGAAACCATTGCGCTCTCGACGTACACCATGCGTATACCTGCTATAGGCTCTGCTCAGACAAAAGACTCATATTAACTCAACGAAAACCCATTGGTTCGTCTATTATTACGTGACTAGACACGATATGAATGAACTGTAATGGATTATTGTAATACATACATTTGGGATCGAAACTATATTCACAAAATTTAGCGTATCCATTCTCATTCACCCAGAAATAATTTTTAAGTGCACACTCCAATTGCCTTACTCTGACTTTCACTGCTTAAGTTCATCTTTTGTGGATTGTCATTGAATTTAATTTTGGACTGTATTTCTTCATGAGTTATAATAGTTAGGTATTGTGACTCACTCCCGGGCTTTAACTGAGATCATATCGCCTACTACCTAGTTACCTGAGGTTAGCTCTTTAACGAGTATTTTGGGACAACCTCTTAGCAACCAGATGTATCGTAATAGGCATATCGTGTATTTGAAAGAACAGTTATAACGCCCTCTCCAAGGTTAGGACTCCTGAGGTACATTTAGTACCGGAGGTCAGATGGCATGTTAGTAGACCGGATAACATAAGACATGTTATTGTATTTATGATAAAGTACCACCGACATAGTGGTCAAGGCTTGTGGGTACATGAGTAGGGCTTACAGGAAGTATACGGTTCCAGACATCACAGTTCGAATATTTTATAATGAACTTGAAAAATCATCGGTGAATCGCCGGCTATGTACTTCCCCAGCGAGTATTATTCAATTAATTTTTTGCTCTCCATCCAAAACCAATCGACCGTTTGGGCGAAACTCAATAGTTGATTTACATAGTTGCATTTGAATCCTCATACTAAATTGCCACCTTTCTTAGACCGATTGCGCGGAAAATTTATAAGTTCTTTGAGTCGATTCATTCCTTACATCGGCAGTTATTGAAAATTAATAAAATAAAATTCTAAGTAATATTTAAATTGTAACGCATAGTCACTTAAAAATCAGATGCCAGCACATTACTTTTATATGACCACTCTTGTCAGTATGACATGAACTTGAGAGGGGGATGGGACCTGCAAAAAAATTGTATGTATCTTAATTTTCTCTACAACTATTTTGAAAAGATTTTCGATTAGGTCATATTCGTAAGCGGTATCTTGTTAAATGTAGTTAGGAACCGGAGTAAAGTGGTCTCAATTTTCACCCCATTTCGGCCAAAATCTAATCAAATCTAAGTTAGCAAACAACAATGGTCAAAATATATTCAGATCTTAAAACGTGAAATATTCGTTGAAACATCCATTTCGGATTTTCGCACGATTACATTACTTCATGATACTATAGGTACAAAAAAGAAAAAAAATATGGGTTTTGACCATAATAAAATTTGTGGCCGTTTAGAATGGGTCACCGTAAGGAGAGGTAGACCGGTGGAGTGATGTAACTGTTATCGGCAGTCATTTGTGGCTGTGATTTGATGACAGTAATTTTGAATGTTATCATTCCAATGGCCTCCTTTCTGAAAACTTTTCATTTTCCTGTCTTAAACTGTAAACATACAATAATCTATAGTTATCCTATTACCTGTCGATTTTAGTAGGTAAATGTCAATATTATAATAAATGGTACTGTTATGTGAACATTTATAAACGTCATGTGCAATAGAATGACATTATTTGTTGCATGCTTCTCAACAGAGAAAGTTCTACTCGACAAATAATATTCATTTTACTTTCCCAGCAATACGAAGTATAGGGGAAGTTATGTAATCAGTCAAAAATTCAATGTTGAATTTTCAACGGAATTTTTCGACCATCTAGATTTCAAATATGAGAAAAAACGTCTTTTGAACATGATAACAGTGTATCGACACGAAATGTTATATGTGAATTCGTAACCGGTCGACATCTATTGTGATAATTTAAATGAATGTTAAATAATAAAATAAAAGAAAAATCAATATAAAACACAAATAATGTTAAATAAACAAATAATAAATATTAACACATTTCTTGTAGAAATTGTTGCTGGTCATCTACTAAATTTTGATTTCTACAGTAGTTTCCGAAAAGAGCCCGAATAAAAATTATCGAAAGTTCAAGACATGCAATTTTGAATCAAGTATTTAAAAAAATTTGAACTAATAATTATTTCAATTGGATTTCTTCTAAATTTACTAAAGAGATGCCATCTTGTTTTCCTAAATCTTATCCAAAGGTATAAATTATCTTACTGGGTTCACAGGGAAATGAATAGCATAGAATTAGAGAACTAATATTGTTTTTTTTTTTTTTTTTTTTTTTTCTTAACCTACATTATAAATTGAAAAACTAAGATTAGAAATAAAAAAATGAAATTATTTTACAAAAAGAAATCTTACCAACTAATTACTTAAAACTATATCAGTATTTTTTCGGTTTTATAGTGGCCACTATTTATAATTCTTTTATATTTTGGCCATATAAACATATAAATGAAAAGTACCTTTTCTCTTCTACGTACTTCCAATGTTATAATGTTCACTCCTACATCTCTACATCTTCTCTCACTCAGACTGGTTCACTACACCTTAACTCTAAAAACACTTCTATCTCTAGACTGTCAACTTCCATAAAACAACTTAGACTGTTTCACTCTATTTAAAACAGCTGATCGTCGTCTTTCGTTCTTCATTCATTGGCTGTTCACATTTCGTTCTAAAACAGAATGCGAATAGTCCATCTTTGTATATTTATTCACTATTTAAGTTACTTCACTCCTAACAGCTGTTTTTATACAAATAATAATAATTGATTCTATAATATATTAATAATCTTAATGTGTGTAAATTTTTTTTCACATTTTTTATCACACTATCGATTATCAGCCAAATCGACCAATGCGGAGGGGGGATTAGGGAAGAAGTTCAACTCAAAAACTCTTATAACTGCTGTTTTAAAGAATATAGCGATATAAAATTTCATACATAAATTCAAAAACCAATAAGGAAGACACTTATTAATTTTCAGAGCTATCGGCCGAAGGGAAGGCGGCGGTTGAGGGAAAGGGGCTCATTTCGGAAACCGAGGGGGGGGGGGGCGAACATTTAATTAATTAATTCGTTCTTGCGAACATTGTTGGTGGTATACTGATGACTTTTTTTCTTCAGTTTCATCCCACTGTGCGACGTTACTGTGGGCTTACCTAGAAATAATTAGCATAGAAATAATTAGCCTAACAATGGCCTAGAGACCTTCTTAGCATCAGCAGTGACAGTCATTAGTTACAAATGAGGGAGTGTCACCACTGGGTGATTTCTCCCCTCTTGACATTATTTCTCACTGGAGAAGAAGCTTTTAACGACTACTGTTCATCACAGTGACTCAACATTCACTCCAAAGGATAGCGCGCTCATTTTGATTACAGTAGACTCTCCCTTTTCCGGCGTTGCCGGGACCGACGTGACGCTGGTTAACAGAAAACACCAGATATCGGAAATCCTCAATTAATGAGAAAAAATATATCGATTAAAACATAAAAAAAAAGTGTTTTTAGGTGAGCTAAGGAATAAAACACGTATGTATTCTGTTGATAACATTTATTAATTGACAAATATGTACATACTGAACATTGATTTATTATATGTACGTACATATATTTATCCAAGCATTAAAAAGATATTTTGAAATCTGCGTTTAATTAAGTGAAGTAATAAAATATTGTATTAGCGTTCCCTTCATTATAAATACAATGTACATACGTATGTATGCACAATAAAAATACATAAAAGATTCGTGAGTTACGGAATTATTATGTGCTCGTAAATACACGTGAGTCATATAATTGATAGGTAATCTAATAATTGAAAGTTAATTTTAGTTTAACAAACTTGATATTATTTTGAGAGCGCCGGTTAACAGAACGCCGGATAAGGGAGAGTCTACTGTACTTTCAAAATGAAATGTGAACGCTCACTGGAATTGGATCCATGATCTTTAGTATAGTAGGCAAACACGCTACTGTGCGACCGGGCGGAGAAAATGTTATAGTTTCTAATTTTTGTTTTTTCATGCATCATGGTAATTATATACAATAAAGATGATTATTGCAATTATTTTGTTTGTAAAAGGGGTTTGACCTTTTTGTCTAGGGCTAGTGTAATGATGGAGCTTGAAAAGAAAGCACTTGTCATGGCTCTAATATGAGGCTTTGTCTGTTTGACCTCTCTGCTTGGATCTGTGCTGGTCAGTTTGACAGACAGCCAGGGGGGCCCAGTCCCTCCCTCCGGGCTCCGGGGCCCAGGATGTCCACACGCTGTACAGATAGTCCAACAACATCTCGAGAAAGTTATAATCACGAGCTTCATTTGAATAGTGGCTCCTTTCACCCGTTGGACCCCGTCACTTTCCTTCTGTCCACCGACTAATTGCAGCCACCATCGTGTGCAATCTTCATATGGGATGATTTCTGCGGTGTAGGTACATTTTTTGGGAAACGAATGGACCCGAAGACCTGGTGGACCATAGGGAAGTGGGAAATGGTGACTCCCGCTAAGAGAAATGTTGTGTAGAAAGTCAGGAGAAAGAAAAAAAAAGTCGTCGGTGATTCTCTGGCGATGTACTTCCCCAGAAAGAATTAATCAATTAAGTTTTCGCTCTCCCTCCAAAAACAGACGCCCGTTTCCGCTAATTACATAGTACACTCCTCATACTAAATTTTGCATTCACTACATTAGTGTTTTTGAATTGAGCCCCCTTCCATGTGACCGATATCGCTGAAATTTGACTGGTTATATCCTCATTGGTTTCTAACTAAATATGAAATTACATGTTGATACATTCATTACATCGGCAGTTATTGAATTGAGCCCCTTTCCATGTGACCGATATCGCTGAAACTTACTGGTTATTTCCTCATTGGTTTCTAACTTCAAATATAAAATTTCATGTTGATACATTCATTACATCGGCAGTTATTGGGGTTATTGAATTGAGCCTCCCCCCCCCCCCCCCCCCCCCCCCCCCCCTCTGATTCTCTTTCTCTTCTGCCGGCCGATTTGGCAAATCGATCGAAGCGCCTCTAACGGTACCTGATTGAAGGTTTATTATTACACTGCCACTGAGCCTGAAGCTTCAGCGTCATGGTAGATCCATAACATATTAGGCTAATTTGCAAAATGTTAGTTCGTCATGTTTACCTTATCAATAATGTACTCAAAAATTCCTGAATTTGATCTTCCTTAATGATACCATACAAGTTTGGGGATATTATACAGGAATATATGTAGGTTGCATGACAACATGTTTCCAACGTTTCCCTAATAACAACACATATAGAGTACTGCAGAATTCCTAACAAATTCTATTATTTTTTCCTATTTGTATAGTCATTTATAGAACATTATTTATTGCCCATGTTGGCTTAGTTCAAATCATTAGGCTGAAATTAGTACAAAATTTCGCAAGAATATCTAGTTACAGCTTCGCAATTGGATCGATGATTATGGGTATAAGAAAATCTAATGTACATTTTCGTAAGAGTTGGTAACAGTTATTTATAATACATTAGACGGGCTCTACATTGCATTCCTAATATGATTATGTCAACCTCGAAAACCAGCTAGTACATAATAATAAACTTTTTTTGTAAAAGGTTTTTATTATTTTTATTTATTTTTTTTATTTTGGCCTTATGTTCGATACATATTAGCAATGTCACTGTGTTATCTAATTATTTACGACATCCATGGCCCCGGGAGGGAGTTCTATCTATGAAATTAAACTCACTCACGGGCGGGATTCGAACCCGCAAACCATGGTAAAATCATGCGAACAAAGCTCTACGCTCTAGCCCGCACGGCCACCATGGCTCCTTGTAAAAGGTTGTACTGTGAAATAATCACTGCTCACTTTATCAGTCATCATCAATTTCTATTGTTTTTCAGCCAAATTGACCAAAGGGAAGGAGGGGAAGGGACTAGGAGCGAGGCTCAACACAAAAACTAATAACTGCCGTTGTTATGAAAATATTGAGAAGAAATTCCATATGTAAATTGAAAGCCCTATAAGGCACCTATCAATTTTCAGCGGAATTAGCTGAAGGGGAGGGGGGTCGGAGGGGGCTCTACTCAAAAATCCCAGTAACTGCCGATGTAATGAATGTATCGACATAAAATTTTATAAATCAGTGGCAGGGAAGGGTGGGGTCAGTGATCAGGGACTTAAATACCCAAATAACTGCCGATGTAATGAATGTATTGACACAAAATTTAGTGTGAGGATCCAGAAGCCACTATGTAAGACAAATATTGAGTTTTAGCCCAAATGGTTGATTGGCCCTGGAAGGAGAGCGAAAATTTATTAATTCGTGCTGGAGAAGTCACATTCCTGGAAGACTCCATTTTTATTGTGCAATCTGTAAAAATCCTCCTAATAACCAATATTCATTTTGAATTCTATGTTTTATTTATTCAATAATATATATATTCCGCCAACTTAGCAAAATGAAAATGGGAATTCGGGGCATGGCCTTGAAAAACGGACTAGCCAAACAAGGAAGGGATGAAGAGGAGAGAAAGAGGAAGAGACTGTTTTGTGTTATCCGTCGGCGCCGGTGGTCGATGACGGGCCAACCATCTGATTTTTGCCAATTAACCCTGTCTGCCTGGCTAACCGTACTGTGGGCCATTGTCCTGAAGACTGGCCCATTATCTCAGATCGGTGGGCCACTGTGCCGTGCCTATTCTCCTTTCCTCTGATCAGGACATGCTCTCCTTAGCAACACTCCATTGTACTCCAGTGTCTCCTCTCCCTCTGATTCTTGTGCCTGTAATGGTCGAGAGGACGCTAGCTGTAGAGGTGGCCCAATCAGATTGTCAATTGTGATGTACAAAAAATAATACACATTGTAAATATTGGATATTCTAACATTAATTTTTTTTTTTTTTTAAAGAAGAGTATCGCCGAAATGTTGAATTTTTTTATGAAAACAGCTGAAGTGTTGAATTTTTTTTTATTTATAAAAGCAGCTAAAGTTATGTAAATTAATTAGTAGGTTAGGTTTTATGACTCATGCCCGGGCTTTAACAACGAGGTCATATCGCCTACTACCAGAGCGCTCTTACGTCACTCTGGTGGACATGAGCCCGACTCTACTGTGGGAGTCCTAAATTTTGCCAACCCTAAATTTTTATTCATCTAGGGTAGGGGTCTTTAACGAGTACCTGACATCGTACAGGATCGGGACCATCGCTTAACGTCCCATCCGAAGGACGGCGTGCTTAAGTTTATTTTACCTCCCAGATAAAATAAACTAAGGGCCTCGGTCGGGTTACGAATCCACGACCTTGAGCTCAGAAGTCAAGCACGCATACCACTAGCGAGCTACCGGCGCCCTTAAATTAATTAGTGATTATAAATATAAAAATACTAGAGGGCGCCGGGAGCTCATTGGTATGCGTGCTTGTCTTCTGAGCTCAAGATCGTGGGTTCGAAACCCAACCGAGGCCCTTAGTTTATTTTATCTGGTAGTTAAAATAAACTTGAGCACGCCGTCCTTCGGATGGTACGTTAAGCGATGCTCCCGAGCTTGTACGATGTCAGTTACTCGTTAAAGATCCCTGCCCTAGATGAATAAAAATTTAGGGTAGGCAAAATTTTGGACTCCCACATTAGTCGGGCTCATGTCCACCAGAGTGACGAAAAAGCTCTCTGGTAGTAAGCGATATGACCTCGTAGTTAAAGCCCGGGCATGAGTCATAAAACCTAACCTATAAAAATACTATTAATTAAATTCGCTTTTATTAAAAGTGAAAAACTACAAAAGACGATGGAAGCATCAAAAGCCGGCCGGTGCCATATGGTGTACTACTGACGAGATCAGTGATAATAGAGACACGAGCCAAGTGACATCATATTGAGAGACATTAGTGTATAAAAGTGAAAATATAAAATGACTGCACATTTTGATGATGAAGCAGCCATCAGTATATTGAATATAATGAGGAGGAGTGATATGTTTTTTATATTTATATATATTAATTTTATTTTTTTCTTTAATATTAGTTGCATTTTTTTCCCCTTTCTAAATTCATATTAATCTCGGAAGCGGATGTGCATGAAGTGAAGATAATATATATTTTGTATATTTTTATTCTATTTAATTTTTATTCTGTTGTCTTATTATTTATTTTTATATAAATTAAATAAATGTATGACTATGTATAAGAGAATAGGTTAGGTTAGGTTTTATGAATCATGCCCGGGCTTTAACTACGAGGTCATATCGCCTACTACCAGAGCGCTCTTTCGTCACTCTGGTGGACATGAGCCCGACTCTACTGTGGGAGTCCTAAATTTTGCCTACCCTAAATTTTTATTCACCTAGGGCAGGGGTCTTTAACGAGTACCTGACATCGTTCCATCCGAAGGACGGCGTGCTTAAGTTTATTTTATCTCCCAGATAAAATAAACTAAGGGCCTTGGTCGGGTTTCGAACCCACGTTCTTCAGCTCAGAAGGCAAGCACGCGCATACCTCTGAGCTACCGGCGCCCTCTATAAGAGAATATGAAATGGAAGAAGAAATGGCACATTATTCATTAACAATGAATGCTCTAGGTTTGGAAGTTCTGGTTAAGTAAAGACAATATTAAAGATCTCATTCTTTTTATGGGCCAAAAGTAATGTGTGGAAGTTAGATCTGTCTCTGGCAGGAAGTAGCTTCTAATGGGAGACTAGGTAGCATCCCAGTATATTAACAGGGACTACAACGTCCTCCAGCATTAAAGGTGTTAAAACATTATTACTAATTTTAAGACAATCATTTCTAGAGATATGCATAACTAATGCTTTGTACGTAAAAATGTTTTGTGACAAAAATGCATTTTACGAAAATAAAATAAAAAATTCGTCGGTGAATCGCTCCTTCCCCTTCGGCCGATTTCTTTGAAAATCGACAGACGTTCTCCTTATTGGGTCCCACATATAAATTCCTTATCGATACGTTCATTACTCAGTCATTTTTGTGTATGACTTTTTCCCTTTCTACTGATTTCATTGAAAATTGCTAAGTGCGTCCTTAAAGTTTCGTGTCGATAATTGCATTACATTGGCAGTTATTGGGGTTTTTGTGTTAAGCTTCCATTCCTGATTGATGACTCTGACCAGTAGTTTTAGGTATCTCCTCGACTTCTGCTTTATATTCGCCGCCAATCCCTGCAAGTTTATTAATATCTCTCCAGAGGCAGTTCTGACTTGAACTTCTGAAGCTATCATGATTCCTTATTCTTAAGGACATATCCGAATTACCATACGTGATGGAAGAAAATAGTTGCATGATGTTCTTGTCAAAGATATTTTCATCGTTTAGTGTAAAACAAATCTTTCTGACCTCAGGATTCTCATGTAGTTTTTGTGCGCGATGGACCAAAATTGCCTTCTAACCTGATATGATATATGAACCTAAAATATATGATACTGCTCTCTGTTAGCTCATGTGGACTCCATTGTTATATATTGACTATCGGAGTGTCCATTGTTATCACAACAATTTCATGAAGGGTTTCCATTGTTCCCAGCTGAACCCCAGATTACCCTTCTCTGCTGTCTTGTCATGCTGTTCAGGTAGATCTCCAACTGCTCCCATATTACACAGGATGCATATCAAATAGGCTGAGAACTTTCAACTGTCCCGCTAACTTAGGCAGATAGTTCCATCCCGCAATTTTCAAAATATACTTCCGTCATATAGAGTCCCTTCTTACATAACCTCTCTTTTTATAAAAAAAAAAAAAAAAAACTACCACGACAACGAAGCTCATTATTACGGTTCCAGTTGGTCATATAAATTTACCAAAACGTTTTTGATGATATAATACACTAACGATTCTTTTCTTATCTTCAACTATTTCTTCCTCAATTAGCGGATATTTCTCTGTGGTTTTTTCGCTGACAAGTACGACGAGTGACAACGCAAAGAGTGGGTAGTGTTTTTCACAATTTTTATGTATCCTATGTATTAAGAAGGAGAGATCAGGCTTTTGGTCGAAGAAAACAAACTTGCGAAATTTCTGCCAAGCTTTCGGCACTGAGTGTACCTTCTTAAGGGCCTGTATTGACATATATACATTATTATTGTATTAAACTAATTGTCACTAAAACAATAATTAACATTTAAATTATTTACACCAAAACAAACTGAAATATTATATCTAAACAAATACAATTATAAACTAATTATAAACGTATATCATGAGAGAAAATTTAAAAACAAATAATCACTCATGATATACGTTTGATGATGTGTGTGAGTTGTGTGAGCAGAGAGATGATCCGCAACACATCATCGTGTCCTGTATGAAGTACGCAGCTGAAAGATGACACTGTATGAGAACTATAAGCTCTCTTCTGGGGAAGCCCTCTCCCACTTATCTAGATATCTTGACCTATCCTCCTTCCCTCGGTCACACTTGAAGCTGTTGGAACCTATATTATCTGTATTGGAATTAGTGTTTGAGTAATATTGAATAATGACTAATACTATTAATATAGAACGATGGCTAATGGCGTCAAGCTAAAGACTTTAATCTATAAAAAAAAAAAAAAATAAAAATAAATGTATAAGTTTATAATTATTTTATAAGAGATTCACATTCAGACGCACATAAAGGCAAACAGGTAGACATCGAATATTATTTTAATTTTTGCAATCACTGGGTCGGAGTACATGAAATCAGATGAAAACCATTAAGCTGAGGAAGTAACAGAATTTCGGAATACCAGGGGACAAGGGGCAGGCAACATTAAAAATCGTTGTTCCGCTCTGAGATTTTAACGTTAAACCTGGAATCTCTGTATTAGAACCCTGCACTCTATACCTAATTAAAATGCAAGGAAGTAATTAACTCCTTGGTTGGTCGTTGACCTTGAATTACTAATATGAATATAACAATTTATACATCTGTAAGAAAATAAAATAATATTATTTACTGTTACATTTCAACTTTTATTTTTTATTATAGTCTAGGCCACCAGTTAAACGGTTTGGAAGCTCCCCCTCTTGTCCACTATGACCCACCTTCTTGACACACGTCACTTAAATAATATAATCTGTGATATATTATAAAGTTTAAAATATTTTAAAAGATATGATTAACAATTCATAACAACCTGCCCATTCGTTTATCCGACACTGTGCGATATCTAGGACTTCATTTAGACAGACGTTTAACTTGGACAACCCACATCAGACTGAAACGCATATACTTCAAGAGACGATTTGGACGAATGAAATCATAGGACGACGATGGGCATTATCTCTTGAGAATAAAAACTTCACACAAACAACACTATACTAAAACCCATCTGGACTTAAGGTAACGAGGTATGGCGAACAACAAAAATCAAACAATACAACGCCTTCACAAAGGCGACGCTTATCAGGACTCCATCATCACACCAATCCACTTATTCAACAATTATCCACAAACACTCCCCACAAATCCACTCCGACGCCTTAAGCGAGCATGGCAGAGAGACCTGCTCCAGGACTAGCCTGGACTTCCTCTTCGGTCACATAAAGCCGCGCACTTGACACTCATCACAAGAACTAATGACAAATGTTATGTCGTACCTACTTAATATGTGTATAAATATAAATAAATAAACAATTTAACAATTTAGGTCTCGAGCCTGTACAATGTGTTGTATCGATACATTCATTACATCGACATCGAGCCCCCTTCCCCTTCCTCCGATTTTGTGGAAAGTTAATTGATGTTGTCCTTTACGGGTTTTGAATTTAAATATAACATTTCATGTCAGTGAACGACAAAAGAGCGCTCTGGTAGTAGGCGATATGACCTTGTAGTCATGAGTCACAATAACTCATACGTAACATCCTCTAATCCTTCCATTTTCCGGCCGATTTGACTGTAAATCTGGGGTTCTGGATACACATTTAAAATTTCGTGTCGATACATTGAGTCTATAAGGAGTTATCGTGTTCTCCTATATACATTCATTTTGGAGTGCAGACATTTATGTTTTGTATTTTTGGTATCAAGACGTCGAAAAACTTGAAATTCCGATGAAAGTTCAACATCGTATTTCTGACCGATTAAGTAACTTCCCCTTTACTTTGTATAGCTGGGGAAGTATCAGAACTTCTTGAATTTCTTTGGTGTTTTTGAATGAACTGTTGCCAGTTAATAAGAGTTAAGGAAAACGTTAGGAAATGGGAGTAGAAGTGCCGTTCATATAGTCCGTTAGGTGAACGTTCTATTTGGAGTACAAGTGATGTGTTCATTGGTCCAACTTTGTTAGTCGGTCTCAAGGAGCTCTCTGATTGGTCCAAGACGTGCACCAATCACAACTGACATGCTCCCGTTTTATACACAATTGCGGCACGTTCTGGGTCTGGGTCACGTGCTCCGTAGATGTCTGTATGAGAGTGTGTATGTCTGAATATGATGGAGATGGTTCCTTTTGTCTGTTCACCGAACAAACAATTAGCTTTGATACAGACATTGTTACAGAGCAGGAGACTATATGGGACAGAAAATGGAATTCTAAACTAAAATTGGATACTCACTAGAAGTTCCGATTGTCTTTTTCTGTTGGTCACAGATATTATCAGGGAACGGAGATTTTAATTCCAAGCTCTTCTTCTTCAAGAGGAAGGACAATCCGAGCTCTTCTAGCGCCGGGATCGAGACTGCTGAATATATGTAGTCCCGCAGTACGACCTGGAGTTCAATACAGGAGACAGGATTATATCTCGACAGCTGGTGACGGAGACTCAGAATTGGTTGTAGCTATGAAATTGAAGAGATGGAGATTTCATATATCCCAACTGCTTTAAATTCGAGATCATATCGCCTACTACCAGAGCTTTTGTCGCTCTGTTCAGACTTGTGCCCGACACTAGGGGAGTTCTAAATTTTGACCCTTGCTTAATGTCCCATTCGAAGGACGGCGTGCTCGAGGTTTTTTCATCTCCCAGATAAAAAACCTAAGGGCCTCGGCCGGGTTTCGAACCCGTTATCTCTGAGCTACCGGCGCCCTCTATGTTACATTCTATATTATTGGTATAATCTATTCATTCCTATTATCTATTTCATTAGTATTGTCTGACTACAAAATTCGTATGTTCACTTAATTTGAAAGTTGAATTTCGAAAAAAAATAAATATATTTCTTCAAAAAGTGCAGTGTAGTTATTGTGGCAAGCTGAATGGGGGAACTGCATTCTCCCAACAGATTGACACAATGATACCATATCCTGCTGTTGCACTTCCGTAATTCCCCTTGTATCTATATCAACTTTTCTTCCCAGTAAGAATTATTGTCCTTGGTCGTTGAAAGCTATTTTCTTCCTCAATTTTTTCAATAAGCCTATGGATGATCTGTAAAATATATTATTGTGACTCATTCCCGGGCTTTAACTACTGAGCCAAATCGCCTACAACCAGAGCATAGCAGCATTTATAGTTACAAAGAAATTGAAATTTAATAAATACAGTATGTACAATTCTTAATTATATTTAAAATGATGAAAAATGTTTATTATAATTCTTCCAGAAATGTCTAAAAAAATTTTTTTTTTTCGTTGAATAAATGTATATGAATTAATTTATTTCTCCTAATCATACCATAATACATATAAGACCACTCGTTTTTTTACATTTTATTTCACACTAATTGTGTTGAAAAATTTGAGTGTACATAAAATATTGCTTATTTTTTGCTTTATTAATATATGTTTTCTTTATGTTTTAGGTGAGTACTTATCTATTTTTTTTTTGCCCCTTCACAGAACGTAAGTAATCAAAATAATTATTATTCTTAAATATTCTCGATTGAGTAGCAGAGAGATTGTAGTATCTATGTCACTTCCGTAGTAGCTTTCAGCGCTCTCTGTTGAGACATGTTGTAATTCTTATGTGTATACATAGGTCAAAACATGCGACGAACTTGATGAAAAATTAAAGAACAACATAAACTAAGGAAGTTCGAATAGCTTCACAACTTTCTAACACCAAATTTCAAAAGTGAAGAAAAAATTCTGTCCATAGGTATGTCTGTGAACACGATAACTTCTGATAAAAGGAATGTATCGACATGCAATTTTATGTGTATCCATAACCCCATGAGGTAATGATTTCCTGCGCAATCAGCGACGAAGAAGCGACCCCCCAGAGAGGGGCTCTAGTCAAAAATCCCAATAACAATCACTTAGTTTTCATGGGTTATTGAAAATATTTTCAAAATGGTGCTTTTTCATGACTGTTTTGAAAACAATTTTCAAAACATTTTCAAAATGAAGGGAAAGGTTACAAATACACAGGTTGTTTTCCATTACAAAAATACTAAAATACCAGTCTTTTGTGTAGCTGTTTGTTGACCTCCATAGTAAATAAAAAAACAGACCATAATTAATTGAAATAATTAGGTTATTACTTTTTCTTTCAGACATACTTAAAAAAAAAAAAAAAAATTATATCAACTATAAAGCAGAACAAAAAACTAAATCACAAATTTAACCTCATCCGCTTTCAACTCAAAACCAAAACATAACCTTCAAGAAACTGTAAAAGAAATGTCTATGAATTTGGTATTCGGTACATATCGATGTTTTATAAGTAATCGATATTTAACACAACTTTTTACTCTGGTGGTGAGTTTTAGAACTGCACTTATCAGTACTGCGCAGCCACATTTTGAATATTGAATTTCTTAGCGTTTTCATGAACATTCGAAATCTCAAAATTGGATCATACCTCAGAAAAAGCCTTATCGACCTTGAACTCAAAATGTTTTGAAACAAGTGTTTTCATGACTTTTCAAAACATTTTTGATTTTCAAAACATTTTCAACATCCCATGGAAACGTAGCAAATATTATGAATGTATTGACACGAAATTCTCAATTTAAATACAAAACCCCATAAAAATCACCTTTTTATTTTCTTGAATTCAGCCGAATGGGACATCGACCCTTTCCTAACGGCTGATAGGAAATAAAAAGGTGCCATTCTTATGGGGTTTTGAATTTTCATTTAAAATTTCATGTCTATCTATTTTTTTTTTTTTTTTTTTCCACTCATTTTAAAATGTATTTTTTGATTTCTTCTGTTGAAAGAGCAGTAGACTTAAAACCTCCAAAAGGACATGGTTTAATTCTAAAACAATGCCAATAAAGCTATTTTTTATTTTATTTTTTTTTATATTCATTACATCAGGGGTATCGGGGTTTTGACTAAAGCTCCTCTCTGATTCCCTCCTCCCCTTCAATTATAATATTGGCATAATTTAGTACGAGGATCCAGTAGCTCCTAGTTCAACTATTGATTTTTTGGTCAAAACTGTTCAAAAAAAACTTGATCGTCGTTAAATTGCACTCAACTCCTGTATTCGGTGCAGTTGCATACAGGCTGCCTGGCGCTGCATGTTACCCCGAGCTCCTCCGAACTGCTCTCTTTGTCCGAAGAAGAATCCTGCTCCGGAGAAGCAACTTTCACTCTTCCACCTCCAGCCTCCCTCCTGCTTCTCACTTCACTTTCATGTCTGTCCCTACAAGTTTCCACTGTGCATCTTGGATCATACTACCTCAAGACTCTCATCGTTCATTCGGTATATTTCATACCCAGTTATATGAAGAAACTTGATGTTATCCTTGGAATTTCAAGTTTTCCGACACTGATCCAAAAAATGATAAAAAGAGCCATGGTTGAATCGCCATCAATGTACTTCCCCTGAGCGAATTATTAATTAACTGATCGCTCTCTCTCTCTGAAACCAATCTGCCGATTTTGTTGAAAATCAAATACTAATGAATCGATACTAAATATCGTGTAGATACATTCGTCACATCGTCAATTATTATGATTTTTTAGTTGGGTCTCCCTCCTGGTCTCGTCCTATAGGATTCTGGATACACACTAAAAATTTAGTGTTTAATTTTGGGATTAGGAGGTTGCAAAACATAAAATTTTGGTGAAAACTCAACATTGAATTTTTCTGATCGAACATATTTTCCTCTGTTCTTCGTATAGCACGGGAGGTAACATTTCCTGCCTGTTTGTGTGTTTGAACACGATATCTCCTGATAGAATGAATGTATCGACACGAATTGAATTTCAGCCAAATCTGACAAAGTCGGGATTGGAGGAGGTGGGGTCAACACAATTCTCTAAAAACTGCCGATATAATGTACTTACATAAAATTGGAAACCCATAAGGACGAAACATATTAATTTTTCGCGAAACCAGGCTAACATAAGGTAGGAATAAGAGAAGGGAAGGGTCTACTGAAAAACCGGTTGAATGATTTTGACGTTCCTCTGTAATTGGTTTTAAGTCAAAACAGTCTATTGATTGAGCTGAATTTACGAATGTATTTCGTTGTACTCGTACTCCTAACCCCCTTTACCGATCACATTGAAATTTGCCACGATGGTAGTGGAAACGGTGACGATGGTTTACTACTAAAAAAATCTGAAATCGAAAATACCACGGAGGAATAATCACCGAAAAACGAAATCCCCATTGAAATCAATTGAGAGACAAAATTCTCGCGCAAAATAGAATTTTTCGATTTCAAATGTAATAATCCAGGCGAAGCCCTTTTCGGTTTACCATCGGACACCACTTTTTTTGAGCCGTTTTTTTCAGTGTTCTAATGTACAAACTTCGACTTTTTTTCGATAAAAATATTCACATATGTTGTTGTCTACAAAAAGGCTAGAAAAAATCCATTGAATTCAATTGATATCTATTTAAAGTATTAATATATTCATAAAGAACATACAAGGTGAGAAGTTACTGATAATTATTAAAACATTAACTGAGTTTTTTTATACAGAAATGCCTGACTCAGCTCAGTTTTTGCAAACAGCAGAATGTATTGCACACCTAGTATTACAGCAGCAGAGAGCAACAATTCGTCCTGGGGAAGTACATTGCCAGTGACCAATTGATGATTTTTTTTACAAATGCATATTATCCAATAACAGTCATGGATTGATTTGATATTTTTGCTGGCCCATCTGTAGGCCACAAGTCTAGTTAGTTAAATAGGCGGTCGTTCCTCAATATATATTCCAAATTTCGAAGCCCGTCAGAGGCTCTTAGTGTTCCGATGGTTCCGTGTGATGTTAGATACTCTTTAAAGACTCTAGGTGAATAAAAGTTTAGGGTAGACAAAATTTAGGACTCCCACATTACAATCGGGCTCATGTCCACCAGAGTGCTCTGCTAGTAGACGATGTTGTTAAAGCCCCGGCATTAGTTACAATAACTATGTATATTCTAATTTGTCCTCTTTGAGTGGGGGCGCTCCGTTAGGCTGTATACTCTTCCTGGTGTTAACTGTATACTTTCAGTTTATGATGGTATGACAGGACAGTTTGTCATTTAAAAAGCTCAAATAAGATGAGGGATGCGGGTAGCTTTACAAGTTGCTAAGATGCATGCAGCTTGCGGTACGAGGTCACTCAACTGCAACACAAATACACTGACCTCAGTTGTCAGTTCCACTAATGGGTGACTAATCACTCAACCTTTTATATACGTGCATTCTGATAACTAATAGCTTCGACTCGGAGCAAATATTTCCTCCTTCCTCCAGAAGATAGCATTGTTCAGGTCAGGGACAGTCCCAGGTGACACAGTTGGCAGTTGTCACTCAACACTAGTCGATTGTAAGGATATAAAAATATTGATATTTGGTATCAAAAAATAATATCGAGTCATGAAATCGATCGTTACTCGATAATATTGGCACGCGAAAGTATCGATAGTCTCTAGCCTGTACGATGTCAGGTACTCAACGTCCTAGGTGTATAAACCTGGGTAGGCAAAATTTAGGACGTAAACAATAGAATCTGACTTAGCCCGGGCATGATTAACTAATTAACTTTTACTTAACATAATTTTTAATACATCATTTTTACATAATATTTATACCCACTGTTATCAGAATACATCACGCCAATCAGCTTATTCAATTAATGTCCACACTCTCCCCACAAATCCACCCACGACGCCTTAAGCGGACATGGCGAAGGGACCATCTCCAGGACTAGCCTGTACTCTTCGGTCACGTACCTCAGCAATACAGACACGCACTTGACATGTTCAACATCACAATTACTGGTGACAAATGTCGTTAATATGTATATAAATTAATAAAATTTGTATTTGTTCAATTCATTTGTTGGCCATAAAATAGTCGCGTAATTAAAATATCATAATTAGAAAATCAAGAATAGTTTTGGGAATATTCAATTATTTTACAGCTCACATATAATTTAAAAATTGTCGATAATAATTCAGAATGAAATTTCACAACAGCATTCATTAGCTTTTTTGCTCATGATGTACGAGGTGTGTTCAAAAAATAACGGGAATTTTCGGTTTTTGAAAAGAATTTTATTTATTCATCTACATCAATGTTATCCCCTTCAAAATAGTCCCCATTAGATATTATACACTTATGCCAGCGTTTCTTCCAATCTCCGGAACACTTCTGGAACTCGATCTTTGGGATAGCATTTAGCTCTATCAGCGATGCGCTTTTAATCTCATCTATGCTTGTGAAACGACGGCCCTTTAAGATTCTCTTTATTGTTGTGAACAGAAAAAAATCACAAGGAGCCATGTCTGGCGAATATGGAGGCTGGGGCATCATTACAGTGTTGTTTTTGGCAAAAAATTCACGAGCAAGCAATGGTGTGAGCAGGTGCATTATCTTGGTGCAAAAGCCATGAATTGTTTCGTCACAAATCCGGGCGTTTTTCGGATTGCTTCACGCAAACGGCGTTGCACTCGTAGGTGTAGTACTCCTTATTGATCGTGTGTAGCAACAACTCTTGGTGCACTATGCCGTTAACATCGGAAAACACAGTGAGCATGACCTTCACATTCGACCGCTTCTTGGAAACGCTTAAACCACTCGTAAACTCGTTCGTTTTACTCATAGCAGACTCATCAAAAGCAATAGTTAACATTTCCAAAAACTTTGCTGCACTTTATTTCATTCTTATAGCCAAATCGAATGCAAATTCTCTGATCCATCTCTAGTAAGATATTTCAATTCACAATATTTTAATTTATTGTACTGTTTTTAATTCAAATATTGTAACTTATTGTACTTTTGGTAATTGTTACGTATTTTTAAATTGTTATATTTTATTTTTAATTTATTTATTTATTAGTTACCTAATGATTGACATGAACTGTAAAAGCTCGTAAATTCTAATATAATTTTGGTTTATGTATGTTCAGATTCACCACCAGAAGATGGCAAATTGCCGAAAATAAAAAAATATGTTGGACTGATAAATCTAATTACTTATTTAACAAGTTAGTCCACTACATCTGCCTACCACCAAGAAATATTCTCTGATCCATTTTGTAAACAAATAACAACCAAACAACCAAAACACATGTAACCTTTTGACAGCTGACAGCAGACTAAACATCCGGTTTGGCTAACAATGTACAGATACTTTTCAGACATGTTTACCAACACAACAACGAAAAAATCGCGCGAAACGGACTAATACTACCCGCGAAATTACAAAATTCCCGTTACTTTTTGAACACACCTTATATATCGGTTCACTTTTTCGTCACATTTCCATGAGAATACTCCCGTAGGAAATTGCTCAATTAATAACTTTGGATTTGAGTAGAAGCCCATCAATCGTGAGTAATCTTCCCTAATTAATACTTATAAATAAATAATTTGCAAGGTTTTAAATATTGGCAAGATTTCACTTTTCTACTAATGTGTAGAATATTTATATATGCAAATTATCCCCCACCACTTATGAGGTCATTCTTTGAGCTTACATCATTAGGTATGTAAGGTAAGCCATCGGAAAGAAAGTTGTTTACTTATATGGAGAATTTATCTTAAATAAGCTGAACCTGATTTACAGAATACTCTACAAGGTTGGTTTTCTAATGTTGTCATTTAATATATGATATTTTTTAATGAATCTTCATATTGAATTGAGAGGGGGTCGAAGTCAGAAAAGTGCTGACTTTTCTGGTTACCAAGATTTTTTTCTATTTAATTGTGTAAAATGCATTGGATCTAGAATCGAGTCATTTTGGGAGTGAGGAAAGTCATAAAATTTAACAATATTTAATATTGTTGGTAAAATTTTTTTCATATGATCAGATGGCAAAAATCATGGGAAAAAGTTTAAATCAAAAATCGCCGGTAGTCATTTTGTAGATAGCTTCGCCGTGTAGAGGATGACGTCTTGTATGTTCTCACCTATGTTATGTAGATTCGTCGTCATGGAATGGTAGGAAAGAAAATGCAGTGAAACATCTCTATAACGTACATCGAAATTAGTGTCCGTTGTACAGAGGTATCCGCTGGGGGGCGTATTACAGAAAAACTCAGATAAAAAACCTATATTAACCAGAAAAATGCGTATGTACATAGTAAACAAAATGTGATTGACCGTTTGACCATAACTCATTCCGTTCTTATACCAACCCCTTTTTTACAGATCACTCTCCTTTCTCCTCCCTCTACCACGTTTATTCACCAAGGGTCTTAACGAGTATCTGTGATCGTACAAGCTTAGAACTAGTGGCCGACCGAAACAGGATTTTCAGCCGAAACTGAAACCGAATCCGAATCTTCGGCCTCGGTCTCAGTTTCGGCCGAAACCGAAACTTATTTAGACATGTTAAAATTTCCATTGTATACTGAAATTTAGTGTGTTTTTTACCCATACACCTACCTACAGACAGTTAACTCGTGTTAAATGATATAAAAAAACAATAATTGAAGTATGTAACAAAAATAGTTATTTATTTATGTTATATTAACAATTTAACAGGAACAGAAATAATAAACATGTTAAAGTAAAGGCCTGCCCTGTAAGTAAACTTTGTTAAAAATCAACATTAGATTAGATATAAAGTACAGACTCCTTAATTAAGTAAGCACCTATTTTAATTGTGTTCACAATATTCTTAAGATTAATTTATTTTTTACTGAGATCTTGTATTTAGCACTTGGTGAATTACCTAATTATGTCTTAACAACGATTACAATAATTTGTACGACTATCAAGTAATTACTTAATTTAAAAAAACAGTTATAAAATCAAAAGAAAAAAAACGAAATATTATTATTAGATTACTAATTAATTTTAGTATTCGTATGGCAACCACACACGACTCACAAGCCACGAACTCATCCGAAGTTAGTCGAACGACGCACGGACAAGTCACGAAAACTGAGTTTCGGCGTGGCCGGAGTTTCGGCTGAATTTTGGCTGAAACCGAAACCGAATCTTCGGTCGGTCACTACTTAGCACCATCGGCTCAACGTCCATCCGAAGTTATTTATAGAAGTTTATTTATATTGTTCATATTCTATGATTGTATAAATAAATCTATTATTAATTTATTGTCTTTATAAATAGACCTGTGTTCTGGTCTTCAGTGAGATGGCAGAACAGAGTGGAGACTGAGGGTCCGTTAGCAAGGCCGTTAGAGGTATTACCTGGAACCAACCTTATCAACGGGAGACAACCACCATCCCAAATACAGGGTTCCCGGGACTCGTCTCTGCGTAGTTGTCCTGTAGATTTCTCCTATCTTCACTGTACCAGCCGACACGAAAATAAGTAGATGAGACCCTTAACACATTTACTGTCCTGTTGTCATCTGCAAAATATTGTTGCCGGCTTGCATCTCAATGGATTGAGTAGAGTGGAGAGATTTGGCAACAAGGTACAAAGGAATTGCCGGATTTATTTATGGATTATGGGCATGGCACTTTTGTTTGCCCTTCAGGGGAACTTGAAAAATGTACTTCCGCAGTGCGAATTAATCAACTCAGTTTTCGCTCTCCGTCTGTAACCAATTTAACCATTTGTCGAAAATTGCTTAGGGACTTCTTAATCCTCATTCTGAATTTCACGTTGATATATTCGGTTTTCGAGTACAGCTCCCTTCCCTTCGGCAGATTTTATTGAAAACCGGCAGATGTCATCCTTATTGACTTTATTTATAAATATATTATTAGCGTTTTTGAGTACAACCTCCCCCCCCCCCCCCCCCCCCCCCTCTGGTTCCCTCCTTATCTTCGGCTGGAAGACTGTAATTTTTGTTTTTTTAATTTTTGGAATCACGAGGACAGAAAAAAGGAGGTTCCGTTGAAAACCCAATATTCAATTTCAAAATGAATTTATGATTTTTTTCGTTCATAAGCCATAAGTTTGTAAAAACTAATAAGAAGATGGCTGATGTAGTGAGAAGTGATTATTTCACAGGTTGTAAAATAATATATAGTCTGTCCTCTCACATATTTTTATTTGTACTCACTAGCCGGCTTTCGAGGTTGCCCTCATCATCAGGCAGTCTGATAAAATACATTTTGAAATTGACATAATTAAATAATTTAATAAAATAAACATAATTAAATATATCAGTAAATAAAATATAAGAATTTATAATAAAAATAAACTATAAATAAATAAAAAATTAACAACTTTAAGAATTTAAAATGTTATGGATGGGGGCAGATAAGTTATTCCTGTCCCCATCCATGAAATTTTAACAAAGTTGTTAGTTTTTTAGATGGTTTTATTTATTTATAGTTTATTTTTATTATACATTTTTAAATTTTATTTACTAAAATATTTTAATTATGTTAATTGCAAAATTTATTTTATCAGACTCCCCGATGATGAGGGGAACCTCGAAAGCCGGCTTGCGAATACAAATAAAAATCTGTGAGAGGTCAGACTATATCTTATTTTACAACCTGTGAAATTTGTAAAAACTGTTTTCGTATATGTCGAAACATTGAAAAAGAGCTAACAATGTTTAAGAGATATATTGAAAATTGTAATACTCTTGCCAAACCACGAGAACTTATTGATCTGTATATCCATACAGGTGTAGGATTTCCAAGTTTATATATATATATTTTTTTTTGATGGGGTGAGTCGTAATGATGATATTAAGTTTCAAGAATGATACTGGAGTGGAAGGTCGTCTAATATTCACTCAACGCCATGATGATTACGCAATGTAAGCTCACTGAGACACTTAAATGCACTGAAACGTCAGTAGTTCATATGTTTCATGACCTTGCAGATTGGCGTAATTCTCATCAAGCTGCCGTCACAGTTACGTGATGCCTTCTCTATGTATTCTCGTATAATTGAGGAAAAAGGTATATTTTTCAACTAAATATGGGAATTATTTTCCCAAATTCAATTAAAATTATTCTTATATAACACTATTATTCCATGGTCTTACAAAAATGATTGTAAAGGATAGATCCCTAAGGTCTATCTGGTGATAAGTTGTCGCATCTGGGTGATATAATATCACAGACCATGAGCCAAGCTGACAGATTACAATATAAACTTTGTTGGGTCTTTGATTGGTTCTTTGTACAGTTACCACATCTTATCGACGTGATATTTTATCATAAGGTGAGGATTTCATGACCTTAGTATGGAAAAGTGTTGTATATTTGCAATTTCTGTGTGTCTTTGAACAACCAAAACTCCAGATAGAATAGATGTTTCGCTCTAAGGACATCAAGGATTTGATTTTCAGCCTAACTGACCAAAGGGAAGGGGAGGATGAGAAGAGGGCTCAACTCAAAAATCCCAATAAATGCAGATCTAATGTAGGGACGTAAGAAGGTCCCGAAATATTGTTGTGATAAAGACACTTCCGGAAGAGTTTTAAAAAATATATCTACTTATTATAAATCTATCTGTGTATTAACATTAATATTTACTCATATATTTTTAAGTATTTATTTAATAATTTTTTATTTATTTCATTTATTTTTTTTTATATATTTTTTTGACCTCGGGAGGAGTTCTATCTACGAAATAAAACTCACTCCCGGACGGGATTCGAACCCGCAAACCAAGGTGAGACCATGCGACCAAAGCCCTACTACACTCTAGCCAGCACGGCCACCATGGCTCCCAATAGTATTGTTGTATATTCTTAGTGTACACATTCTTATGATGTATCCCATTACCATTTATTGGTTTAGCGGAAATAAAATTATTATAATTATAATGTAATATATCGACATGAAATTTTATATTTAAATTCAAAACCACATAAGCACCTATTAATTTTCCGCGAAATCAGTCAAAGGGACGGGGGATCAAAGAAGAGGGGCTCGACTTAAATACCGCCTATATAATGAATTTATCGACACAAAATTTAGTGTGAGGATTCAGAAGCCACTATATAAGTCCAATATTGAGTTTTAGTAACAGTCGATTAGTTTTGAGGAGAGAGCAAATACGTAATCGATTGTTTCTTGTGTATCTATATTATGTATCTTTATTTTCTGTATTTTTATTAATTTTATTATTATTTTCTTTATATTTTTTTATTCATATATTTATTATTGTCACCTTTGATTTATTTCATATATACATATATATTTATACTTTAATCAGCTCATACAATTTGAGACGAAATTTTATTTTTAATGTTTCCATATTTTAAGATATAACTGTACAGGAGGGACAAGAAAGACCCCGTGGGGACTGAAGGAAGGGTACCGTTTGGATTGTAAACTGGTTGAAGTTCCATGTAGTATTTGTTAAGTCGTGGCTAAAGATGGTAGCAATACCGAAAGTACTCACATAATATATATATTTCGTGAAATAGACAATAACCGGACAACTCCCGGGTACCGAGCCAGTATTTCTTTTTTCCAAAGAGCCGCCATACACTAATGTCTTCAAGTAAAAAACAGAAGTTGAATGGATCATTTGAGGGTTTGCTCTCAAGTCGTGATTATTTCTTGGAGAAAGCTTTCTTGTACACTCATCACAACATCGGTCAAGTTTGTGCTAAAAGAAAGTGGAAATGAAACAAGTTCAAGTCCCCATGTAAGTGGGATTTCAGTCATTTTCCACATTCCTAACTTGGCATTCAGTTCTCTTCTGCACTCCTCCTTCAATCAGATTAACTTGAAACCCCCTGTAGGCATTTTTATAAACTTTCTTTACTCATTATTGCATAATTCATCGTGAAATAATTTCCTGTTCTTTGAATGAGTTGCTCATTATTACTTCCACTGCTGTATGAAGTAGGTATAGGGGCTGTTACGTAATCGGTCAGCAGTTCGATTTTGAGTTGATTCTATTTCCTTAAATGTATGAAAGTGATAGTTGCACAATCAATTGACTTACATAGGGACTCAGCCGCCAGCTCAGGTCCATCTCATCCCAATCAGGTGCATTCCCCGTATCCGGCCGAGTATGGGCAGCGCACCGGATGTCCCGTTTGCTGGGTGAATCCTCTCACCGGGTCATCCTCCGGGAATGCCTCCCTCAGGTACATCCCGCCAGCCTCCTCCAGGGACAATATACTCAATAGGGGCATTATACTGTAGGTATTTATGATTTTTGAACATAATATTCTCAATACGATAGACGTAAACGACCATTCGTATGTTTCCTAATAATCCCGATCGTACCAAGCATAATTAACGGCACAAGTTGAGTTGCCAGTAAGTCCTTAGGATGTATTGTTTAATATACAAGAAAGTTGATCCTTAAACACATTTTAAAAAATGTCGTCGGTGATTTTGTATAGATTAATTCATTATGTCGCAGTTATTAGGGTTTTTGAAGACCCCCTCCCCTTAACTTTCCAATCCTTTCAGCCGATATGATTTTAAATATGAAATTTCTTGTCGATACAATCGTTGCATCGGCAGTTATCGGGGTTTTCGAGTTGAGCCTTCTCTGATCCTCCCCTCCTTTTCTGTCGATTCCGCTGAAAATTAATAAGTGTCATCCTACCATGGTTTCGAATTAATATAAAATTTTGTGTGGATACATTAATTACAACGGCAGTTATTAGAGTTTTTATGTAAAGCCTCGCCCCTGATCCCCCCTTCCCTTTGGTCGATTTGGCTGAAAACTGAGCTACCGGCGCCCTCTTTAACGAATATATCAACACGAAATATAGTAATAGTGGGAAAGTACATTGCCGGTGATTTACCACTATTCCTTTTAATTCATTCAGTAAGTCGAGCTTTTAAGTTACTTAACTTCAACATTGAGTAAACATTTCATTCTGATTGAATGTAGATTTACACAAGGCTGGATCAAAGAGACCGACTGCTTCTTGTTGCAACATGTTGCCAAGAGTGATGCTGTTTCGATGCAACATGTTGACAGATGTTCCATGCAACTTGTCTCCAGTTCTAGCTCCCGATAGCGCTGCTTCCCATCACTTAGCTACATCTTTCTAATCACGATCTTTCTTAATGTCGGTCCGACTGGACCAGTTAAGGAAACACTATCAATCTGCGACAGACTCCCATCTATTAAGAGACCTATGTCTTGTATATCCATCACAGGTTCAAAATTGCATTAGATATAGATCGGAAGGGTACAGAGGTGAAGCGTGATAGACAATCAACGTTGCTCTTTGGCTGTCTTTGACATATTCTGTTTTACTTCCCCAGATATACAAGTATAGGGGAAGTTATGTAATCGGTCAGAAATTCGATGTGGAGTTTTCAAAGGAATTTCAAAAAGAAAATTGCTGTTTGTGTCTGTGAACACGATAACTACCGATAGAATCATTGCATCGACAAGATATTTTATTTGTGCATTCAGAACCTTCTAAGGCCGACACCTATTGATTTTCAGCCAAATCGGCCCAAGGGATTAGTGGGGAGGCTTAACACAAAAACTAATAACTGCCGTAATGAATGTATCGACACGAAATTTCGTATGTAAAGTCAATGTTCTATAAAGACGACTCCAATCAATTTTCAGCCGAATCAGCCAAAGTGGAGGGGGTAAAGTGAGGGGACTCAACTCACAAATCCCAATAACTGCCGAAATAATGAATGTATCGACACAAAATTTAGTATGAGAAGAAGCCACAATATAACTCAAATATTCTCGAAACTATTTTTCTTCTCCAAACTACTATATTTTGTGTCGATACATCGACCGATTTGGCTGAAAAACAGTAGTTGTCCTTTTGGGGTTCTGGAATCAGGGTATGGAAAATATGATATTTTAGTGAATACTGAACATCAAATTTCTGGCCGATTATATAACTTCCTCTATACCTCGGGAAATAATATCCTTATGTATGTGTGTGTGACTGTGAATACGATAACTCCCGATAGAATGAATACATCGACACAAAATGTCATAAACTACCGATTTAATGAATGTATCGACAACTTTTCAATATGTAAATTCAAATCCCCATAAAGACGACACCTATTAATTTTCAGCGAATTGGTCGAAAGGAAAGGGGTCAACTGAAAAAAACCTAATAACTGTCTATTTATTGAGTGTATCGACACGAAATTTTCAATAAGATTAGAAGAAGGAATGTGAGAGGATTAGAAGAGGGAATGTGAGAGGATTAGAAGAGGGAATGTGAGAGTATTAGAAGAGGGAATCTGAGAGGATTAGAAGAGGGAATGTGAGAGTATTAGAAGAGGGAATCTGAGAGTATTAGAAGAGGGAATGTGAGAGGATTAGAAGAGGGAATGTGAGAGTAATGGCCACACGCAGCCGAAAAAAAAGGGGGCGTTCAAACCCAGTGTTTTTTGGGAGGTTGAACTGAGTTTTAGGAACGGATCACGCGAACAGTACTTATGTGAGTATCTGGATAGTGTTTGGAAAGTTACCGCACCCTTCAATCGTTCGCTCGCCCCCTCACCTATCACTATCACTTGACATTCTAACCTTTTGAAAAACTTCAAACCGAACAAAACCCATTTGATATTCATTGAACCGGACAACCAAAGATGGAGTCCGATTATCTACCGACACAATGTCAGACTTGCAGAATCGTTTATGACCATTATTATTTTTGTTCGACAACCTGACAGATTATTAAAAAAATTATTTACCTCCAAAAAGTAATAAGTGAATCACCGACAATCTACTTCCCCAGTGTGAATTAATTTAATTAATTAACTTTTGACTTTCCCTCTAAAACCAATCGATTTGGTTGTTAATTTTTTTTTTTTTTTTGAGAGAGAAAAATATACTTGGGTGCTTGTTAAATCGCCTACTATCAGAGCGCTTTTAGTCGCTCTGGTGGATATGAACCCGTCTCAACAGTGGGAGTCCTCAATTTTGCCTACTCACTAGGGTAGGGGATCTTTAACGAGTAGGTACTTGACATCGTGCAGGCTCGGGATCATAGCTTAACATCCTATCTGAAGGACGTGTTACTTAGGGACTTAAGAATCTTCATTCTAAATTTCACGTTGAGTCCCTTTTCTCCCCTTCGGCTTAGCTGAAAATCGACAGGTGTTGTCCTTACTGGGTTTTGGATACACATACAAAATTTCTTGTCGATATTTTAATTCTGTCGAGAATTATCGTGTTCACAGACATACAGGACTTTTTTTTTTTCATTTTTGGAATCAGGAGGTCATGAAAAGATAAAATTTTGGTTGAATTAATTTTAGACCGATTACATAACTTTCCCTATACTTGGTACAACTGGGAAAGTATCACTTTCCAGGGCAATACCGACAGTTTTCAGCCCCAAGCGGAAATTCTGAATATTTTAAGGTTCCCGTAACTTCTTCATTTGATGTGTACCGCTGTGGGAAGAAATCTATTCCCATGAAATTTTGGAAGTTCATTTCAAAAGATAGTCGAGGTGATAAGAGGTTGATATAGGTCGAGGCTAAGACTTATTTTTTTTCTAGGGTTTGCGTTGGAAATCAAAATCGAATTACGTAACTTCCCCTGTACCTCGTATAGCTGGGGAAGTAAAAAGAATGATTACATTGAAGCAAACTATCCAAGTGAGCTGCAGTTCTACGTTGACAGAATGCACAATATCAGTGCATATTTCTCAACAATTATTTTCCTTGATGCATAATAATTGCCGGAAGATGTTAAGCTATCAAACTGTGTCACGTATCCTTCCATGTCCGTTCTGTTTATAAATACATTTTAAAATTAAATGACAAGGAATATGTTTCGGTTTTGATTTTGATCCTCGACTACATTTTTCTTTAGAATTCTATCCTTTTTTTTGTTGTTGTATGACTTTGCATGTTCCCATTTTCCCTTTTCATCCTTTTTTCCCCATTCATATCCCCTTTTTACACCGTCGACTGCCGATTATCCTATCGACCGATATCTGATTGGCGATTATACAGTTGGTACTTCCGCATACATTTACAAGTATTTTTCTACTTTTTCTTCTAGTTTTCCCACCAGGAACAATACAGTTTTCACACCTTTCTGATTCTTCCAAATAGTCTTGGTTCTCTATTCACGTTCATAACCCGTAACTGCTGGTTATCTTTATTATATAAAGTGAAACAAATGTTTAAACAAAATTATTGGTAAATGACGCTAGAATATCGACAAATAAAAAATAACGAGAGATAATGTAATATGTTATGCAGTATGATAAAATAAATTATTGTTAAAATAAAAATATAAATATAAAATTAAATATTAAATAAATATATAAATAAATTTAAATTATCACATTTCCTGTAGGAAATTATATCTCTGGTCTTCAATTAACAAACTTTTCATTTGGATTTCTAAAGAGATGCCATATTGTTTTCCCAAATTTTGCAAAAATATTTAATCTAATCCAAAGGTTTTTAAATTATCCTACTGGGCCAACAGGGACAATGAATCGCATAGAATACAAGAACAAATATTGGGTTAATTTTCTTAAATCTACATTATACAATTAATAACTAATATTGGAACATAAATAAAAAAACATTAAATAAATAAAAAAAAAAATGAATCGTATAAACTAATAAATATTGGCCATTCTTCTTTTAGAGTTATCTTGGGGCATTAAAACATATAAACAAATAAAAGTACCTCCTTTGCGCATCAATTTCAGTGTTATTTCCACTTTTTTAGTTCACCACATCTTAAGTCTAAACACTTTTCTCACTACATCTCAACCCAGACCTCACACCACCAGACAGACAACTTCGACTCTTCCACACCACTGATCTACTCTAATTAAAACAGCTGATGGATTATACATAAATTAAAATCTTACACAACCATAAAGTAATAAAATGTAACTATATCCTGGGTGTATTTGTATAAAAATAAATTATCTATGCAAATAAATAAATACACCCGGTTTTGGAAATATTGGCAAGTTTTGTTCTTTGTTCATATCACCGAGGTTTTGATATCTCTCGGTACTTATGAGAAAGAACAACCAGGTTGTGACTCAGATAGTGGACAGGAATAACTTCTCTGTCGTTTTATTTATTTATTTTTATCACAAAATATTTTAGCTTTAATTCAAATTTTTATTTTATCAGACTGCCTGATGATGAGGGAAACCTCGAAAGCTGGCTAGCTACTACTAATAAAAATCTGTGAGAGGTCAGAATAAATTTTATTTGACAACCTGTGAAAAAAGGACAACCGTTCACTCAAAATAAGATAAACGAAAAACATCCTTGGATTTAAAATAATTATTGCTCAAAATTTAGAGACTAAACCAGCGCTTCCTGGGCAGGGGATAAGAGCACTGAATGCTTAGGTCCCTAGGTGTAAAAAACCAGCCGGTTTGTTAATGAGGTCGAAGATGATACGTAGTAGAGTGACAATGTTGTACATTTCAAGTAAATATAGGGATTACGTATAACAGTGATTTAGAAATTGTGTCGAAATATTTGTATTGACATTTCTGTTAGATCTATGTCTATGAAAGTATTGTAATAAATCACGTTTTGGAGACAGCCCCACTTAAGAACTCTGAGGTAACAGTGATACTTCCGTCACTAACTGTGGGAACCTGGTATTTACCAGTAATTAATAACGCTGATGTCTGGAATTTATATGAAATCAATCATATTTATAGTAAAATTGACTGTATTGAAATATCTATTAATGTGATTCTATTAGATGATATTATAATAATAAATACTTCTATGATTTAACGTGAGATCTATTATATAAGAAAGTCAATATTTCAGACATCATATCAATTACAGTTGAGTTTTCCCCGGAATTTTAAGTTTTCTTCATGCTTGTATGTGATCAGGATAACTCCTGATAGAACGAATAAATCGACACAATTTTATATAGTGTATCCAGGACCCATTTAAAACGACATCTATTGATTTTCGGGGGCGCCGGTAGCTCAGTGGTATGCCTACTTGCCTTCTGAGCTCAAGAAGGTGAGTTTGGAACCCGGCCGAGGTTAGTTTATTTTATCTGGGAGGTAAAATAAACTTAAGCAAGCCGTCCTTCGGATGGGACGTTAAGCTATGATCCCGAGCCTGTACTATGTCAGTTACTTGTTAAAGACCCCTGCCCTAGGTGAATAAAAATTTAAGACTCCCACAGTAGAGTCGGGCTCATGTCCACCACAGTGACGAAAGAGCGCTCTGGTAGTAGGCAATATGACCTCGTAGTTAAAGCCCGGACATGAGTCATAAAACCTAACCTAACCTCTATTGATTTTCAGGTGGGAGGAAATTTTAAATAAATATGTCAATAAATATATAAATTCAAAACCCCATAGGAACGATATCTATCTATGTATTTTCAGACAAATCGATCAGGAGGGGGGGGGGGGGGGGGGGGGAGGAATCCAACTCAAAAACACTAATAACTGTTTAAAAATGTATCTATACAAAATTTAGTATGATGATTCAGAAGTCCCATAATAAGACACCTTTTCATTTTCAAAAATATAATAATTCGTTTCAAAGGGATTTTGATCAACTGTATTATTTCTTGCTGGGGAAGTACATCGTCTTATTTTTTGGTTTTGCAATAAAATCCTATTTTAACTCCCTCCAAAAAAAGATATGGATTTGACTTGTACATTTGTTTGTCATACACATAACTTCTATGGTTTCTATCATAAGGAATGGGAAAGCACTTCGGTATCTAATCATACCTAAATTATTTGTTTTTAGCTTTTACAAATACAAAATATTTTCTCCACTCAATGCTAAACGGTTCTCTGAGCTCCATGAAAGTTAATTCTTTTTCTTTTTTTTCCTATGTTTTGGTTTCTAACTTTTCTATTATTTCCCCGACTGTACAAAGTATTGAGGAAGTTAATTATGTAATTTGATGACTGACTACTTCTTGTCCACAACACTCTTCCTGCCAATAATAATTAATTACGTAATTATATCTACTTTACCCGACTTGGTATTTTAAATGATAAATAATATAATACATACAATTAATAAATTAAAAAGAAAAAGAAATTAAATGATTGAAAATAATTACAATTGTTTCCGTCTACGTTCCGACTAAGCGATGTTCTCCATTTGAAATGTAACACAACAAACAATCGTAAATAAACTTAAGAACGCCGTCCTTCGGATGGAACGTTAAGCGATGGTCCTGAGCCTGTACGATGTCAGGTACTCGTTAAAGGCCCCTATCCTAGGTGAATAAAAATTTAGGGTAGGCAAAATTTAAGACTCCGGGCTCATGTCCACCAGAGTGACGAAAGAGCGCTCTGGTAGTAGGCGATATAACCTCCGTAGTTAAAGCCCGGGCATGAGTCATAAAACCTAATTTAACAAACAATCGTTAAGGTTCAATGTCCCATACTTTATTATGAATTTATTTTAACAGATGGCACCACTAGTAGTAGCGAAAGTATTGAAGATATTTTGGCTGAACGGCTCAACTTTTTTTAAATATTTTTTTTTCCTTTGTACTCAATATAAATGTAGAATTGATTTGACAATCCGGTTTTTTTTAATTGTAAAATCCGAATTTTAGATTTTTTATGTATTTTTCTTTAATTTTTTACATGTTATTTTTTCTGCGAATCTATACGGACCCTAACGCACTAATGTCTGAGCACCGCTAGCCTACTGAGCTCAAGATTGCGGGTTCGAAACCCGGCCGAGTCCCTTAGGCTTTTCATCTGTGAGGTAAAACCCCATAGCACGCCGTCCTTCGGATGGGAGGTATGGACTTCAGGTTGAAGACTAGTTACATTAGTTCACCAATCCTATGTAGGCTAGCTAAATTTAGGACTCTTAGTAGAGCTAATACATTGGATGCTTAGGAGCCTAGGTGTTTACACCACCCCTCCCAGTATGTCCAATGTTCAGTAGATGATCGTAACCTAAAGTGGATTAGCCCATTTAACCCTTGGGCTGCCAGTTCTTCTCTCTCTACAGTTTCTTCGATACGCATCTTCCTTTGCAAAAGTTACTTGATCCCCAAGTCCCATTGTTTCTTTGTTGTCAAGTCTGTCTTTGAGCTCTGGAGCTGTGGTGGCTAGTGCTGCAAATGGTTGTGAAAGTTCACGGTCGCCTGGCCAGGGTGTCATAACGCCTTTTTGGTCGAGCCCCACCAGCGCTCTTCGTGAGAGGACACTCCCCCCCACCCCCCTAAAGTTCATCCCCAGTGTCTCTCCACCTATAACCCCCCACCTTTACACTGTTTCTCTTTGTCTCCATTCCATTTTCCTTCCTTTTTTTTTTTTATTTTATTTTTTCTAACCTTTACCATTTTCTAATTTGATAGCAATTGTCGTAATCTCTACCACTTTTCTGTAATAAACTTTTCCGATTTCACAAGACAAACCACCCACCGGAAACCATAGCTGTTTCACTTTATTTCTTCAATTGTTCGATGTCAAATACCCGATTAAAGTCCCCTGTTATGATTACTTTATCAATGAAAGAACAACTACTATCCTCAAAATCGCAGGTTCGAAAATGTTTTTTTTTTATCGGGGAGAGAAAAAAAACCGGTTGGGACGTTAAGTGGTGATCCTGAAGTATATACTCAACCTTCCTTCGGTAACTAAACCTAGGTAGGCAAATTTTAAAACCCCCAGAATAGTGTCGGGCTCATGTCTGCAACAGTGGCGAAAGACTGCTCTAGTAGTAGGCGATATGACCTCATAGTTAAAGTCACATCAATTTTTATAATTATTGTGTCATTTTTAATAAAATAGTAAATACAAGTTTTTTTTTTTCTTAGTAGTGTTTTCCAATGTTACTATTTTCCATAATAAAAACCACTGAAATTATTTTAATTTTTTTATACCCATATGTATCGTGCGAAAGTCCGAGATCGAATTTCTAATGGATTTCATGTTTCAAGGTCTCTTGAACATGTTTTGATCATTTTCGCAGATTATGTGTGTGTATGTGATAAGATGAGTACTCTGACTCATGATGGTCGATTTACGCGAAAACGGTTAATCCCATCGAAAAATTGGCACAATATTGTCATCTTCTGTTGACACCGCACTCGACTGGTGATGTACCATACAAGATGACACAATAGTGTACGAAAGCTGGTACTGGTAAAAAAATATCCTTTTTTGTTTTCTTTGAGTTCCTTCTTCGCACTTGTCTTCCTTATTTTCTTTTTGTTTTAAGGAACATTTTGAATTATACCTAAAATATTGTCCGCTGTCCACTCCATTTGATTTGGACAATTGAGAACGAGGCTGACCTTGGTTTTATCAATGAATAGTAACTGTTTCATATTCATTGACATTTCGTTACACATTAACATATTCTTTTATTATGATAATTACATTTGTGCTTTATTACACTCAAATGTCATACCCTCCTGATCTCTAACATTCGTGCACTATTATCAATAGTGCAATAAATAATATCGGAATTAATTAAAAATAGTAAGAAAAAATAAGAAAAGTCGTCGGTAAATCACAGGCAGTGTACTTCCCTAGAATGAATTAATAATAATAATAATAATAAACTTTATTCCATTTGAAATAAATACATTTCATTGGAAGGAGTTCAGCCAGCCTTCTTAAATAATATTGAAAAATATAAAAAATAATATATATAAAGTGTATCAGCTACAGTGAAAAAAAAGAAATGAAAATTGACATGGTAAAGTATTGAGATGAAATAATTATATTAAAAAAATGAAATGGATAAATATGGAAATACAAATTAAAAAATTGCTTCCTCTTGAATTTTGAAATAACGCAATCAATAATAATATTAAACACTATAATACAATTAATCCTGAGATTAGAAAAAACTAAAAAACACGTTCACAGAAAAATTGAAAAACAAAGAAAGAAACTTCCAGTAAACAGTGCCCAATATTAAACTAATTTCACCGATTTTGACAAGCAAATAAAGCCATTGACTATTGGATATTAACACTTTATCACAAGTTACAACACTTTTCTTCAGAAACACAGCCAGGCCCCGCTCACTCTCCCAACACTGAGTGTTTTCACCGCTTTGGTCGAGTATACTTCATATTGGTCCAGGAAAGAAGGGGGATTCCAGTTGTCGCTGTGAAGCCATGTTTTAGAGAGACAGATCAGGTCCATTATTATTTTTAATATTTATTTCCGTGGGTAGCATCGCTATGTTGAGAATATTGAAGCCGTTTATATTCCAGAAACCGATTTTGGCCGAGGGTGACTTTGGTCCTTTACCTTTGGATTTACCAGAGGGGACCGCGGCCCTAGAATGAATTAATCAATTAACTTTTCACCCCCCCCCCCCCCCCCCCCCCCTCCAGGAGACTGTATGGGCTAATAATGAATAGTTGACTTACATAGGGACGTCTGAATCCTAAAAATTTCGTGTCGATAAATTCATTACATAGATATTTATTGGAATTTTTGAGTTGAGCCCCACCTCTGATCCCCCACCCCTTAGGCCGATTTGGCTGAAAATCAATAGGTGTTATCCTTGTGGCGTTTTGGATACACTTATAAAAGTTTGCGTCGATACATTCATTCTGTCTGGAGTTATTCCAAATATGGCACACACAGATTTTTTTTTTTATTTTTAGAATTAGGATGTCGGAAAACATGAAATTCCTGTGAAAACTCAATTTCGAATCTTAGTCCGATTACATAACTTCCTTTATACTTCGTATAGCTGGGGAAGTGATAGCAATAAATAATGTTGAATTGTGTTGGCAGGACATAGTTTTAACTTTTTAATTCTAGACTGTTAAGATGGTAAAGGTTGGTAGGTGAGTTGTCAGATGTGGCAAAGAAGCTGGCGCGTTCTTTATTGATGTTCACTGTTCTCTTAAGATATTTGCTAAGGTGTCATCTGGTTCCCTAGAGGATGGATCTAAGATAGATATGTATATATATACATCCTTATATCCTCTCTTTTGGATGATTGTCGTGGCCTGCTGTAACCTGCTACATCGCTCCTAAACTCGAGAATGGATCTAAGATAGATATGTACATATATACATCCTTATATCCTCTGTTTTGGCTGATTGTCGTGGCCTGCTGTAACCTGCTACATCGCACCCCCACCTTTCAACACGCTACTAAACTCGCCCTCAGTGACCACAGTCCCCCAACTTTCTAACCAGCCAATGAAGCAGGTTCCTCGCCACTTCATCTAACACTCCCTTTTTTATCGCTCAGGGAGAGGTCTCCTTCTGTACTTTCCCATAATACCATTATGGTATTTTCTAACAATTTCCTATATATATTTTTTTCTCTTGGCATCTAATTGATTAAAATGGTTCCTCTTTTTAGTTCTTCTCTTTATTTTTCTTCGTCTTCATTTCTGTTCCATTTAAATTGATTAATTGAATCCTTTTTACTTTCTTTTACCCACTTTGGTAGAAGGAAAGTTGTCTGATAATGGAAAATAATGTAGCTCAATTTTTCAAAATATAACTTATTTTTGCTTCCGCGCACGTACGAAGGATGTCTTGGATTACAAAGGACTCCCATAGTAGAGTTGTAGCTCTCGTCGAAATTTTTCAGAATACATCCTTGAAAAACTACAGATTTATTTCGTTAGTTAGTTATTAAGACTCATGCCGGGCTTCAACTACAAGGTCATACGCCTACTACCAGAGCACTCTTTTGTCTTCGCTCGAGCGCTATTCACCTAGGGTGAGAGTGTTTAACGAGGTACCTGACATCATACTCGGGACCATCGCTTAACGTCGCATTCGAAGGACAGCGTGCTTAAGTTTCCCAGATGAAATAAGCGAAGATACAGACTCCTGTTATGGATAGGTTTATGCTGTTTCGAACTTTTTTTGTAGAACATTTTATTGCCAACAATTCCTCCAAAAATAATTTTAGGCAGCCAATACTATAAATGACGAGAGGATCGTCGTTTATGCACCGACTTGCTTCACTTTTATCATCACTGCTCAGTTCCCCTTTCATAAAACCCGAAGAAGTATATCATATGATCACCGGAAAAATATAAGCTACCAAGGGTTAAGTAGTTGTCGAGATTCAAACGTTCTCTAGTATTAAAAAAGGCATTTATGAAAAACTGGAAATTTCAGACCCATAAATTTTTAAAAAATGCCAATAAATTCTTTACTCAACTTTTTTAAAAAAATGTATTGTATTTATTTATTTACATATTCACAACGACAACATTGTGATTGTGATGTTGAGCGGTGACAACGGTGGCGTGTGTGGCTGTATTGCTGAGGTACCAGAGCAGGTCCCTCTGCCATTCCCGCTTGAGACATCGTGGCGGATTTGTGGGGAGAGTGGATAATTGCAGAATAAGTGGATTGGCATGATGATGGAGTTTGTCGTGAAAATGTTGATATCGTGTCCTGGATAACAGAGGGTACAAATGAGATATTAAGGTCATTAAGCAATGTGAGGTTGGAAACGTAAAATGGCGCATCGGCAATGTGGCGTAGTATAATGGATTATATTGACTGAAGACGTTGTTTGTTTGATTTTTTGGCTGATCCCCATATCTCAATGCCGTAAGTCCAGATGGGTTTTAGTATGGTGTTGTATATGTGAAGTTTGTTTTCAAGTGATAATGTCGATCGTCGTCCGATGATTGATTTCAGTCGTCCAAATCGTCTTTTGAGGCATGTGCGTTTCAGTCTGATATGAGTTGTCCAAGTATTAATTTAAAAATAAATAGTTACAGGAATATAAATGTTTTTCCAAGTTGTTTCCTCCTTGACCGCATTAGGCGCATGACATGCATTGAGGGTAACGGTATCTCAGATGTCAACGTTTGATGTTCTTGTTCACCTTGCGGTTGCGAAAAATCTATATTAGGTTCATCAGGAAACATAATTCACTCTTGTTGCACCAGTTGACTTCTGGTGTTTTCCTAACTTTTATTACAAGTTTCAACAGGTTGTAAAATAAAATGTAGTCTCACCTCTCACATACTTTATTTATATTTGCTAGCCGGCTTTCGAGGTTGCCCTCATAAGGCAGTCTGATAAAATAATTTTGAAAATAACATAGGTAATTAAAATGTTTAAATAAAAAAACTAAAAAAATAAAATAAAATTGTTTTTTTGTTTATTAAAGTGTATTCAGAAAACTGTAAGGACCGCACGTACCCTACAGTCAAATCGACGAAGAAATTAGGGGAACTTAGTACAAAAAGTCTAATAATTCCTGAAGAAATTAATATATCAACATAAAATTTTATATGTTAATCCAAAACCCCACACAGACGACACATATCAATTTTCAGGCCAAAAGCTAGGGGAAGGCGGGGGGCTCAACACAAAAACCCTAATAACTGCCAAAATAATAAAGATATCAACACAAAATTTTATATGGAAATCCAAAACCCCACACAGACGACACATATCAATTTTCAGGCCAAAAGCTAGGGGAAGGCGGGGGGCTTAACACGAAAACCCTAATAACTGCCAAAATAATAAAGATCAACATAAAATTTTATATGGAAATCCAAAACCCCATAGGAACGATACCTATAAATTTTCAGCCATATTTAATGAAAGAATTGCTGTCGTGCTTTGTGTCTGTGAACATGGTAACTCCCGTTATATATACGAGTAAATCGACATTTTATATCGTCGCCTAACATGCAACATTGTGCATCTCAATTTTTATCGAAAATCAACAATGCACATTACTAGATTAAAATTTTTACGCCAAATACGATGAAAACATTAGTTTTAGGGTTTCACCACCAGGTGCGTCATTAAGAAAATTTTTTCTAACACTGGGCGTCTCAAAACTCATCGAAAATTATGACAACTTTGTGCATCTCAACGAAATTCCATTAAATGCATAGTTTCTGTTTTGTGACTTTCTCATGAAAATCAGACTGAAGATTCTTACTATAATGTTTCCAATCAATATAAAACTGGTATCAGATTCGGAGATCAGGAGTTTTTTGCTTCCCTTGTGAAATAACGAAATTTGAGATGCACAATGTTGCATCTTAGGCGACGATATGTGTATCCAGAACCCCATAAGGACGTCACGTATTAATTACCCGAAATTTAGTATGTTGATTCACAAGTCCTCGAGTAGAACACTTATTGATTTTCAAATCAAAGCAAATTTCAAAGGAAGAACAAAAACATAATCAATTTATTTTAATTTTTCCATTACACCTTTTCATATACCTGGCGCCATTTTTTTTTTGACGAACAGCCATGTTGCATGTTGTTTACATTCTTCCTATCTTTAAAATTTCTTTCCTTCCATGCCATTGTTTTACATGAAGGGTTGTTGTTTTCTATTGTTCCTCTGTCCATAAATAAAACAATTGGAGTCATGTACAATGTTGCACAGATCAGATATTTGCACCAAGGTATTAAACCCAGGTTTTATTAGCCAGTGGCTAACGGACCGAAGACTTGACGATTGGATCTGCAGGACGTGGTCAGCCTATCGCCTTCCGCAGTTAAGTGGACATTGTCTTTGGTCATATACCATCACTTGGCTAAGTTGCACCTCTCCCCTTCCAACGGAACATTGCCTCAGATCCTATCCTGTTTTTTTTTTTTTATCTTGAACCTTTTAACGACACCTTCTATCTCTGCTATTTTGTTGTTGTTTCCCAGAAAGTGCTTATGACTCAAACCAAAATGTGTGGAATTCAAGTCGCTAAATGACAAGCAATGTACTTCCCCAGCACGAATGAACCAACTAAGTTTTTGCTCTCCCTTCAACACCAATCGACGGGTTTGACTGAAAATCGTTGACTTACACAGGGACTTGTCAATTCATTAATTTCTTCTGCTGTTATTAGCGTATTTTGAGTTGAGGCCCCCTTTTCTGATTCCCCCCCCCCCCCCCCCCCCCCCCCCCCTTGTGTCGATGCATTTGTTCTATCGTGTTCACAGACACACACAAACCGACAGAATATATCTGGAGTGTTTGGTAAAAGGAGTATAAGTCAAAAATAGAAAATTTGCAGTAGACACATTTTATTGATTCTAATTTTTTTTAAATATCACTTTAATTTAACTTAATGATTAATTTTTAAGATTATCTGACTTATTATTATGTGGTATATATATATGTATATTTTTTTGGATTCTGGATGGAACATGAAATTCCGAAGATTCAACATCGAATTACTGACTAATTACATAACTCCCGATAGAATGAATGTATCGACTTAAAATTTAGTATGAGGATTCAGAAGCCATTATATACCTAAGTCATCTTATGAATTTCAGCCGAAACATTAATTTAATAATTTGTTCTCGGGAAGTATATTGTCGGTGATTTATTTTATTTATTTTTTCCTCTATATTGGCACAGATCAACGAAAATGTATTCGGTGCATTTTTCACGTTGCACCGTCTGTCAGACACCTCGACCACTGAGGGAAGTATAGAGTCAGGCGCCGTAGATGCATCAATTCCTTAATCTTAGTCTACAGTATATATTGCGATGTTTTGTTTGATTGTCCGCAGTTGTCCTCCTCTTCGAACAACAAAACGCTTCCATTTAGTCGGACTTCCTTCTGATCGAGTGTGAAGTTGTCCTCCCGACCATCTCTTCATTGTTGCTAATATAGTTTCGCCTCCCTTTATATACCATCGTGTCTCATTTCGATGTATAAACAACTCATTACACCGTTGATACAAAAGCGAATTGGACTGATCGCATGCTTGTCACATCTGTGTGAGGCCTTTCTCTTCATGTCACATGAATGATTGTGATCTCCATGGGCGTAGCCAGTATTTCGAGCAGGGGGGGGGGGGGGGGGGTGAGGGGGGTATAGACTCCCGCGGGGGCACAGCCCGCAGTTTCCATGGTTAGCGCTGCAGACTTTTTGTTATTCATATGGGAGACTCAGACCCCTAGAACCTCCCCCTGAGGTAACCACTGACTGTAATACTTAGGCTGATTTTACATGAGCAGCAAAAATGCAAAGCGCAGCAGCAGCAAATGCTCGCTGTGGTTTCTGTGCTTTTAGAATTAAATGACTCACAGCCAATAGCGTGCATTTGCTGCTGCTGCGCTTTGCATTTTTACTGCGCATGTAAAATCAGCTTTAAGAGTATAAGGTATAACATAAATGAAGATTTTGAGCGAGGAAATGAAATGATCGAATTCATGTTTATTTAAATAAACGTAATATGACTTGTTTTGTACATGTACATTCAAGTATAGCACAATTTGCGTTTATCCTCCGAAAATCGTGAAAGAACTTCCTCTTTCAAGTGTTCTCGATCGTTTTCCAGCAACTTTCTGTGAACTCTTAGCATGCGGAGTTGAAACGGAATTTCTAATCTAAAATTTTTTTAGTTTATTTTGGTTTTTTGCTCTGGCACGTGCCCCCCCCCCCCCCCTCCCCTTACTACGCCCCTGGCGATCTCTATATCACGTTCTTACGTTCGCAATAAACTGAAGTCACCCGCAAATCCCGGGACTCCTGGATCGTAAATTATTATTTCTATGTTAACCATTTTTTATGGTCTACATTGAATTCCATACAATTGCTAAATTAACTTTGAAATCAAATGACCAGAAAAATGTTGCGAATCACCTGCAATATACTTCCCCAGATTGGATTAATCAATTAGGGCCAAGAGAGGCTAAATTTCGTGTCAATAAATTGATAATATCGGCGGATATTTTAGGGTTTTTGTGTTGAACCCTCTTCCCTTCAACCAATTTCAAAGTAATTGCTGCCGTTCTATAGTGTTTTAAATTTAAATATGAAATTTCATGTCGATATATTCATTATAGTTATTGACGTTTTTGAGTTGAGCCTCGTCTCTGATCCCCTTCCCTTCGGCAAATGCCGCTGAAAATTAATAAGTGTCGTCTTTATGGTTTGAATTTACATATGATACTTTGTGTCGATATATTAATTGCAAAGGGATTTATTAGTTTTTGTGTTAAGCCTCTCCCCTAAACCCCCTTTTCCCTTTGTCTGATAACACTGAAATTCAGTAGGTGTCGTCATTAGGGGGTTCTGCATACACTTCTAAAATTTCGTGTCGATACATTCATTCTATCGGGAGTTATCGGTTCACACCGAGAGAGAACTTTTTTTTTTTTTTTTTTGGAATCAGGGTGTCGCAAAACGTAATGTTTCGATTAATACTCAACTTCGAATTTGTGATCGATTACATAACTGCATTTATACTTCGTAAAGCTGGGGATGCAATAATATACTGTAACATTGGTACAATATGCACGTTCGTGTATTGAGTTCCAACTCGCGACGGACTGTCGTGATGCAACAATTAACTGACGCTGCCCTCTTCGCTCGTGGTTTCTTCGATCTATACAATCTCATATTGTTTTCACGATTCTGCTCAATGACCATTGTTCCGTCTGTGATCGTGATTAGGTCTGTAATAATGATATTTATAATCAAAATGTTGAGTCTATTATTGGTTGTCAATTGCTTCGACTTAACCTGAGTCGCTTAGGAATGGGAAAATTATGTGTTGGCTGAATTCCTAGGCTGCAGGAGGGCCTTCCTCCTGAAATATCGTAACGTAACTTGGGGTGAGAGTTAAATAATCTAAATCTAAAACTCACAGCTCCTAACCTGGGCCTGAAAGGAAAGTAATCCTCATAAATACGAACAGGAACCTGCTGTTGCAAACGTGCATATTTTCACTCATGCTAAATAACCTACTATCAGTTGTGACTCAAATGGGGGACAGGAATACGAAATTTTAAATTGTTAAATTGATTTTTGGATAGTTTTTTGACGTGTAAACATCTTAGCTCTCGGTAGGGGTTATGTCAGACCGTCAGAACGTAAACTTACCTCTCAAATTGTAGAAAAGTGACACATCATAGTCTTGGCGCCATTTTTCAAACATATGTGGAGGACTGATGAAAACCCCTTGGACAAGGATATACTAATTATTTTTGACCAGTTATGACCATGTTACAATAAAGTAGAGACCTAATTTGACAAATTATATGTACATTCATCTCATTTTTAGGTGATTATGGATAGGTGTGAGCTTGTTGAACACAGCGACCTCGAGTGTGGGACTTTGTGAGGGACTGAGAATCCACCATTTTGAAAGAAATTTATTGATTCAAGAACAAGGGTTAAATGATTGAAAAAGTCCCCTAGGCCATTATTGACCTCATGGAAAAAGAAAAATTCCAAAAATACTATCACACCAGTCACAAAGTGCTTGGGACAGCGATTTCCTTAGTTTCAGAGAATCGCCCAAGTCTCGTTGATGTGCATGTGTGTGTGTCGGACGGTTGCGCGCACAGCGCACGCACACAACTACACATTTCTTAAGGTTAAGATGCTTCGATAGCTTAAATTTGTCACAATAAATAAAATTTGTGGTAAAAATTGATCGAAGGGAAGGGGACTCTAAACTCAAAAATCTTAATAACTGTCGATGTAATGAATATATAATTTAGTAGGAGAATTACGTAGCCCCTATGTAAATCAACTAACTATTGATTTTTAACCTAAATTTGGTTTTGGATAGAGAGCGAAAACATTGGTTAGAAGCGTTTCTGCTAGCCTGGCCACCTCATTAACCAGTGACTAGATTCAAACCAAGCATTATATTTTCCCATAGCCTCCTGTAAATAAAGGACCAGGAACTGAAGAAAGCAACACAAACTTACTAAGATAACGGGTGGATGCTTTGAAGTTTTTCTTTTTTTTTTTTTTTTTTTTTTTTTTTTGAACAATTTGCCTACAATTAGACAAGTGTTAGTTTTGGTTCTCACGCTTTCCAGAACACTCCTGGAGAAAGGGATGCAGATGATGAGTGGGAAGCCGAGACTCATTTCATTTCTAATATAATTAGTATGACGTTATTATTGTCTCCCTGACTAGCTCATGATTTACTCACCTTCTTGTAAACTAGTTCAGTTTGGTTCTTAGTACGAATTTGCTACTGAATTTCTATAATCAACCTTCTTCAGATTTTGGACTGATCAGATATTCGAGAGACACCCTTAACCAGACTTCTGTACACTTAGCTGTTAGTCACTTTAATATCACTATTCTAGAATACACTAATTATATATAATTCTTATTAATAATAATTATGAAACTACTTTTGAACATTTCCAAAATTTAAAGAACAGTCATTCTTCATTTAGTATTGTTTGTGCATTATAATTTTTTATTTACTTTCTTATACCTTCAATATAAGGAAGTATTTTCGAGATAATGTATGTTTGTATGTGATCGGAACTTTGTAAGCGTTCTAACCCAGAAACTATTGTAGCTATGAACTTGAAATTTGAAACGAAGAAGTCTCATGTGCTAACTTAGATCTAAGTACATTTAACATGACACCATTTATATTTATGACAATTAAAAATGACATAAAACTTTTAGAGACACCTAAAAGACAGATTTTATATTCTTTACAACGGCAGTTATCAGGGTTTTTGAGTTGAACCCTCCTTCTCTGATTCCGCTATTCCCTTTTTCCCATTTCGCTGAAAATTAATAAGTGTCGTCCTCATAGTGTTCTGAATTTATATTGTGGCGCCCCCCCCCCCCCTCCCCCCCCTTCCCACATGTTTTATTTATTTGATTTATTGTTTTGAATTTTTAGTTAATTAATTAGATCGATACCATTTATTTTCAAGTAATTAAAAAAAATATATGTTATAAAAAAGACAATCAGTATAAATACACTTTTTTTTTTTTTTTGGCCTTATGTACGATGCATATTAGCCATGACTCTTATAATGGTGTTTTATCTAATTATTTAATTATTTACGACATCCATGGCCCCGGGAGGAAAAGTTTTATCTACGAAATAAACACATATATGTACATGTTGTTAATGAGTGTCTCGTCAATAAAAAATATTTAAAAAATTCTCAAATAAATTAGCTTTGTAATTGCTAAATTGGTGACCCCGACGTGATGACAAAACATGTGGGGGGGCACCCCCGAGAAATTAATTGTTTCAGGAGTTATCGTCTTCACATACACATATTTTTTTTTTTTTTTCATTTTTGTAATCAGCGTTCCATAAAGATGAAGTTCCGGTTAAAATACAACATCGATTTTTTGATCGATTAGGTACATTACTTACTCTATACTTTATATAACTGAGGAAGTAAAAACAATAAGCAAAAATAATAACAGAAGAACTCCACATTATTTAGAGACAAGTGAAGAACAATCTTGGTGAACCCAAGTTTCATTATCATCATTAAATTTTAGAAAACAAAAATTTGAAGCATCATTAATTTTTATAACAGTTGATCTTTTTGTTTTGTTTTGTTATGCCTAACGAAATGTCGTTACCCTTAGCTTTTGTTATTAAATTATTATTTATGCCAAGCTACGTTTGCTCTCTAGAACAGTTGTAATAACGATATAACTATTATTGGCCATAAACATTTCCCACTAGAGCTCTGTAAAACTATATTTTATATTTCTAGTAGACATGAAAGTTAAGACCTGTCGCTAATAATCACAGCAGATGATGCGACGTTAAAACTGAAAGAAGAAGAACTAGAGTTCTATTTTAATAGGATTCCTCTCATTAGAGCGAAGTAAAAGCGTTTCTCCTTCTTGCTTATTTTAATGAGACTCTGAATTGTGAGTTGTCTGAAACTACATTTTTAGGAAAACTACTTGAAAGGATACTATTTTTAATGAGTGAAGGAAACCTACGTATTTTAATGGGCTTACGAAACCTACAGTCCATTTCCCATGGTTGCAACTTTGAGAAACACTGGTATTCTTTACATCAGGAACGTCGCTTTGTCCAGTTTTAATGTGACATTATACAGGTTTTCATTTTGAATGGAAGAAACTACATTTTTAGGAAAACTACTTGAAGGGATACTAGGGAGCGAACAAGACCTACGTATTTTAATGTGCTTACGAAACCTAGGGTCCTCGGGTCGCCTCAGCGAGCTGGACAAATGTGCTTACGGGCAGGCATTGAAATATATAGGATATTCTGATTAGTGGTAGTCAAGAAGAGGTGGAAAGTAAATGATTTTTGAGGTTGGTTGAGGCTTGATGTGAGAATGGCGGTCTGTGTATGTAGCTAAGTGTGTTTCTGAATGTTGAGGGGCGTCAGATGTATAAAGAGTGTAATGAAGTGATTTCAGAACACATCCCTGAGGCACACCAGCTTTCACCGGGATACAAGTTGATTGTTCATTTCCCTGGATTATCTTGGATGAATTTGTCATGTAAATTGATTTTAATACGATACATGCCGAAAATCGTTCTACATTTTTACTTTCCCAGCTAAACGACGTATAGAGGAAGTTATGAAATCGGTCAAATATTTGATGCGGAATTTTCAGCGGAATTTCATGTTTTCCGACCTCCAAGTTCCAAATTTAAAAAAAAAAAGTCTGTATGTCGATTTGTGTCTGTGAACACGATAACTCTCGATTGAATGTATCGACACGTAATTTTATATTTATGATCAGACCCCATAAGGACAATACTTATCGATTCACAACCAAATCGGCTAACGGCAAGGTGGATAATTCAACATCTCTAATTACTGCCGTTTCAATGAATGTATTGACACAATATTTCATATGTGAACCCCCATAAGGACAACATTTATCAATTTTCAGCGGAATCGGTCAAAGGAAAGGAAAGATCAGAGGGGGCTTAAACTCAAAAACCCAAATAACTGCCAATGTAATGAATTTATTTATTGGGGAAGTATATTGCCGGTGATACACCATTTTTTTTTCAACTTATATTATCGGTCCTAAGTTCATTTTACAAGATACCGTTTATATTTATGATCTAATCATCTGGTAGTAGGCGATATGACCTCGTAATTAATGCCCGACCATGAGTCACACAAACTATATATTATTACTTTTTTAATGATTGCTATTATTATTTTATTTCGATTTTCGTTTTATTTATTCTTATCTTTTCTTCTTCAGTTATTATACTATTTTGAAGGTTTCTTATGGAAAGCTTCCATGACCTAAATTCGGTTGCTTAGCCATATAAAAAAATAAATGCTACTGTGATCCGGCATTGTACTTCCCCATCATGAATTATTCAATTAAGGTTTCACTCTTCCTCCAAAACCACTCCATCGTTCAGCCTTAAATTTAGAAGTTGACGTACATACGGACTTACATAAGGATGATTTATTAGGGAGGAGAAGAGATCAGGCTCGTGGTTGATAAAAACAAATTTGTAGAATTTCTGCCAAACTTTCTGTATGCCTTTTTCAGGGCCTATATCGACATATATACACTATCAGTAAGGTTATATGTATATGCTAGATTTGAGTGAAAATATGACAATAAAACTAATGTAAATGAACCATCAAAATAACATTTAAATTATTTACAAATTGAACTAAAACGAATTAATAAAATTAATTATCTTTAATCTGTTCACTCATAATTTAAGTTTTATTTAGTAATAATTGTTTGTGTTTAGATATAACATTTTAGTTTGTTTTGGTGTAAATAATTTAAATGTTATTTTGATGGTTTATTTATATTTAGTTTTATTGTCATATCCACTCAAATCTAGCATATACATATAACCTTACTGATAATGTATATATGTCAATATAGGCTCTGAAGAAGGCATACAGAAAGTTTGGCAGAAATTCTACAAGTTCGTTTCTATCGACCAACGAGCCTCTCTCCTCCTTCCTAATAAGACATACATAAGGATTTCTCATACTAAATTTTGTGTCGATATATTCATTACATGGGCAGTCATTAGGATTTTTGAATCTACCCTCTCTAATCCCCTCTCTTCTCTTGGCTTCGATTTCGCAAAAAAATAATAGATGTTGTATTTATTGAGTTTTGGATACACATATATAATTTCTTGTCGATATGTTCATTCTATCGGGAGTTATCTTTCTCACAGACATGATTCATATTTTACTTTCTCAACTATATGAAGTATAGGGGAACTCATAAAAAAATTCGATGCGGAGTTTTCAACGGATTTTCATTTTTTTCAACCTTCAGATTCCAAATTTGAAAAAAAAAATGTCTTTATGTGTATGTGTGTGTCTGTCTCGACACGAAATTTTATATGTGATACCAGAACCTAACGATGGCACCTATTGATTTTCAGCCAAATTTATTGAAGGTTAGGGGGGATGGGGGGGAGCTCAACTCAAAAACCCTAATAACTGCCGTTGTAATGAATGTATCGACACTAAGTTGCATGTATGACTTTAAAACCTCATAAGGACGGCACATCAATTTTAGCGGAATTTCCAGATGGGAGGGGAGATAGGGGCAGAGCTCAACTCAATAACCCCATTTACTGTCGATGTAATGAATGTATCGATATGAAATTTCATATTGAAATTTAAAACACTATAAGGGCAGCTGTCGTTGCGAAATTGGTCAAAGGGAATGGAGGGATCAGGGGAGGGGGCTCAACTCAAAAACCCTAATAACTGCCGATGTTATGAATTTATCGACGAATTTAGTATGAGGATTTAGTCAACTGTGAATCTTAGCGCAAACGGTCGACTGGTCTTGGAATAGGAGCGAAAAGTTAATTGATCAATTCGTTCTGGGGAAGTACATTGCTGGTTATTAACTGACGAGTTTTTTTTTTTTTTTGGAATCATTTATGACTGATTACATAACTTCTTCTATACTTCGTATGTGAAATTGAAGTAACCACATCCTTCTGGGTTCATTGGGCTAATGCCCCGTTTAAAAGAGAGACCCTTGTATCTGAGATCTGGGTTGGTTTGACATTTTCTCTGAAGAGTTGGGATATCAGGTGACTCCAGTCTAAAAAGAAAGGTTGTCCTGGTAAGTTGATTTGAAATCGACAACTAGCAGTCTCCTCCTTCTCTCTCAGACACATCGGAAATCACTTACTGGTGGGGGGTGACACTGCAGAGAGCAGTTGATATCTGGGAGTGGCGGAGATGACTCCAGTTTCGTTAGTCTCCTAGAAGAAGTCATTCCAGAAATCACTTATTGGTGGAGAGTTGGTGGGTGCTGACACTGCAAAGAGCAGTTGACATCTGGGAGTGGCAGAGATGACTCCAGTTTCGTTAGTCTCCTAGAAGAAGTCATTCCAGAAAACTCCCCTAAGCAAACTTTCACTCTTTCACTTCCAATTAGAACTTGAGACCACTGAAATCTCTAATTGTCATCTTGTTTCATGTTCTTCTCCATTCGGTATCTCTTCTCCCTGTCGCCATATTCTAAAACTCATCCTTTCATATGATTTGAGATAACTATGACAGTTTTCAGATTATCAACTCATTTTTCACAATGTTTTAGGTTGATGTTTTTACTTTCCCAGATATACAAAGTATAGGGGAAGTTATGTAATCAGTCAAAAATTCGATGCTGAGTTTTTAACGGAATTTCATGTTTTCCGACTTTTAGATATTCCAAATATAAAAAATGTCATATTTAAAACCAAAACCCAATGGTCAAATTTCAGCGATATCGCTTGAAGGGAAGGCGGTTCAGGAGAGGAGGCTCAATTTAAAAACCCTAATTACTGCCAATGTAATTAATATGTCGACGCAAAATTAGTTATGTAGTCCTTCAGAAATCCGATATTGTCTTTTCAACGGTGTTTCATTTTTTCGAAAATTCCCTATCGATGAACACGGTAACTCCTAATAGAATGAATATTCATATATGATCCCAAAATTTTATATGTATGAACACCGTAAGAATGACACCTACTAATTTTCAGCCAAATCACGGTATTTTAAGGATGGTATATTTTTGGAATATAATTGGGCTATGTGCTCCCAAAAATAACGTATTAGAGTTGTTATGGGGGAGGCCCCAATTTTGTTTAAAACAATAATGTGTGGTATATTATTTCAAAAGATTAGACGAAACAAAATCAATAGGTAATATATTTATATATATATATATATAATATTTTTCAGATTGGGCTTCATGCAAAAACGGTTGAACTTTTATTCACGAAACTTCCAGGATATTCCGAGAGTGATACAACTTCAGATATAGGCTAGGGAACATACAAAATTTTAAATAGAGAGAGACGCTGGTGGAGGTAAGCGACTTACCACAAAAGCCCTAATAACTGCCGAAGTAATGAATCTATGGACACGATTTTTTGTACTAGACCCAAAACTCCGTAAGAATAGTACCTACAATTTTCAGCCAAATCGGTCGAAGGGAGGTAGAGGATCAGAGGGGGGCGTCTCGAAAGACCCTAATAACTGCCGATATAACGAATATATTATGATCAGAAGTCCCTGAGTTTCAAAAAAATCGGTAAATTGGTTCCAAAAGAAGAAGGAAAACTTAGTTTATTAATCAGCACTGGGGGTACAAACCGGTGATTCATTATTATTTTTTTTTCTTAAAATCGGTATAACTACAATCATTTCAATTATGTTGGATCTAAATTCATACTTTGGAATTACTGCCATTGGTACACTTAAAACATGTAATAAATGCAGGTAATTACTCTGTTTCCATTATAACTGGGGGTAATTAAATGCTTGGAAATTGAGGATGTAATTAAAAACGAGAATTGTATAGAGGTCATTACTGTAACGAGCCTTGGTACGCCATTGTCAATTTTTTCAAATTCTCGTATCTTTTTGAAGAAAAATAATTAGATATCTGCTTTATCTGCACTTAAAATATTTTAAGGAGAGATTCCTCAAAATCAAATTCAAGCATACTCCGTGTTCATGTTTTAGTTTAAGTTCTCCAACAATTCCTTTTTAAACTTCCTTACTGGAAAGATAGTGTCGTAAATTCTAGAAGGAGAAAAGGCGACTCTATCTAAGCTACTTTTACATTCTTATACTTAAGAGTATAAAGAAATATTGTAATCCTGCGAAAATCCGAGATCGTGTTTCGAAGGATTTTCATGGTTCAATGTCGCTTGAATAGGTTTTGACCATTTTCCTGATGATGTCTGTATGATAGTAGCTAAAAATTAACTTAAAATTTGGACAGAAGTCATTTGTGCTAACTTAGATAATAGGGCTGAAATTGAACGAAAATTGAGAACACTTTTCTTCGGTACATAAGCACATTTTACAAGGTGCCGCCTAATCAAAAATATTTTCAAATATAACTTGTAGAAAAAACTGAAAGATATATTTTATATGAAATACTATTTTTCAGAGGTCAGCCGATTTGAGAGAGATATGCCGAAAATTTCATTTTGAAACTCAATTTTTTAAACGTTTGTTAGATTTATACGAATTGGGTTCGTCCTCGCGAAAAAGTTGTTCTTACCAAAAATGTTCATAATTCGCCTCAGAGAAAATAAAATACATTTCTGTAAAAAATATTTGAATGTAATGTTTAAATTTTATCGTGTAACAATGAATTATAAATTATTTTTTTAATTTAATTTTTTTTTTTTTGTCTATTATTTATAAAGATGCAACTGTTGCTAGGGTACAACAACCAACATCTATGACGGTAGGTATTGATATGTTGGCGTGAATGGCATGTGAGAGGAAGGCCACCCAGTGGTAGGTCCTCGGGACGAAAATTTATCTTAATTATTAGGACAAGAACTGAAAATAAATAAATAAATTAATCAATAAAAAGGAATTGAAAGACAATTTTGATGGATCGGTTAGAGAGATGATAAAAGTAAAGGAAACTAATGTAAAAAATAAAAAATATTAAGAACGAATAGGATTTAAGGTGCAACACATGGAAAATAAAACTTAATACAGAAAAATCACAGCACATCACATTTACACTTCGACGAGAAACATGCCCCCCCGTTTTCATCTACAACAAACCCCTCCCTCAAACTAATACTGTACGATACCTAGGACTGAAAGTAAAATATATGTGATTTGGCCACTCAACACAAAAAACTCAAATAACTGCCGAATTAATGAATGTATCTACCCGAAATCCCAAAAACCCATAGGGACCACACATATGAATTTTTAATTCGAATCGGGTAAATTAGTTCCAGAGGGAGAATGAAAACAAATATGTTTAAATTTTTCGTCTATAGTATATTTTTAAAATTAATAAATAAATGTATCGACACTTTGCGTCCCGATATTGTCGCATATCGATACCGTGACCCGACATTTAATTGGTATACTTTCATCGTTAGTTGGCGCTCTCCTAGCCGAACAGATGACACTATCTGCATGCTCTCCGACCATTCTGTCCACACCTCGATAACTATCTCCTAGATATTATTTTTATTTATTTTTCTCCTGTCTAATTAACTAAAACCTGAGCTCTAGTGCCATCATCTATTCATCTTGTCCTCAGCCTATTATGCTCCCTCAAGGTTTGATTCTCTCCCAAGATATTATGTATCACATATTCATTTTATTATTTATTTGTCACTTTATATCTTTCATCGTATTTTTTTTAACACCTCTGTGATGGTTCTAGTTCTTCACCTTCTTTCGTATCTTTCTATCAGTATTTTTAATATATGTTTTTATTTATTTTCTTTTAGTTTTTACACGATAATATGCCTATTGTTCATTGTTTTAGTTGTTCTTTTTTTTTTTTAAGTCGAAAATTAGAAATTTTCCTTTACATACAATAGCTGGGTAAATTTTTTTTACTCGTTCATGTCTATTTATAGGGAATTTCAAGGATAATGCAACATGGTATATAGGCTATGTGCACCCAAAAAATTCAAATTGGGCTTGCTGTTTGGGCGAAGGCCCCAATTTTTGTTTACAACAACAATGTGTGATACGTCATATCAATGAGACGAGTTAAAGAATATATTCCTTTTTGGATTTCGGAAATATGTTTTTGTTTTCTTTTGGCCGTGCATCATGCGAAAATGGTTAAACTTATAATAACAAAACTCAGGATATAGCAAGGATGATACAATTTCAAATATAGGCTCCTTAGCAATGGGAAGAGAGGTGTTGGTGAGGGTTAAAAGACAACGCAAAAAATCCAATCATTGCTGAATTATTTGTGTCTGTGGGTACGATAGTCTCTTAGTTATTATGACTCATGCCCAGGCTTGTTTAGAATTTTGTTAGAATTTTGAAACGCCACATACCCCATTTTTCAGTTTGGCTTTTAAGAATACTGCCATATACATTTTCATTACAATCCGATCATCCGTTGATGAGCTAGACATCTTTTTATGCTTAGCCCCCCTCACAAGCCCCCTTCACCTTGGTAATTTTGTGACGCCAGATAGCTCATATTTTAATTGCTCTTAAGAATACTAGATGTGAAATTTTATCACGATCCGACTATCCGTTGATGAGCTAGACCTATTTTTATGCTTAGCCCCTCTCTCAACCCCCCTCCCCTTACGAATTTTGAGACCTCACACATCCTATTTTTCAATTGGCTATTAAGAATACTACATATGAAATTTCATGACACTCCGACCATCCGTTGATGAGCTAGACCTATTTTTATGCTTAGCCCCTCTCACAACCCCCCCCCCCCCCCCCCCTCCCCTTACGAATTTTGAGACCTCACACATCCTATTTTTCAATTGGCTATTAAGAATACTACATATGAAATTTCATGACACTCCGACCATCCGTTGATGAGCTAGACCTATTTTTATGCTTAGCCCCTCTCACAACCCCCCCTCCCCCCTCCCCTTACGAATTTTGAGACCTCACACATCCTATTTTTCAATTGGCTATTAAGAATACTACATATGAAATTTCATGACACTCCGACCATCCGTTGATGAGCTAGACCTATTTTTATGCTTAGCCCCTCTCACAACCCCCCCCCCCCCCCCCCCCCCCTCCCCTTACGAATTTTGAGACCTCACACATCCTATTTTTCAATTGGCTATTAAGAATACTACATATGAAATTTCATGACACTCCGACCATCCGTTGATGAGCTAGACCTATTTTTATGCTTAGCCCCTCTCACAACCCCCCCTCCCCCCTCCCCTTACGAATTATGAGACCTCACACATCCTATTTTTCAGTTGGCTATTAAGAATACTACATATGAAATTTCATGACATTCCGACCATCCGTTGATGAGCTAGACCTCTTTTTTTGCTTAGCCCCTCTCACAACACCCCCCCCCCCCCCCCCCCCCTTACGAATTTTGAGACCTCACACATCCTATTTTTCAATTGGCTATTAAGAATACTACATGTGAAATTTCATGACAATCCGACCATCCGTTAATGAGCTAGAACCATTTTTATGCTTAGCCCCTCTCATAACCCCCCTCCCGTTCAAAATTTTCAGACGCCAAATAGCCTATTTTCCAATCTGTCTCTAAAGGATGCTATATTCCCACCAGAACAAATTAGATCAGATAAATCTTTTTCAAAAATTCCTAAAATCCACTCTTTTACCTACTTGTTCAAACAAAAAAACGGATGGACGGAATTTGAATTAATTTCTTTCAGATCATATTTTTGTTGATACGCTTCGATTGACACCAAAGCGGAGTCGATATCATTTTTCATTAGAGAGATATCTTGCAGGAAAAATTGACGTACCACACACACATAATTCTTTTCAAAAATAGTGTAAAAATACTATAATGACCTTGAAACATAAAAATATTATGGAAATTCTGATTTCGATTTTCGGACTCATTACAATAACTTCCCTATATGCTGGGGGGAACAAAAAAAAAATATATATACATATCTATATTAATAAAGCTGAAACGGGGTTTGTTTGTTTGTATGTATGTATGTTTGTTCCAGCATCACGCCCAAACCGCTGGACGGATTTTTATGAAACTTCCCATGTAGCATTCTTTTGAGCCCGATTGAATAATAGGCTATGTGGCGTCCCAAAATTTTGATCGGGAGGGGGGGTTGTAAGGGGGGCCTAAGTATATAAATAGTGCTAACACATTAACTAATGGTCGAATTGTCATGAAATTTCACACGTAGTCTTTTTAAAAGCCAAACAAGAAAAAAATGTGTGTGGCGTCCCAAAGTTTTGAACGGGAGGGGGTTTGTGGGGGGGCCTAAGTATAAATATAGAGCTAATTCATTAACTAATGGGCGAATCGTCATGAAATTTCACGTAGTATTTTTAAAAGCCAAATAGGAAAAAAAGGTGTGTGGCGTCCCAAAGTTTTGAACGGGAGGGGGGGTTGTGGGGGGGCCTAAGTATAAATATAGAGCTAATTCTTTAACGGTTGGTCGGATTGTCACGAAATTTCACATGGAGTATTCCTGAAGGCCAAATAGAAAAATAAGGTGTGTGGCGTCCCAAAGTTTTGAACGGGAGGGGGGGTTGTAAGGGGGGCCTAAGTATAAATATAGAGCTAATTCTTTAACGGTTGGTCGGATTGTCACGAAATTTCACATGGAGTATTCCTGAAGGCCAAATAGAAAAATAGGTGTGTGGCGTCCCAAAGTTTTGAACGGGAGGGGGGGTTGTGGGGGGGCCTAAGTATAAATATAGAGCTAACTCATTAACTAATGGGCGAATCGTCATGAAATTTCACATGTAGTATTTTTAAAAGCCAAATAGGAAAAAAAGGTGTGTGGCGTCCCAAAGTTTTGAACGGGAGGGGGGGTTGTAAGGGGGGCCTAAGTATAAATATAGAGCTAACTCTTTAACAGTTGGTCGGATTGTCACGAAATTTCACATGAAGTATTCCTGAAGGCCAAATAGAAAAATAAGGTGTGTGGCGTCCCAAAGTTTTGAACGGGAGGGGGGGATGTGGGGGGGCCTAAGTATAAATATAGAGCTAACTCATTAACTAATGGGCGAATCGTCATGAAATTTCACATGTAGTATTTTTAAAAGCCAAATAGGAAAAAAAGGTGTGTGGCGTCCCAAAGTTTTGAACGGGAGGGGGGTTGTGGGGGGGCCTAAGTATAAATATAGAGCTAACTCTTTAACAGTTGGTCGGATTGTCACGAAGTTTCACATGTAGTATTCCTGAAGACCAAATAAAAAAATAGGCGGTGTGACGGCTCAAAAGTTTTTACGGGAGGGGGGGGTTGTGGGGGGACCTAAGTATAAATATAGAGCTAACTCATTAACTAATGGGCGAATCGTCATGAAATTTCACATGTAGTATTTTTAAAAGCCAAATAGGAAAAAAAGGTGTGTGGCGTCCCAAAGTTTTGAACGGGAGGGGGGTTGTGGGGGGGCCTAAGTATAAATATAGAGCTAACTCTTTAACAGTTGGTCGGATTGTCACGAAGTTTCACATGTAGTATTCCTGAAGACCAAATAAAAAAATAGGCGGTGTGACGGCTCAAAAGTTTTTACGGGAGGGGGGGGTTGTGGGGGGACCTAAGTATAAATATAGAGCTAACTCATTAACTAATGGGCGAATCGTCATGAAATTTCACATGTAGTATTTTTAAAAGCCAAATAGGAAAAAAAGGTGTGTGGCGTCCCAAAGTTTTGATCGGGAGGGGGGGTTGTAAGGGGGGCCTAAGTATAAATATAGAGCTAACTCATTAACTAATGGGCGAATCGTCATGAAATTCCACGTAGTATTTTTAAAAGCCAAATAGGAAAAAAAGGTGTGTGGCGTCCCAAAGTTTTCAACGGGAGGGGGGGTTGTAAGGGGGGCCTAAGTATAAATATAGAGCTAATTCTTTAACGGTTGGTCGGATTGTCACGAAATTTTACATGGAGTATTCCTCAAGGCCAAATAGAAAAATAAGGTGTGTGGCGTCCCAAAGTTTTGAACGGGAGGGGGGGTTGTGGGGGGGCCTAAGTATAAATATAGAGCTAACTCATTAACTAATGGGCGAATCGTCATGAAATTTCACGTAGTATTTTTAAAAGCCAAAGAGGAAAAAAAGGTGTGTGGCGTCCCGAAGTTTTGAACGGGTGGCGGGGTTGAGGGGGGGGGGGGGACTAAGTATAAATATAGAGCTAGCTCATTAACGGTTGATCGTATTGTCATGAATCGGATTGTCATGAATTTCACATGTAGTAGTAGTACTAACTATGTATTCGCTGTGGGGTTCACTGTTGCAAGACATTTACTAGCTGTGATATCCAGCGTTCCTAATATCGTCCTAGCTGTGGGGTCCGCTTTTGCAAGGCACTTACTAGCTGTAGTGCTCAGCCCCAGCGTTCCTAACTATGTACTGGCTGTGGGGTTCGCTGTTGCAAGGCACCTACAAGACATCTACTAGCTGTGATGCCCAGCGTTCCTAATTACGTACTAGCTGTGGGGTCTGCTGTTGCAAGGCGCTAGCAGTGTGGCCCAGCGTATTTAACTACCTAGGTACTAGCTGTGGGGTCCACCGTTGCAAAACTCATACTAGCTGTGATGCCCTGTGGTTCTAACTACATACTATCTGTGGGGTCCGCAGTTGCAAGGCACCTACTACCGGTAGGGCCCAGCGTTCCTAAAAACGTACTAACTGAGGGGTCCGTTGTTGCAAAAGCATACTAGCTGTGATGCCCAGGGTTCCTAATATCGTACTAGCTGTGGGGTCCGTTGTTGCAAGGCATTTACAAGCTGTAGTGCCCAGCGTTCCTAACTATGTAAAGCTGTGAAGTTCGCTGTTGCAAAGCACTTACTAACTGTAATGCCCAGCGTATTTAACTACGTACTAGCTGTGGGGTCCGCTGTTGCGAGGCACATACTAGCTGTGGTGACCAGCGTTCCTAACTACGTACTAGCTGTGGGGTCCGTTGTTGCAAGGCATTTACTAGCTGTAGTGCCCAGCGTTCCTAACTATGTACTAGCTGTGAAGTTCGCTGTTGCAAAGCACATACTAACTGTAATGCCCAGCGTATTTAACTACATACTAGCTGTGGGGTCCGCTGTTGCAAGGCGCTAGCAGTGTGGCCCAGCGTATTTAACTACGTAGGTACTAGCTGTGGGATCCACCGTTGCAAAACTCATACTAGCTGTGATGCCCTGTGGTTCTAACTACATACTATCTGTGGGGTCCGCAGTTGCAAGGCACCTACTACCTGTAGGGCCCAACGTTCCTAAAAACGTACTAGCTGTGGGGTCCGTCGTTGCAAAAGCATACTAGCTGTGATGCCCAGGGTTCCTAATATCGTACTAGCTGTGGGGTCCGTTGTTGCAAGGCATTTACTAGCTGTAGTGCCCAGCGTTCCTAACTATGTACTAGCTGTGAAGTTCGCTGTTGCAAAGCACCTACTAACTGTAATGCCCAGCGTATTTAACTACGTACTAGCTGTGGGGTCCGCTGTTGCAAGGCACTTAATAGCTGTGATGCCCAGCGTTCCTAACTTCGTACTAGCTGTGGGGTCCGCTGTTGCGAGGCACATACTAGCTGTGGTGACCAGCGTTCCTAACTACGTACTAGCTGTGGGGTCCGTTGTTGCAAGGCATTTACTAGCTGTAGTGCCCAGCGTTCCTAACTATGTACTAGCTGTGGGGTCCGCTGTTGCAAGGCACATACTAGCTATGGTGCTCAGCGTTCCTATTTTCGTACTAGCTGTGGGGTCCGCTGTTGCAAGGCACTTACTAGCTGTGATGCCCCGCGTTTCTAACTACGTACTAGCTGTGGGGTCCGCCGTTGCAAAACACATACTAGATGTGATGCCCAGTGGTTCTAACTACGTACTAGCTGTGGGGTCCGCTGATGCAAGGCACTTACTAGCTGTGGGGCCCAGCGTTCCTAACTACGTACTAGCTGTGGGGTCCGCCGTCGCAAGGCACATACTAGCTGTGGTCACAAACGTTCTTAAGTACGCACTGGCTAGGATGTCCAGCGATGCTAAGTATTCACTAGCTGCGGTTTCCGCCGTTGAAAGGCGCATACTAGCTGTGGTGCCCAGGAGTCCTAAAAACTTACTAGCGTTACAACAGCTGAAGGACTATAAGCCTTATTCCGTATGAATAATTGAAAATTATAACATCATGAATGTACTGTCGAGGAACTGAATAGCGTTATAGAAGATATTGGGACAAAAATCAAAGTTCCCCGGGCAACGCCGGGTATTACTGCTAGTATATATATATAGGAAAAATGGAGCTCCTCAGGATTTTACTTTTATTTCACTTTACTTGCCCAGGGTTCCTAATATCGTACTAGCTGTGGGGTCCGTTGTTGCAAGGCATTTACAAGCTGTAGTGCCCAGCGTTCCCAACTATGTAAAGCTGTGAAGTTCGCTGTTGCAAAGCACTTACTAACTGTAATGCCCAGCGTATTTAACTACGTACTAGCTGTGGGGTCCGCTGTTGCGAGGCACATACTAGCTGTGGTGACCAGCGTTCCTAACTACGTACTAGCTGTGGGGTCCGTTGTTGCAAGGCATTTACTAGCTGTAGTGCCCAGCGTTCCTAACTATGTACTAGCTGTGAAGTTCGCTGTTGCAAAGCACATACTAACTGTAATGCCCAGCGTATTTAACTACATACTAGCTGTGGGGTCCGCTGTTGCAAGGCGCTAGCAGTGTGGCCCAGCGTATTTAACTACGTAAGTACTAGCTGTGGGGTCCACCGTTGCAAAACTCATACTAGCTGTGATGCCCTGTGGTTCTAACTACATACTATCTGTGGGGTCCGCAGTTGCAATGCACCTACTACCTGTAGGGCCCAGCGTTCCTAAAAACGTACTAGCTGTGGGGTCCGTCGTTGCAAAAGCATACTAGCTGTGATGCCCAGGGTTCCTAATATCGTACTAGCTGTGGGGTCCGTTGTTGCAAGGCATTTACTAGCTGTAGTGCCCAGCGTTCCTAACTATGTACTAGCTGTGAAGTTCGCTGTTGCAAAGCACCTACTAACTGTAATGCCCAGCGTATTTAACTACGTACTAGCTGTGGGGTCCGCTGTTGCAAGGCACTTAATAGCTGTGATGCCCAGCGTTCCTAACTTCGTACTAGCTGTGGGGTCCGCTGTTGCGAGGCACATACTAGCTGTGGTGACCAGCGTTCCTAACTACGTACTAGCTGTGGGGTCCGCTGTTGCGAGGCACATACTAGCTGTGGTGACCAGCGTTCCTAACTACGTACTAGCTGTGGGGTCCGTTGTTGCAAGGCATTTACTAGCTGTAGTGCCCAGCGTTCCTAACTATGTACTAGCTGTGAAGTTCGCTGTTGCAAAGCACATACTAACTGTAATGCCCAGCGTATTTAACTACATACTAGCTGTGGGGTCCGCTGTTGCAAGGCGCTAGCAGTGTGGCCCAGCGTATTTAACTACGTAGGTACTAGCTGTGGGATCCACCGTTGCAAAACTCATACTAGCTGTGATGCCCTGTGGTTCTAACTACATACTATCTGTGGGGTCCGCAGTTGCAAGGCACCTACTACCTGTAGGGCCCAGCGTTCCTAAAAACGTACTAGTTGTGGGGTCCGTCGTTGCAAAAGCATACTAGCTGTGATGCCCAGGGTTCCTAATATCGTACTAGCTGTGGGGTCCGTTGTTGCAAGGCATTTACTAGCTGTAGTGCCCAGCGTTCCTAACTATGTACTAGCTGTGAAGTTCGCTGTTGCAAAGCACCTACTAACTGTAATGCCCAGCGTATTCAACTACGTACTAGCTGTGGGGTCCGCTGTTGCAAGGCACTTAATAGCTGTGATGCCCAGCGTTCCTAACTTCGTACTAGCTGTGGGGTCCGCTGTTGCGAGGCACATACTAGCTGTGGTGACCAGCGTTCCTAACTACGTACTAGCTGTGGGGTCCGCTGTTGCAAGGCACTTACTAGCTGTGATGCCCCGCGTTTCTAACTACGTACTAGCTGTGGGGTCCGCCGTTGCAAAACACATACTAGATGTGATGCCCAGTGGTTCTAACTACGTACTAGCTGTGGGGTCCGCTGATGCAAGGCACTTACTAGCTGTGGGGCCCAGCGTTCCTAACTACGTACTAGCTGTGGGGTCCGCCGTCGCAAGGCACATACTAGCTGTGGTCACAAACGTTCTTAAGTACGCACTGGCTAGGATGTCCAGCGATGCTAAGTATTTACTAGCTGCGGTTTCCGCCGTTGAAAGGCGCATACTAGCTGTGGTGCCCAGGAGTCCTAAAAACTTACTAGCGTTACAACAGCTGAAGGACTATAAGCCTTATTCCGTATGAATAATTGAAAATTATAACATCATGAATGTACTGTCGAGGAACTGAATAGCGTTATAGAAGATATTGGGACAAAAATCAAAGTTCCCCGGGCAACGCCGGGTATTACTGCTAGTATATATATATAGGAAAAATGGAGCTCCTCAGGATTTTACTTTTATTTCACTTTACTTGCCCAGTTATTCGATGTATAGGGAAAGTTATAAGTCAGAAATTCGATGTTGAATTTTCACCGAAATTTCGTGTTTTCTGTCTTTTTGATTCCAAAAATGAAAAAAAATCTCGGTTTGTGAACACGCTAACTTTGATAGAATGAAAATATAAATTTTATATGTGGATTTAGAACCCCATAAGAACGAACCTATTGATTAGATGAATTGATTTAATAGGAAAAGTGAAAAATTAGTTGATCAAATTGCGCTGGGGAAGTACATTGTCAATGATTCACCGACGACTTTTTTGTTCTGTTTCTAGTCAGTTCATTCACATAATATTATGTAAAAATTCGAATGTACCCCTGTAGTATGTTGACTATTAATTTGAAACTGTCTTTGTTTTTCCGTCATGTTGAAGAAATAGACAAACATTTCAGTCTAATAGGCAGTTAATATCATGATTCTGACATGAGATGGAGATAAGTAATGCTAGTGTGTCTGTCTGGAGAATGCCGTTATCTTCACCCACACTAGATCGGCCCTCTCCGGAGTATCTCCTTCCTAATCTAGGCACACTATAAATGGGAACTCTAGGTACTAGCAATCATAGGCGTAAACTTTCCTTTTTGGTTAAAAGGGGGGGGGGGGGGGGAGGGGGACTTCAGAAAGTAGGTTGAAAAAAAAATGTATCGGTGAATCACCAGAAATGTCCTTCCCCAGCGCGAAATAACTAATTATTCGTTCTTCTTAAGTTTATTTTACCTCCCAGATAAAATGAACGTAAGGGCCTCGGTCGGGTTTCGAACCCAAGTTCTTGAGCTCAGAAGGCAAGCATGCATACCACTGAGCTACCGGCGCCCTCTAATATAGATGTCTTGACTGGGTTCTGGATAGACATATAAAATTCGGGTTTTCGTGTTAGACCCTATGAAAATCAATGTGTCGTCCTTATCGGGCTCTGTATATACATATACATTAGAAGGAATGTATTGACACGAAATTTGATATGTGTATCCAGAACTCTCTATTATCCTTAAATCGGCCAAAGGAAAAGAAGGGGGGGGGGGGGGGGGTCGATTGAAGACCCTAATAACTATCTAATGAATGTATCGAAGTGAAATTTAGTATGAGAATTCAGAAGCCGCTATGACAAATATTGAGTGTTGGCCCAAAGGGTCGATTGGCCTTGGAGGGAGAGCGAAAACTTAATTGAGTAATTCGTGTTGGGGAAGTTGAGTGTTTGGTCTATATTGTACTAGTAACCTTCTTTGTTAACGTGATTGGGGCAAGTACTGCGGTTTTGGAACCATGCTGCTCCGGGTTTCAATACAACAGAATCACGTATCTCCCCCCTCCCCCCAAACTGTGTTATATTCCCTCAAGTTAACATTTTCTGTTGTAAGGAGTTTAGGCAATGAGCCTCAATTGAACGTGATGTTTTTGTTGCTTTCATTCGATGAAAGGGCAGGTTTTGGTGTCGCCACTTTGTGGTTCCTTCAAAGAACGTACTATCTCCAGAGAACTCAGTTCACTTCCTCACATACCCTTCATGTAACATGCTCTACGTTACTAACCTCCTTTCCTACTTGGCAACGTCTCTCCAACCCATCTTCCTACTACTACGGATATTCGATGCGGATTTTCAACAAAATTTCTTATTTTTCGACCAAAAAAAAAATTATATCTGTCTGTCTGTGAACACGATAGAACTACTGATAGAATGAAATTATCGATATGAAATTTCATATGTGAATCCAGAACCCTCTAACGACTACACTTATTATTTTTTAGCCCAATCGACCAATGGGAAGAGGGGGATTAGGGGGAAGACTTATCGCAAAAACTCTAATAACAGCCGATAGAAGGAATGTAGTTAGTTATTATGACTCATGCCCGGGCTCTAACTACGAGGTCATATCGCCTACTACCAGAGCGCTCTTTCGTCACTCTAGTGGACATGAGCCCGACTCTACTGTGTACTCCTAAATTTTGCCTACCCTAAATATTTATTCACCCTAGGTTAGTAGTCTTTATCGAGTACTTGACATCGTACAGGCTCGGGATAATCGCTTAACGTCTCATCCGAAGGACGTCGTGCTTAAGTTTTTTTTACCTCCCAGATAAAATAATACCATTGAGCTACCGGCGCCCTCTAGAGTGAATATGTTCAAATTTTCAGCAGAATTCAATTACTGCCGATGTAATGAATGTATTACATGAAATTTCATATTTGATGTCAAAACTTAATGAGGACATAATCTGTCAAATTTCAGCAATATCAGCCGAAGGGAAGAGAGGGTTCGTTAGAGTCATGGGTTCCCTGGTGCCACCAACCCCTGATGACCTCTACAAGTGACCGACCCTTGGGTGTACGGTCGTCAGATGAGGACATCAGCCCCTTCTCCAATTACGCCAAGTCCCTCGGTGGCGGCCCTATTGTCTGCTAGAGGATCACGACACTAACGGTCACTCGGACCGTGTCTCCTTTTTAGACGGTATTCAGCTCACGGACATTGGACGCAATTGGAATGCAACATGTCTTTTGGATGAAACTTGTCTTTTGGAAAGCTGGAACCTACCTCTCTCACCAAAGTCCTCTTCAAATGTAAAACGAGACATTTGGAAATTTATTTATAGCATGGAGAGCACACTCTCAGTTCTCTTCATATGAAAGTTCCCTACTTCTCATTCCCCGTCGGCTTCCACCATAAAAATGCTATGCGTCAAATCCAGTTTCATGAGATGAAATGCAAAAATATTTAAGCGCCAAAAAGAAAATTTTAGAAAAATAAAAAAAGTCTTCATAAATCACCGAATATGTAATTCCCCAGCTCGAAATAAGCAATGACGTTTTCATTCTCCTCCAATCGACCGTTTGGGCTAAAACTCAATATTTGACTTTCATAGTATAATAGGTTTTATGACTCATGCCCGGGCTTTAACTACGAGGTCAAATCGCCTACTACCAGAGCGCTCTTTCGTCACTCGTGAATACGTCGGCAGTTATTAGGATATTTGAGCCTTGTTTCCCCCTTCTCTGATCCCCTCCTTCTCTTCGACTGATTGCGCGGAAAATTAATAGGTACCACTCTTATGGGGGACGCCTGAAAATCACTCACTACATTCATCTTTAATGGGTTCTGGATACACATATAAAATTTCGTGTTGATTCATTCTATCGGGAGAATTTTTTCCCCATTTTTGGAAAATCAGGAGGGGTTGAAAAACAAAAAAATCCATTGAAAACTCAAAATTCTTTCGAAATACATCAAATTTCTTATCGATTACATAAATTCTATACTTAGGAATTATTATAAGTTTTTAATTAATTATTTTCTTTATAAGATGCATGGTAATTATTTATAAAAAAAATTACATAGTTGCATGTGACGAAGGTTTGCTATAAGAAGAGATCTAAGTCACGATCACCGATATTATACACCACAATTTTATCTTCCCCAGTAAATTGCTTGCTTATCCTCGACTTCCATTAGGCAAATTTTCAACATTATACTCGATATAGGAAAATATCGATTATCCGTGGTTAGCAGGTTTATTTAATCAGTTAACCAAATTGTTCACTATGCATTTCAATCAGTTATTCTCATTGACTCAATAGCTGCTTTGTTTTTTAATATCCAGATTTAATTAAAGAGTTATTATGATGCTACCAATTGTCTTTTTTACATCTTCTGTTGCTATTTGTATGATTGGCTTAAGATGAGTTGTAATGATTTACAACATGTTTATCAACTGTTGATAGCAACATTGGTAGGTTTTGAATGCTGACCTTCATTAACGTTATATCTTGGTCTAGTTAGCATATGAGTGAGGTGTGTTCTTGAACCGGTTCACAGTGCAACCTGCAGCAGCTTGGGGCCACCGAAAGGAACCTACGAGTAACTTAAATCTACGGCCTGCATTTAGGGTGATTGATCTGCGAGATCAGTGTACAAAAATTATAGACTTTTTGAAATAAATTCTAAAGGGAGAATCCTTTAAGAGTAATAAAATCGTCGCTCTGTATCTAAAACCAATCGATCGTTTGGGCTAAAAATATAGGTTTCCTGTTGTGATAAAGAAAATTATAAAGAATAAAATTAATAAATATATGAAAACAAAAAGAATAAATAATTAAATAAAATTACCCCATTTTCTGTAGAAATTATAGCTGGTCTTCTACTAAATTTTGATTTCTATAGTAATTTCTGAAAAAGGCCCTAAAAAAATATCGAAAGTTCTAAACGTGCAATTTTGAAGAAAGTGCTCGTCTTTTAAAAAATTTCAATTAACAATTATTTCAATTGGATTTCGTTTAAAGATACTAAAGAGATGCCATATCGTATTTCTACATTTGCAAAAATGTTCAATCTAATCCAAAGGTATAAATTATCTTACTGGGTTAACAGGGAAAATGAATAGCATAGAATAAAAGAACAATGGGTTTATTTTACTTAACCTATATTTTAAATAAATTCAGAATATCAATATCAAAAAAATCAAATTATTTACAATTACAAAAAAAATGTTACAAACTAATTACTTAAAAGTATATCACAGTCTTTTTGCTGTTTTATTATTGGCCATTCTTTAAATCAATGTTATTTAGAGCATATAAACATATAAATAAATAAAAGTACCTCCTTTGCGCATCTATTTCACTGTTATTTCTCTCCTATATGGTTCATCACACCTGAACCCTAAAAACACTTCTCTCATTAGACTCTCCACCTTCATATCTCAACTCCGACTCCTCACCTCCACTACACAACTTATTTTTTGCGTTTTGTGTCGATATAGTGAAAATAATTATGAATAAAATAAAAAAGTTTATATATAGAAAGCACTTTTTTATGCAAAGCACTCTATCAAAAAGCGATTTTTTAACATACTGTCTAATTTTTTAACATATTGTCTAATTTCTATCTGTAGAGAATCTAATTGTCTACCTATTTCCCAGGTATGGAGGTACTTTATTCCTGTTGTTTCCTTGAAAGAGTGACCCATGTCATTAATATGTTTTGTAAATGTGGATTTTTCCCTTTTCTTTACTATTTCAGTTTTGTGTTCTTTTATTCGCTCTCTGAATTTGCGACACGATTGGCCTGTGTATACCCAACTGCACGTTTCACATTTCATTTGGTAAACACCACTCCTGTCCTTTATTTTTATTCTGTCCTTGGTCTTGTTTAAATGTTGGTTTATCGAGTTAACAGTTTTGTACCCTACTTTGAAACCTTCCCACTCGTGTTACTTTCAATGGCGAAAAATTTCACTACCAAAAAGGTCTCGATAAAGTCATTTTTGGAGGTCTCAATTTTGCCAAAACATTTTAATAAAAAGATTTTTGTTTCTCCAAAGAGACGAAAAGTGATTTTCCAAACACTCTGGCGATTATGTTTAAATGTATACTTGTCAAAATCAGAGTTAATCAATATTAAAATAAAATATCTCTGCAATTTTGTATTTTAATTTCAAAAATGTATATTTTTTTTGTAAGAATTTTAGCAGATGGTAGGTACTGATGTACTCAGTTTCATTACTTGACTTATGTATAGAACAATGTACTTTCTTCTTACCTAATGACCCTTTTTATGTCCATGTACATACAATATATACAAGGAACAAAGAAGTACAATCTGAAGATATAGGAGGGTGTGTTGTGTGTAATGAGAGAATGTGTTCTATTACTGTGGACACTAGATCTTGTTATTCGAGCGGGAAATTTTGTTCCATGGCGGGCTTTCTACCTCTATTTGGCGGGAGAAACCCCTCTCTGACTTATCTCACGGATCTGCCCTGCTCTACAGGGGAAAACAAGTGTACCAGTAGATAAAACCTGGTGCTATCTAGCGGGAAAATCCGTGGAACACATCTGCCATTCGCTCATCCGCTCCAGTCTTTAGTTTTCTATAAAACTTCTTTGTGGCTTTGTTTCTCTTGTTTGTGGGTTCTCATAGGAGATGTATCTATAAGTGCTCTCAGCCAGTTGTGGGCCATGAAATTCCAGGCTTACTACCCATGTTAATTTTATGGAGTGGTTCATTAGCTTTTACTTACTTGACTTCTTAGCCATACGAAGTATACGGAAAATTATGTAATCGGTCAGAAATTCGATGATTAGTTTTCATGTTTTCCGATCCCCTGATTCCAAAAATGAAAATGTATTCTTAATTTTTAAATGTGTTTTTATTTTTGTTTCAGGTAAGTGTCGTATGTCTTGTTTCTCACAGTACGTGAGTAAACACAATACGTTCATAATTAAGTGTACGTAAGTAATAGAGAACCAGCCGCTTATCATTTCACTTTCCAACCCCAAGAGGGTGACACCTGTTGATTTTTAGCTGAATCGGTCAAAGGGAAGTGGAGAAAACTAAAAACTGGATGGGACTTAACTAAAAAATCCTAATAATTTCCGATGTAATGAATACATCAACACGGAATTTTATATGTAGTTTCAAAACCCTACATAGACTACTATCAATTTTCAGTCGAATCGGCCAGAGGGAAGAGGCGGATAAAGGAGAGGGTGTTTAACCAAAAAACCTTAATAACTGCCAATGTAAAGGGCACCGGTAGTTCAGAGGTAGTGTGCTTGACAACAGAGCTCAAGATCGCGGGTTCGAAACCCAGCCGACACGCTTAAGTTTTTTCGCAAGGGACGTTATGTAAGGTATTCGTTAAAGACCAGAGGGTAGAGCCCTACGAGAATAAACCGGGTTGGCAACATTTAGGACTCCCACAGTAGAGTCGACCTCGTGTCCACCAGAGCAACAAAAAAGCGGTCTGGTAGTAGGCAATATGACGTCGTACTTAAAGCCCGGACAATAACTAAATAACTGCCAATATAATGAATGTACCGTCAAGAAATTTCATATAAGAATTGAAAAGTCCCTAAGACACCTATTAATTTACAGCCAAAGTGGCCGAATATGAGTTTAGAGGGAGAGAGAAAACTTAGTTTTTAACAAATAATTCGTGGTGGGGAAGAACATTGATGATTTTCTTACGCTTTTAATAACTATACCTAAGTGAATTAATTAAAAAATTCAATTTAGAAATATAGTTTTCTAAACTTAGGATTCTGTTGACACCATTTGTGTTCCATTTTCATATCTTACTGTGGAATATGCGGTCGGCCATGACACAGCCGTCTGGATAAATATGTCGGACAATTAATCAAATTTCACAATCATTTTGAGGGGACAAGTATACGTAATCGAAAATATTTACTTCATCTCATGTTGATTTTGCATGAAATAGCTGTCCGAAGTATGGAGGATTATATAATTATATTATAATCGGTCAGAAATTCTATGTTGTTTTCCGATCTCGTGATTAATAATAATAAACGTCTTAATTTCTTTTTATTTTTACAGATGTACATTAATAATAATAATATTGACAGACAATACTCATGGTCAAAGTGACCGTCTGAGGGGTTATCTCTTCTATTTCTACTCGATAATACACATATATAAAAGTGACAAAATAAAAATAAAATAATTCAAATACAAATGCAGTAATTTACAAAATTAACTTAAATATAATATAAAATATAAAAATAAAAAACATCTTCCTGTTTATATATTATTAATAATTAAATTCTAAAAACAGCTCAAATCTATAATTGCTGGCGGCTTTGCAATAGTTAATTAAACTTTTGTATTTTCGTCCATTTACATTTTCAAAAAACTGAACACAGCTTAACTCTGCTTTACTAAAATAAATAAAACAATAAAATAAATAAATTCTTTTAAGATGGGACATACGGCAATAAAGTGAAACACATCTTCATCTTGCTTGTTATTACACATGGAGCAAAGCTTGACCTCCTTAGTGTAAGAATACTTATTTAAATAAAGAAGTTCACCTCGTACCTTCAGCACCCAGCTTATCGAATTCACATCCATCTCTCAGAAAATAACTTTATTATCTGTAAATAACTGTTTATATAAAGTATGCTTGGTACTATTTATTGATTTTAATTTATATTCATTAATATATTCATTTTTTACTTTATTTACAATATCATTCCCTCTTATTCTGCCATCCAAAAACTCAGTTATATTAACATTATAGTTATTACAAATAAATTGCACTTTGTTATACCAAAATACCTTTTTATCGATGACATTCCTCCGAAGTATGGAGGATTATATATTCGGTTAGAAATTCGATGCTGTTTTCCGACCTCTTGATTCCAGAGATGGAAAAAAAAAAAAAAAAATCGGTAAATTACCATCAATGTACTTCTTCAGCACGAATTAATGAAGTTTCCGCTCTCCCTCCAAAATCAAATGACCGTTCGGGCTACAAATCAATAGTTGATTTACATAGAGGGTTCTGAATCCTCTTACTAATTTGGTGTTGATACATTCATTACGTCATCAGTTGTTAGGCGTTTTGAATCGAGCCCTTCCTTCCCTTCGGCAAATTTCGCGGAAAATCAAAGGGTTTTGTCCTTTTGGAGCCCTGGATCCATATATTATATTTCGCGTCATTATATATTGTTTTCACAGACAGACTGAAATCCGCGGAGATCGGAAAACATGAAATTCCGGTATTAAACTCAATTGATAATTATTGTATATTCTCTATTTAATTAACTTCATGGCCATAAAACGTAATTTCAGTTGAAATATTTATCTGACAGTTTATTTATCATTGTTTAAAAATTATAAAGTTGTTTGAAACTGGGGTGTTTTTTCACAGTTCTGTCATTCCGCAGCGAATTTCGAAATTCCAGCTCAAATGAAGGAACATCCAAGGACAAACAGACAAACGAACATAGCCCGGGTGAACGCGTCAGCTGATTTCTATAGAAAATTCGCTATCAATAATGTTCTGTTGTTTACTGGTTTTATTAACATAAATTATTTTATGGTTAAGGAAAATTACGTCCATTAGTTTAAATACCACTTCAGCCTTGAGATAAACTGTTATTAGGTGCAAAATACGTGATTACGAAATTGCAAACTGGTGAACAATAGGTGAACTTTTAAAAGTGTTCAGTGTAAAATGTATCGCTTATGAACAATGAGGCATGGCTTACCATATTCCGATTGCCAGCTATCAAGTCGATCATTTCAACTTACGAAAGCCGTGTCCTTTGGAAACGGAATAAAGCAATCGTACTTCGCCAAAAATATTTGTCGAGCGAAGAATTAGAATGCATTAGAACAGGCAGGGATTCAAAATGATTTCTTACAAAAAAAACTTGTTTCATTTAAAAATGTTGCATAGTCATATTCCAAAAGAATAATTGTCAAGTCAAACGTTCGGGCATTTCCCGATTGGACGTTCTGGGCCGAATTATTCACATAAGGTTTACGAGCCACAGTAGGAGGTAAATGTGAGGATCGTCTCCTTGAATACTTCAAAGTTCGGGTCAACAGTAACTAGTATCAACTCGAATTAGAGGAGAGACTTCTGTAGCCCCGAAGAGCGCACTGTCATCAAGCTACTACGGTCTAGAGCCCTGTCGATGAACCTGAAGCACAGGATCTAAAGCTTCACCAGTTCTACGCGTGTGAGCCTTGGACGCTGACCTTATATCTGAAGAAGCTTTTCCGAACGTTTGAAAATAATGTGCTAAGAAAAATAGCAGGTACGGTCAACGATAGAGAAACCCAGAAGTTGGAGAAACAGAAAAAAGTGGGCGCTGAGGCATATCTTCTGTATACACAATACCCCCGACCGTAGTAGCAGATATTAAATCACGGAGCTAAATGTGAGCTAGGCATGTAAAGAGAAGCGGTTCACAGACAGTCCGAAGGTCTTGAATCTTATTCAAAGAGCCAGTTTGCGAGAAAAATCATGGCTGAGATGAACTGACATGGAAAAGATGTATGTCGTGGAAGATCGTGTGGTGAACTGGCGACCGGTAGCACACGATAAATCGAGGTGGAGAAGGCTTTTGTGGGCGGCTAAGGATCTTCAGGGTCGAAATCAGAGTACGTAAGCAGAATGCATTAGGTTCTCAAGGCACTTATATATGCCGAAATTAGAAAATGGCATATATCTATAACCAGCCTATTGGCTCCACCTAACTGCATTTTCCACTATTTTTACTCAGACAACCTAAATTTTTCAGTTCCCTTGCTGTCGTACGAAAGAGCCATGTTGGCTGCGGGTTGTCGACCCCTGGCTTACTTGAAACTAAACCCAGAAACATTAGCTTTATTATTTAGGTCAGAAAGACATTACATGGTCCTATGTAAGTACAATCACCCGGATCAATATTTTCTCACCATCCTACCCCGGTTATTACTTTCACTATTTAGATATGCTGCTGATATATCTGAAATGTTACATTTTTCCGTACATATTTATAATACGGTCGTTATGTTTAACGTTGGTAAGTAAGATGGGAGTGTGATCTCCCGGCCGAAGATTACCCCCGGTAGATCCAAGAAGACGAGCTTTCTCCTGGAGGCCCAGCTTCGGACGTCTTCAGGCCGGACCAGGAGAAAACAGTCCAGAGAAACCTCCCCCTCCTCTCGACTTAATTATTATTGAATATTTATGTCGAAATGTTTCCAGGCTGTATAAAAAAATAATAGAATATTTTTCTTTCCTCAATACCATGATGATGTATTTTCCTACATTGATTTAGAATATAATGAAAAGTAGATAGGTGAACTTATAATGGTTTTACAAATGGCAAAATTAATTTAACTTTCCTTTTTAATCTTTTTTCTTTTACTTTCTCATGAGGAAAGCGAGAGAAATAATGTAACCTGTCAGAATATCGCCTCAATATGTGATGCCTTCCTAAGCGCGAATTCATGAAATTAATTTTTTACTTCCGAAGCTACACAAAGTGTAGCGATGATTATGTAATCGGCCCAAAATTTAATGCGGAATTTTCAACGGAATTCATGTTTTCCGAACCTGACCTCTCCAAATTGGCCAAAGGAAAGGGGGGGGGGGGGGGGATAGGAGAGGGGGCTCAATTCAAAAACCCTAATAACTGCCGATGTAATGAATGTATCGACATGAAATTTCATATTTGAAGTCAAAACCCAATGAGGACATCACCTGTGAAATTTCAGCCATATCGACTGATGGGAAGGGGGTTCATGGGAGACGGCTCAATTCAAAAACTCTAATAACTGCCCATGTAATGGATTGATCAACACAAAATTTTATATGAGGATTTAGGAGCTTCTATGTAAGTCAACTGTATGTAAGCGCAAACGATCGACGTGTTTTTGGAGGGGGAGTGAATAATTAACTGATTTATTACATTCTGGGGAAGTACATTGCCGGAGATACTTTTTTTCGTTTCCTCCTAAATCTTATAGTATTCTTCATTACCTGAATTATATCGGGCAACCAGACGATTTTTATATATTCGTTCATAATTAAAAGTGTTCTTTAATAGCCTGCTAGAATACTTGTGAATCCTTGTGTGCTCATATCGCCCGCTTCCAGGTGTTGAGGATTGACGCCGAGGGCCCCTCCAGACGTGAAGCGCAGACCTCGTAAAGTGCTTTGTTCTCTCTTATCGCTCTCTTCACACTCCCCTCTTCCTGTTTGCTTTCCTGCCTGCCTACAGCTGGGCTATTGTTCGCAAGGATTGTACGTCATTTGGATTTCATCATCGTTATCAACGAAGTAAAGTTTTTTCTTCCAGAATCTTATTGTCTACTTCTATTATAAAAAAACATGAATTATGACAATGAGATATACAAAGTATAGGGGAAGTTATTTAATCGGTCAAAACTTTGATGCGGATTTTTCAACGGAATTTCATTTTTTCCGGCCTCCTGGTTTCAAAAATTAAAAAGTCATTGTGAATGAATGTAAGACAACTATTGATTTTCAGCCAAACCGGCCAACGGAGAGGGGGTGAGTAGGGGGGAGGCTTAACTCAAAAATCTGTAATAACTGCCGATGTAATAAATGTATCGACATGAAATTTTTTAAATTCAAAACCCCGTAACAACGACATTTATTCATTTTTATCGGAATGTGCTTCTGTACATTCAGTATTGCTGAACAGATCAGCAATATTCTCTGTTGAGTTCACTTGATAATGCCATTCCAATAGCTTCATTTTCTTCGAAAATTCGCTAAAATTAAACGTCTGCGTCTTCTTCGTACGAATTTATAACTTTAAAATCAAGTTTCTCCCAAATTCGCAAAAACGGATTTCGTTTTGTGGTTACCTGATGAAAATACTTTAAGAAGGTGAAAGAGCGAGTGCCCGGCAACAACAAAAAAAATCAATAAATTACGCATTTTCTAATGTAGTTATTTACAAAAACTGTTTTTTTTTCTATAGTTTTTTATTAAGCAGTGACGCTAATGATAGTAATTATAATTCTGTACATTTACCTTGAGAAGAGATCTCCATATTTAAGACAATAAAAGAATTAAAAAGATTGGGTTTTAACACGTTATAAATATAGACTGAGGCAATGTAGAGGGTATTAAAAGGCTGCAATGGTCTTGTTTATGTTTGTACACGTGTATGCAAGTTAATTACTAATTATTAAAAAAGTAAATTTTAAAAAACTCTTAAAGAAAAAAAAACACAAAGTAATTGAAATGAATAGAAAATAAATTAATAAACATTCAAAAACAGAGATTATAATTTAAAATCGTGAACGGATATTTTTGTTTTTCCCTCCCTCAGTTTTCCCTATTTTCTTTACCAAAACGTTTTGATTTGTGTCACACTTAAGTAAATCGTTTTTACTGACATTTATTAGGTAGTCCAGTAGGAGCTCAACATTTAGGTCTTCATGGATTTGGAGGATGGAGGTGTCCCTCGAGTAGCTGCTACCAACCAATCTAAGTCATTTGTTTTGGGCCACTTGAAGAGTTCTCAAGTTGGTATTGCTTGCAAGACCGGCCCATACTGGGCATGCATACGTTATCATTGGGCGCAAAGAAGATTGAGGAGTCTATTGGTTAGATTAAGGGCTGCCTTTCTGTGTAGTAACGGGAATAAGGAGAACACAACTCCGCTCACAGTATTTGCTTTCTGTCTCATATATTTGTACCTCTGTAAATGCGACTGTTATAATAAATTCTTATTATTATTATTTATTTATATCAAATGATCTAATTATATATTTGTTATCTATCATCGTGCAATTAGTAATTGCAAGAAATGATTGTTTAATCCCATGATATTATCAGTTTTTTTCATTAAAATGTGTAGGTGTGAATGAAATGAACCTAACACTTAACTTAGGTATCTACTTATTGAAAATGAGGGCGAATATTGCCTAAGTTGTTGAAAATTGCCTAAACCTAAGATAATTTCAGGATCAGTCAGTTATTTAGATTTGAGGCTAATAAGGCCGAGAGTGGCCTCGAAGCCTGGGCGTGTTCCATGTCTAGCATCCGTTGCTGGGTTCAGGGCCGTTAGGTGAAGGACAACTACCATCACATAACACTTACTCATCTGGATTTCTGGTTTAGTTGGGGATACATTATAGTTCTTTGTTGTCCGATTACTTCCCCAGAAGTATAGGGGTAGTTATGTAATCAGTGAGAAATTCTATGTTGAGTTTTCACGTTGAATTTCATGTTTTCCGACCCCGGTGTGCACTTCTCTAGAATGAATAATTAACTAAGTTTTCTCTTTCCCTCCAGCAACAAACGACCATTCTATTTATTATTTCTTTTTTTTTGCCTTAGTACGATACGTATTATCTATGTCTCAATAACAGTGTTATATTTAGTTATTTACAATATCCATGGCCCCGGAAGGAAGTTATATCTACGAAATAAAACTCTCTCCCGGACGGGATTCGAACTCGCAAACCATTGGAGACCATGCGACCAAAGCCCTACGCTCTAGCACTAATTCTGATTAATAGTTGGTTTACACAGAATCTCCTGAATCCTCATCAATTTCGTGTCAATACTTTCATTTCATTGGCAGTTATGAAGGTTCCTCTGGTATCGTATGTAGTCAGTACATTCATTACCGGCAGTTATTAGCCATTTTTGATTTAGGCGTGTGTGACAGGGAGGAGGGCAACAATTAATTAATAGATGGACTCAAACAAATAATTATAACATTTTTGAGTCATTATTAAAATGATATAATTTTTTTATTTTATCAATTCTGTACCCAAGCTATCAGTTTTTTCCACAAAAAAATGAACTTTAAAGTTCAATAAACCAAAATTTCATAACTGCAATCATTAATGTTGTAAACTGAAAATTCTAAAAATATAGGTAATTAATTTTAAGCGTAATTTCCTAACCGCTTGAGCAATTTGCATGAAATAAGCGAATAGAGCGAATACCCAATGTACATAGACGTTATCCACAAATGGTTCGCTCCCTCGTAAGTGGTTAATGCTCTGACCGTATCTATCGAGAATGAATTGTCACCTTCTTCCATAGATGGCAGTAAATAAATACATATTTGTATTATGCAGTTTGTATTTATGACATTTAAATTGCATTATATTTATTGCCATCTATGGAGCAGGTGACAATTCATGGTTAATAAAAAAACAATCCCTTTAATAGGGCCAAGGATATAATAACCTCCCTAGAATTCTGTCTAGCCTTGCCCCAAGGTTATCATGTCCATAGATACATATTTACTTCCCCAGGTATACGAAGTATAAGGGATGTTATTTGATCGGTCAAAAATTCGATGCGGAGTTTCCAACGAAATTTCATGTTTTCCGGCCTCCAGATTAAAATGGAAATTAAAAAACAATTTCAGTCTCCTTGTGAGCCCGATTGTTCCCGACAATGTATCTACACGAAATTTTACATGTGTGACCTGAACCCTATAAGGACAACACCTATCGATTTTCAGCCAAATCGGCCATAGGGAAGAAATATTAGGGGAGAGGCTTAACTCAAAAACCTTAGTAATGTATATATCGACATTAAATTTCATATGTGGATTTAAAACTCCATAAGGGGGTCAGAGGGAGGCTCAAATCAAAAAATGCAATAACTGCCGTTGTAATAGTGGAGGTATCTCATAGGAATAAAATATGGTGTCTTTCCACTGTTTTATTTTTGACCAGAACCGGTTTTCAACGCAACAGCGTCATAATCAGTGGCACATCTCACACACACAGCGTAGAGGACAGTTGTCCTTTAGCCTCTACGCTGTGTGGGTGGATGATGACGCTGTTGCGTTGAAAACCTGTTCTGGTCAAAAATAAAACAATGGGAAGACAACATCTTTTACTTCTATGAGAAATCTCTTCCCATAACGTCCTACTATCACATACAAACAACATATCGACACAAACTTTTGCCCCTATGTAAGTCAACTCTTGAATATTAGTGCAAACGGTTAAATGATTTTGGAGAGGAAAGTTAATTGAATAATTCGTTCTGGGGAAGTACATTGTCGGTGATAAACTACAAAAGGAATGCTAACTCTTTAACGGTTCATCGATTCTTCTATTCTGAAACTAATACAGAAAATCGGAATGCAAATTCATTACCTCACTGTTTGACAGCCATATCCTGTTTATGTAAGGATTTCTTCATGAATATTTTCAAACCAGAATTTATGAAACTGGTTCTCAACGAAAATCCAGGACCATGATCCACTATGGTGTTAATTTTTTTTTTTTTTTAATAGAAAGTGAACTCTGATATTTTCGTTAAGAAATAAACAAACGAGAGTTTGTGCAGCGTCTGCGAGACAACAGAGAACCCCATCAGTACTTCACTCTACAATGTTTGACGAAATAAGTGTTTTACGTTCCTGCCGTATTATTATTATAATTACATATTTATTATCCGTATTATATTATTTTAATTTGGGCGCCGGTAGCTCAATGGTATGCTTGCTTGCCTTCTGACCTAAAGAACGTGGGTTCGAAACCCGACGGAGGCCCTTAGTTTATTTTATCTGGGAGGTAAAATGAACTTAAGCAAGCCGTCCTTCGGATGGGACGTTAAGCGATGGTCCCGAGCCTGTTCGATGTCAGGTACTCGTAATTTAGGACTCACACAGTAGAGTCGGGCTCATGTCCACCAGAGTGACGAAGGAGCGCTCTGGTAGTAGGCGATATGACCTCGTAGTTAAAGCCCGGGCATGGATCATAAAACCTAACCTATTATTTAAAAAAATAATTGTTTAAATAATATTAAATAAAGAAATGATCTAACTTTAAATTGCTTTCGATTAAAAAATAAAGATTACACAAAACTTTGTTACAGTAAAAAAACAATTTTTATTACAAAAATAGAACTGCACTAAATAAAAGAGTAGAAAAAGTCAAAATAGATGGGTCACTATTTTTATTTTCGAGCAGTTCGAAAATCGTTGTTGAGTTTTCACTGATTGATATTTTCCTGTCAAAATTGATTATCAATCAAATCGGTAAATTGATTTCAGAGGGAGAGCTAAAATTTAGTTGATTAATTTGCGATGGAAAATCACGTGCATAGATGTCTAATATTCATACTTTCTTTGTCATGTTCTTGAAGTGTGAAGTGAGATTTGTCTATTAAGAAGGCAAGCTCCGGGCTCGAGAGGTACATAAGTCTGTACAAGATGTACGGCTGGACATCCGTACCACAAAGGTCAGCTGTCCTGACAGCCTCCCTTCAGTGAAAGTGAACAACTCACATTCCTACCTCCTTCAACTTTTACAAGTTCTCCCAACATAAGAAATTCACATAATAAAATAACAGTTTTAAATAATATTTATTAGACAGTTACATCGATAAATTGTCATTAAAACTGTTATATTCGCCAGCTATAGGAAGTAATCGGTCACAAGTTCGATGATGAGTTTTCACCGGAGTTTCATGTCACAAGTTGCAAAATAAAAATATAATCTGACCTATCACAGATTTTATTAATTTATGCTAGCTGGCTTTCGAGGTAATCTGGTTGGCAGTCTGACAGAACATTCAAATTAACATAATGATCTAAAAAGTCGAGGCTCCGAGAAAAAATTGCTTATTTTAAATTTTGTGAAAAAAATGTTAAAAAATTAGACTAATAATTAATGATGAAATTAATATCATCCATATTTTTAATATTCACAATGGCAATGGCACATATTTTTGCATGTCTGTACCCAGTCAGAAGATGTTCGATTGGAAATGGAAGTGCGAAAATGCGCGCGCACAGTCCACTAGGAGTTACTTCAATCACGAATCACTAGGTGGCGTTGATGTACAGGAAGCTATTTCCCAGCTTGTCTCAGGCGCTTGTGTTGATGTCACAGTTAAAAACGGCCGGATTCACCCGACAGGAAATTTACCACGTGCCGGTGTGTCAACAAGTTTTGTGTTTTTAGTGTAGTTTTGTGTATTAGTGGAAAATTTATTGATTAATGAACATGCAAACTGATAGATGTATTTGCTTCAGCAAAATCGATAAAGAAAAAAATTTAATTTCAAACTTTTCTAGTTTTTCTTTTTTCCACCTGTAATCTGTAATGTGTAGTAAATTTTCATGTTTTAAATGTAAAAAATTAAATTCAAGGGAGGGGGCCCTCTACCAACTCTTGCATTGAGGCCCAAATTCTCTAGCTACGCTACTGGCCTAAGCCGTTTTGAGGAGTCTAGATTTACATAAATAATATTATCTTAAAACTTATAATCTTATTTCTTAAAAACTTATTAACAACACATTTTTCTTTCTAAAATACAAATAAAAATAAAATAATATATATATCTTTGTTCCTATTTATTTACTTGATTCACAGTTTCTGAAATCGTAAGCCTTTTTGCAATACTTTACCAGTAGTTGCCAATCTTTACTATTTAATAATTCCAACATAAATGAAGTATCTATGTTGTTTTTAAATATTTTATTTTTTAAATCATCATATTTGGGGCAGGTAATGAGGAAGTGATATAGATCTTCTTTACAGGGGCTGCAACACATTGGGCTTTCAATCGTGTAACTACAATATAATCACAATTAGAAAATCTGAAATAATTTTGGAAATATTAAATTATTTTACTGCTCACTTATTACTTAAAAATTGTTGACAGTATATTTAATATAATCTCGTATGGCGTAAGCTTAACACAACAACGAACTAAAGACGCCATCAGAGCAAGGGTTAGTCAAAATCACTACGGAGGTTCACACGTTAAAAAATGTCCTGTCTGCCCGTGTGTGTGAACATGAAACTCCCGATCAAATGAATGTTTCAACACGAAATTTTATATGTGTATCCAGCCTCATAAGGACGAGACCTATCAATTTTCAGCCAAATCAACAAGTGCGTGGGGGGTCAGAGAAGGAGGTCCAAGTGAAATACTCCAGTCTACTATCGATGTAACGAATAACGAAATTTAGTGTGATGATTCAGAAGTCCATGAGTAAGACGCCTATTGATTTTCAACTGTCGGTAAAGTGGGTTTAGGGGAAGAGGGGAAACTTACATTAATTAGCGCTTTTTGGGGAAATTATGGAGTTGGTCAGAAATTGGATGTTGGGCTTACATCCTTTCGCATGAAGAGTCGTGAGTGGCCGCGGGTTGCCAACCACTGATATAGACCAAGGTCCTTCATTTTGTCAGTGAAATGTGTTACAGTCGTAAATCTAGTTTAAATAACCTAAACATCTAACGATATTAAAATAACTTGGTGTTATTTAGACCACTGATAACTTAGCTCATTTCCCAAGATTTATTCAATTGCATCACTGCTTTCTGTGCGTGCTCTTAAGTAATCTGTGATCAAAATTCTTCAACCAATTTTATTTCTTCGTTTAAATGGATTGACAGAAGTTTCACTTCTGCCGGAAGACATTCCAGTATAAAAGAGTTCACTGGTTTTTCCGGTTATGGAGCGAATTTGAAGAAGTATAACTTAGCATTTTACGGGAAACCATTGAGGCTAAAGGCTAATTGATAGAATGATGTGAGGAGAAGAGTTGTCTTCCGACTTCTTCATGTCACAGCCAGAACCAGTTTTCGATACTCCGTGTCAATAGTACATCACCAAATGTGTTGGTATGAACATCGGACAAAACAGTTGTACCACTGTGATACAGTAGGATCTGCCGTTGTACAACTTGTGTGTCCCCTGGAATCACATCTGGGAGAGGACAACCTCTGGTAATATCTTCTCGTTTTGTATAAGACCAACCTCACATTAGGCAATTCCCAAGAGACGCGATGGATACTCAAGTATTTTGAGGGTATCTTAGAAGTCACTTCCTATGTTGAGTGGTGGGGAGACACAAACGGCTCCACTCTCAGGAGACACGTATCTCACGCTACCTGCCAGGATGGTCGCCCGTCCCTTCAATCTCCTGCGTTGCGTCTTGAAATGGCTGGTGAACACGTGTTCAATACAAAATTTGTGGGTCAAATTGAAAAACGCCCTAAATTGTACAATTTTAATTTTAATCAAGTGTAGTAATGATTCTTTCGTCATTCGATAGAATGCTACGAACTTGGAATCCGACCGGAAGTAAAACAAATATTGAGTTTTAACCCAAAACGGTTTAATGTCTTTGGAGGTAGAGCGAAAACGTCATTGATTGTACATAGCCGGTGATTAAACCAATGACTATTATTCATGTATATGCTACCGGCACATTAAAGTTTTATGTTATAGTTAATCATGTGAATTATTCTCAACTGAAGTGGAAAAAGTAATAATAATTCTATTATTCTTGTAATTTTCTTTTTTCTCCTAATTATTATCCATTATAATTGTTTTAACATAATAACTAAAGGCTAACAGGTTGTTAGAAATGGTTCCAGCTAGTTTTCATTAGTTGTTTTTTTTAACTGTTGTTGCATCAACACGCCAAGGTCGACAAGATTTCTAATTGAATTGCACTTGAAATAAAACTTTACAAAAATATTAAACAGAAAAATTGTCTGTGAGTCACCGGCATTGTACTTCCCCAGAACGAATTTATCAATTATATATTCGCTCTCCCTCCGAATCCAATCTACCGTTTGGAATTAAAGTCAGTATTTGACATAATTTCTTCTGAATCCTTAGATGCAATACGGACTCTGAGGAAGGTACACTCAATGCCTAATCTCTCCTTCTTAAGAATTTAATGGTCACTTGGATACATTTTAGCCATAAATTTTATTAAGAAGATGGAAATATAATTGTATTATTGGATATTCTGACTGACATAATATGCTATATATCATATTATGATAACAAGTATAGTGAAACCTCTAATAACCGGACAATTCCGTTATTGAGAGGTATACAACGTGAACATCGACCAATCTGTAAATTTTGGAAGACTGTTGAGGCCAATGAAATGTTGTTTTATCAACCATCTTTTAATACAAATTTGGCTTCGTTATCAAATATTTTCCAAAATATTATACAAGAAAATCAAAACAAGTGCTCGGCAAAAACATTTACTCCCGAGTATAATTAATCAAAAATATGAGAGCAAGAAAATTAGCAGGTGTTGATGATACGATATTAATTATACTCAATATTGAATTTATTCCCCTATAATAATAATAAATGTATTTCCATTAAACCAATACATGGTGGATACGTCAAAAGAATTTATATATTAAGATTATAAATTAGATTTATAACTACTTGAGTCTAACACACGTATGATTAGTAGTAATAACTATTAAAAAAAGTAAAATGAAATTAATAAAAACTGAATAAAATAAATATTTAATAAATAATATATGAGTATAAAAAAAAATAATAATAATACATAGATACATTTATAATAAGACACATATAGACACATTTTTCAATTCAATAAAAATTAAGATAACTATTTTTCAAAAAACTCTTCGGAAGTGTCTTTATCCCAACGATGTTTCGGGACGTTCTTACGTCCCTTCATCTGGTCCCAATGTGCGAGATATAGAAAAGGAAAAGAAAACAATGTAACTATAACAATATATAAAAAAAATAAAATAAATTTATTTATTTATTTATATATATATATATATATATATATATATATATATATATTATATATATATATATATATATATATTGATCAATTATAAATGAATTGAGTTTATATAAATAAATAATATATAAATGAATTAATAAAACATTATAAATTAATAAATAAAACAATAACGTACATTGGACTGATGTTTAATGAGTGAAGGAACTCTGCCAAAAAAATAAAAATGAAAGCTTTGCATCAAATAATGTTTTTGATTATGAAACATGATTCTTTATTGTGATTATATTATTCTTTTTGAACAGTGAGAATAAAATTACGTTTCCGTGTAAAGGGTTTCCTCTAACATAAACAATTTTATTTGAAGTTTAAATTTTTTTATTGTAATCTTTATACAAAGTAAATCACCCTGGATTCAATGTTGGAATGATAGTGTTTTTCCAGACAGATATATAACATTATTTAATGTTCCACTTAACCTTTTACGGTTCTGTTTTAGCTATGTAGTTACATGATATTGCGTAGACAGTAGATACTTAGGTTCGATAAGGGAGTCAGTAACAATTTGCAAAGACTGCCCGACTGATCTGATATCCTGATTGAACCTATTTACCACAATCTGGATCTAAAGTTGCACAACTTAATGTCCCCTGTTTTCACATCTAGGGAGAAGCAACCTTTGCTTAATGTCTTCTCGTTTTGTATGACTCCCCTGATCATTTCCCAACCTTTGATTGCTCTCTAGTCCAATTAAACTTGCCAAAAGGCATTAGAAAATATTGGTTTTCTTGGGAGAGATTTCGTTCGGCATTAATGACTTTCTATTCGTATGACTTCGGGGCTGCGCGGAGGCACTCGGCCTAGTATTTTGTATCTTTCTTCATTTTTTACTTTTATTTCCCCAGCTATACGAAGTTACGTAATCAAAAAGTAATTCGATGTTGAGTTTTCACCGGAATTTTATGGAAGAAAATTGTCTGTATATGACGCTAATTTCCGATTGTATCAACTTATCGATCCGGAATTTAAATGCATATAAAAATCCCCATAAGGACGTCCTTTATCCATTTCCAGGGGGGGCAGGGGGGGGGGGGCTTAACAGAAAAACCCTAATAAGGCCCCTAAATACCGATGTATATCAACTATGTATTATTCGCCTATTTCCCGGACGTCCGGACGAGCCTTGACTCTCCATGGGTACAACCAGACCATTGGACGTCACAGCTGCTATCAGGTCACGGCGACTTCAGCGCCAAGCTCTTCTTCTTTAAGAGGAAGAACAGCCCTAACTGTCCGTGTGGCGGCGTCAAGACTGCGGAACACGTAGTTCTCGAATGCCCGCTATACGACGGGCCCAGAGCTGAGGACTGATAACTGGCTACCTGGCTTTTGGTCGGTTCGTCTCCTCCTGGCTAAGAATCAAGAGAGCCTTCTAACCCGGTGCCGGGGGCCCCGCCGACCGCCGACAGGCGTGCAGCGGCTGCCCCCGGCTCTGGGACGCAGGCAGAACAGAAGCCCGAAAAGATCCCGAGTTCACTCGGCGTAAAGCGCCGGAAACCAAGGACGACTGTGGACCGAAGAAGGAGGGCGAAAACGTAAATTATGAATTCTTTCTGAGAAAATACATTGGATTGACTCCTTTCAATAATAATTCAATTTTCAAATAGCAAATGTTACAAAGACTAATTTCTTTAATATTCAACCTTACATCGATTTTTATGAACCCAACCTATTTACTAATGTTTTAAAAGTAGTTGATTTTACTGCTTCCTGTTTGAAATAATGGTTCAATTTTGACTTCCTGGACCATAAAACCTGACTACTAATCGCTGTTTCCTCCCATTGGGCTTTCGACGATAACAAATTAAAATGAAAAAAAAATTCCCAGGAAAGTCGCAGTTAGAATGTAACCCTTTGCCTTAACTATATACCCGCAGGCACCCCAAGTGCAAAAATCTGCTCCAGTGTTCCAGGTCAAGCACAGTTGAAGAAAAGCTGCTATTATTTTTTCAAGTTGAGGGATTCTATGTCGTCTATAGATATAAGAATGGAATAACTCCATTTCAAAAGACATATTGAGCCATTCCAAACGCCTACAATAAAATGGTCAAGCAATTTAGTGTTTCATTTTCTTATTTTGCTTAGTTGCATAATTTACTGAAGAGTTTTGTTCGGGCAGTATTATTTATGGGTACATGGAGACTGAATCTGCTATAAAATTGCACTTTTGTATTTTATTTTTATTATTTTTTTTTTTGTTTTAAAACCTATGCAATAAAAACAGAAAATTTATGAGAGGCAATACAAAGCAAAAGGAAAAAAAAAATCCGTTTTAGTATTCAAATAAAATTTAACATTATGATGTCATTCATTGTTTGAAATGTATGTACTTCATTATGAAGTGACAGTTTCGGTTAAATGTTTGAAATTATATAACTCAGGTGTCTTTATTTTAACTGCTTCCTGATTGGAGCGAATGATGTTGACCGCTCTAAGTTCAGTTTTCATTTTCATAGTTATTATGACTCATGCCCAGGTTTTAGCGACGAGGTCATATCGCCTGCTACCAAAGCGCTCTTTCGTAGCTCTGGTGGAAATGAATTTCGCACTATTGTGGGAATCCTAAATTTTGCCTACCTAGGCCTAGTTAATGTAGGGGCTTCGAGTACCTAACATTGACAAGGTTAGGGACCATCGCTTAAAGCATTGAAAGCTGAAGTTGTATATCTATCAACACGAAATTTTATATGTGTATCCAGAATCCCCTATTGATTTTCAGCCAAATCAGCAAAAGGGAAGCGAGGATTAGGGGAAGGCTTAACAACTATCGTAATGAATGTATTGACACTAAATTTCGTAGCTTTATAAGATCAATTTTTTCATAAATTTTCAGCGGAAACAGCTGAAAGGGAGTGGGGTTCAATTCAAAAACCCCAATAATTGCTGATATAATGAATCTATCGACACGAAATTTTATATTTAAACTCAAAATGCCATAAGGATAGCACCTATTAATTTTCTGCGAAATCGATTGAAGAAAGTGATGAGGGTCTCAACTCAAATACCTTAATAACTGGCGATGTAATGAATGTATCGACACAAAATTTAGTGGATTCATAAGCCTCTATGTTAGTCAAATATTGAGTTTTAGCCAAAACGGTTGATTGACTTTGAAGGGAGAGCGGAAACTTAATAGATTAATTAAGCTGGGAAAGTACACATCCCAGTGATTCACCGACTATTGTCTGTAAAAGAAGTGCAGGGTTGAAGTCAACGATAGTCCTGTTGCACCGGTTGCCTATCCCATTTATGAAGGCTATTGAAGTATTGTTATCTGATAGTATTTAATTGTTCTGTAGTTAAGAAATTTAATTTTTCTTCTTGCACTTTCTCACCTTGAAGCTGGTCTAACTCGTGCTCTCAGTCGCGTGATGCAACTCATACACATGTCCCCATCACAGAAACCTCCACGTTCTTCTATTTAAGAAAGTATTACAATGTACTCAAATAGGACTTTCTTTTTTAGTCTATTTAATAGGCCTACATAAGTATAATAGATACAGAAGGAGAGAATAATTTATTCTGCATAGTTTTGTGGATATTAGTCAATTTGTTTTCAAACATTTGAACTGTTCCAGTTTTCAAAAATACTTCACCTTTCACTGGGACAGTTTTGAATTGTAAAGCAGTTTCTCGATTTGGTTGGCAGTGGTTGCTTTCAGAATGCTTTAAATATTTCAGTGTTTGTCCTTCGCCCATTATTGAGTAAAATCATTAATGCTTTATTTGCTTGCATTTAAAATATATTCCAATATATTTAAATCTGCTTCTTTTGTCACTTTGTGTTTTAAATGTTACTTTGAAAGAAAGGTTCTCACAATTAACTAATAAGTGCTTTTTGATGTTAGCCTGAGAAAGCTAAGTATATATACCATACATAAACAATGGAATACTTCATAACGATCTCATGATATACACAGTGCCTGTATTTTAGTGACTTCACGCAAATACATATCCAGAAATACGAGAAATACGTTCATTATCTTCACAACACTTACCACCTAACCCTCCAAGAAGGTTGAAGAAGAGGTGGAACCTCAGTGAGGTCACCGATACATCAGAGGTATTGAGCTCAAGATCGCGGGTTCAAACCTCGGCCGAAGTTCTTATGTTTTTTATTTGGAAGGTGAAAACCTTGAGAATTTTGCGGAAAATTAATAAGTGTCGTCCTTATGGGTTTTTGAATTTGCATATGAAATTTTGTGTCGATTCATTACAACGGCAATTGTTATAGTATATTATAGTTTTTGTGCATAGCCTCCCACCTTCTCTTTCATCGATTTGGCTAACAGACACACGGAATCAAAATTTGACCGATTCCATAACTTCTCTCATACTTCGTATAGCTCTAGAAGTAAAAAAAGAAATGAGAAAGCATCTTCACAGAATGCGCATGTCTCACATTGCTTCGATGGCGCGGATTTGGAACCGAGTTCCTTAGATTTTTTTTATCTGGGAGGTGAAAAACCGCTTGAGACCGTCCTTAGGAAAATTTAGGACTCCCATAGTAGAGTCGAGCTCATGTGGTAGTAGGCGATATGACCTCATTGTTAAAGCACGGTCATGAGTCACAATAACTAACTCATCTTTTTGGGCAATATTAGTCTTGTCGAAAGATTCGCAAATGTAGTCATTTAGTCAGATAATTGGGGATACCGATATTAGGAACAAAGATAGTCTCAGTGAACCGGAAGTTATCATTCAAAACCCTCTACCATTAGGAGCAAGTTTGCAGGTGCACATTAAGCTTATGGAAATATAATTTGAGGTTCAGTCGAAATAAAATACAGAGTAACGCTATACGAAAAGGTCGATTTTACTTTTGTAAAGGGTAATGTCTAATTGCTGAGTCAAAAAAGTTGTATGTCCACAAAAAACTGATCACTTTCAAAAGTGATTATATTGGCTAAGAGAATGTAATGACTGCAAGAAATGTATCTCAGTTTTTAAGGGAACGCAGAAGTAGATAAATGTGGTATTTCTTCTGAAGAAATTGTGAAACGAACTTGTAATAAGAAAGGACATACTTTTACCGCATCGTCTATGGCTCTTTGATATTTATGTCGTACATTTTTTACAACAACTGTTCAGTTACTTTACCTCGTCGGAATAGAATTAGCACGTTCGCTAGGTTAAGGAACGTATGTATCCTTTAGTAGTAGTTTCTATGGTGAAATCCACCTACATTTGACACTCATTTTGAACACAAACAGGGGGAATCATTACGGGAATTCAGCCCCTATAAGTTAAGCTTCTGACAAGTTTAAATGTACAGAATTCGCAGTTGATATGATATATGGTAGGGTGTTTGTACAGTTTTGGTGACCTCAGATGCTTGAGAAGGAAGAAAAAAAGAAAAACTGCTTTGAAGATAAAAAAAAACTGGACAGTTGGTGGACTACATGTACGTAGATGACAGTTGTTTTACAGCAGACATGTCATTATATGGAGGTTGCCATAAAACGTACCATCGAAGTATTTATTGCTGTAAAGACGCGCGTACAACAATTAGGACTTATTGTATGTCTGCAATTCACTTTCAGCCTTGAACTTTGAGATGACATTCATCTCTATCCTTGCATTTTAATTTGATCTCTGAGAGTAAGACGTGTTGGCTAGTATTTAGCAAAAGAGTGACTCTCTGGAACAATAGAGGGGGAGGGGGGAGGGGGGGGGGGGGGTTGTCCTGGTTTGTGATGGATCGTCAAGGACACATCTCGGATGTCGGGGACACGGTACACCCTCCGTTACACCACAGACAGTTAGTGCTAAACCAGAGGTGTCATATGGACCAACTCCTGCCTCCCAGGTTCTGAAGACAATGGCCTCTGTTCGGCCTTGACGTCTCGGGGAGAAAGCCACTCACCATTCACCGACACCACGTGATATCCTTCTGTGATATAATATAAACATATCACATGGTGCCTCACCTTGAGCCTCATCACATGTCTCCCGCCCCCTCAACCTCTCTTTATTTAGCGTACAACTCGTTTTTCCACCTCCATGTATACTTCGGTCCTTTAACTTCGTCCATACACGCCCACCTCTCACGTTTTTACTTCCACAGTTATCCAAAGTATAGCGGAAATTAGTGATAGATAAATTCGATATTATCTTTTCAATGTTGAGGGAAGTCGAGATTCTGTTCTGTAATTGAAAAAAAAAACAGGCTACATCGGGGTCGCAGCCGCAGTGGGGTACGTGAAACGTCTTGTGCGTGCTGCAGAGGGTGTATGGGCACTGGCGTACAGAAATTACATAACCAAATACACAACGTGTCGAACGCGGGTGAGCAGGAGCCTTGCAATTTCTGCAACATATTACACACTTGTAAGCCTTATAAATTTAGCTCATCTGCGCACGCGACACATGCGTGATCGAGTAATGACTTCTTTTTTATACACAACGATCCTAAAGTAGTGTTACATGTTTTCATTACATGCGATTTTAGCAAGCTACCCCCCTACTGACCGAAATGAAAGACGTTTCACGTCAAAACTCAGTATTCGGCCATACTGTTCATTCCCAAACCATGCCCAAACTATTTATTTCCTTCTTCAGGGTCTTATAATGACTTGAATGGATGTATGTATGTGTTTGAGTCTAATGCCTCACATTTTCTGGTGACTGACATTTCACTATCAGACACCAACACACTCGAGTCATTATAAGGCCCTAAAGATGGAAATGAATAATTCCCGAAACGTTGGTGAAATACTTACGTTTTTATTTACACAACAGAACATCGACTTCTCTCAATATGGAGGAAATTATTTAGTCTGTCAGAAAATCGATGTTAAGTTTTCAATCGAAATCCATGTTTACTTCCCCTGATTCCTAACATTCCTGTCTGCTGTGAATACGAAACTCCCGATGGAATTTATTAACATGAAAACATATGTTTCCAACACCATAAGGACGGCACCAGTTGCCAAATCGGCCTTAGGGGAGGATTAGAGGGGGAAGCTTGACACAAAAACCTCCATAACTGCTGAAGTAATGATGTATCAACATGAAATTTTATATGTGTATCCAGAACCCCAAAGGAACGATACATATCAATTTTCAGTTCGTCCTATCTCAAATCTCAGGGCATTTCGTTATTTTGTAATTTAATAAGGAACATTTTTGGTAAACATTTTCTACAGGAGTAACCATTTTCGCGTAAATTAAGTAAACATCTAAAAAAAAAAGTGTTTCAAACGACACTTTAGGAGGACGGTTTTCGGCATATATCACGCAATCCGAGAGACCTTCGAAAAAAATTATTGTATATAAAATGCGCCTTTCAGTATTCTCTACAACTTTATTTGTAAAAATGATTGATTTGATCATAAATATAAACGGTATTTTGCAAAATGTTCTTAGGCCCCGAAGTAAAGTAGTCTTAATTTTCGTCCAATTTCGGCCAAAATGTATTCTGACATCTTCGTTACAAGTGCATAGCTTCTTTCTGCGTTGGAGCGCTGACAAAGTTCCAATACATACTTGATCATGGAATTATTCAGAAGACCTTAAAACGTGAAAACTCGATCTCAGATTTTCGTACGATTACAATACTTTCTAATACTAAAGTATAAGATTGTTTCTTCAAGTAGTCGCATGCATGAGAGACGAATCTTCCTGATACATGGGACCGTTTATCCGAACCTGTCTGAGTACGAGTTTCTGTACATATTTTTTGAATTGAAAAACTAGTAATAATGTTGTTCCCAGCCAACCTGCTAGTAAAGAAATAAAACTCATTGCACCATCCTAGCCATATAATTTTCAACACATTTAGGATAATTTGCACTTTCAGTCCATCCAAAAGTATCATAAACATGTATTTTTCTAGAGAAAGTAAGAATTTTTTATTGTATCATACTTATGTTTAAAAGAAATTAAGTTATCTTGAATACATATAATTTTGTCTACTGGTTACACAAAAAATTATTTTTAAATGGTATATAGAGCTAATATAATTGATATATTGGAGAAATTTAGAGAATTAATTGCTTAATAAAAACTGTAGATTTCTTTTAATGGTTTAGAAAAATGTTATAATTTTAGAAGATAGAATTTCCGTTCAACCTACAAATGTAAAACTACGTGTTTTGTATGTATCTATATTTCCGTTTGTTCTATTTGCATAGTTAATGACTTGTATGTAGTTTGAACTTCTTCGTCCAGTTCTGGTCTCAATGACCACAAGGTGTAGGATAACCAAACAAGTTGATTATAACTGTTCTCTTGTATTTACATTTACAACTATATATTACTTTCATATAATTGTATAGTATAAGGAAGTATTATAATCGTGGGAAAATCTGAGATCGAGTTTTCAACCAAATGCCTCATTTAAAGGTCATCTGAACCCGTTTTGACTATTTTCGAGCTGATATCTGTCTGTGCGTCTGTCTATATGAATTTGGTAGAAACTTTGTCAGTGCTCTTCTAACTCAAAAAAACTTTTGTAGCTATGAACTTGGAAATTGAAATCAATATTTCAAATGTGTTAACTTATATATAAATATATCTCATTAGATTTCGGCCTAAATCGGACGAAAATTAAGTTCACTTTACTTCGAGGCCTAAAGTACATTTTATTAATTACCGCTTATATTTATGACCTAATCAAAAATGTCTTCGAATATAAGTTGTGAAGAATATTAAGACGCACATTTTATTTTTATTATTAGAAAAACGTTCTAAAATGTTGTTTGGAAACTCATTTTTTTAGACGTACGCTTAAATTACGCAAAAACTGTCTTTCAGAAGAATTGGCTCTTAACGAAAATGTTTCTTATTAAACTTCCTACGGTAAAAATACCCTCAGATTTCAGATAGGACAAACGACAAGTTATACCGCCCCAAATAATGTACAATAAATTTCATGCAATGATGGTATGAAATGAATTTTAAGAGTGGGGAGAAAGAGGGAGAGTGTATCTGTAAAAAAGTGGTTGGAATTATTAAGTCCTGTTATTGGGAGAACAAATATATATTTTTTTAACGTTTTCCTACAACTTGTATATTTTTCAGTATAAATAAATTTCATTTTCTTCCCATTGTTTCATTTTTGGTCATAACAGTTTTTTTTAACACGACTGCGTCATCATCAGTGGCACATTACTAGTATAGGATGCGATGTCTAAACGTTCGTGTTAAGCTTTTTAACATACATACATCAAATTCGACCCATTAATGAATTTTAGTAGCACAAGGACCGAAAAAAATATACAGTAGTGAAATGTACGCAACATGTTATGAATAAGCGTCTATTTTTACGTGTACCCGAGTTAATTAGAAACATGGAAATTGTAAAAATAGGGTTGTTCGACGTATTTTCATTCTCTTTCCAATTTCCTAAAATAGCCGTTTTGGTAACGACGCAATCCAATTGGCTCTTGATTGAAAATACTGATATTTTGTGTTGCATCAGTAGAAACTGCAGGCTGATTTTTCATCTTGATCGTGAGAAAGCAGCATATAATTAGGATGTCTCAAGCTTCCTTTCTGATCTGCCATTTAGTGCATCTGAATTTAGAGATATACTTCTATCTCTATATTATCTTCAGATATATATGAAAACCATCCTAAAATATTTTGAAGCCCATGTTTTTAATTTGATTTACGCGAAAACGATTAGTCCGAAAAATTGGTTCTTACCAAATATGTTCCTTATTAAATCTCAATCGTCTACATGACCTCAGATTTGAGGTAGGAACAATACAAACAAAGTTATACCTCCCCAAAGAATGTGCTATGAATTTCCAATATTTCTAAGTAATGTTAAATTGTAACGCATAGCAACGATTGTTTATAATGTTGTGGGATGATTATATAGGTGTGGGATGTGCAGTAGTCACCCCAGAATCGAACTAGACATTCAAAATCAATCCAGAATGCAGCATCATTCACAGGAGAACTTTTCACATTACTGCAAGCCTTTTTATTCACATCCCATTCACAAAATTCCTAATTTTGTTAATTTCACGGATTCTCTTAGCTCGATTCAGGCGATTCAAAATTTTGAAAAAAAAACATTCAAGAAAGTCACTCATGGCATTCAAAATTAATTAAAAAACAGAAAAAATTAAAACTAATTTGGATCCCATCCCATGTTGGCATTCCTGGAAACGAAAAAGCAGACATTTGTTCATAAAAAAAAAATTTGTTCATAAATTCACATACATACATTTCAAACTAAATCCAAAAATGTGGGTTAGATAATGCAAAAACCGATTATTTTCCGGGAGAACTATGTTAAAGCTTATTGTGATATGTATGAACTATTGTCCATAATACTAAAGATATTTAACCGAGATTTTAATCGGGCTTAATTTTTAAGTATCATCAAGTTTTGGTCCTTGATTAGTTGGAATGGATGTCAAATTAACAACAAAATCATTTGTTCTGCCATTAAATGAAAACCCATTGTTTTGCATTTTCTAATAAAAGCTGATACATAATATGTGTTATTATTATACTATTTATTATACTTAATTTTTTTTTTTTGATAACGCCCACTATTATGGAAATTTCTTCCCTTGAGCTGTTAGAGGGTGGGGAATGTAGCCCATTTTTATTTTGGCACCACAGGGGCGGTTTTGTCTATGAAATAAAACTCTCAGACGGGCTTCGAACCCGCACCCTTGGAGAGTCCATACAACCAAAGCCCTACGCTCTAGCCCACAGGGTCACCGTGTTCTCTAATCCTGTCATTAAAAAAAAAAAGTAATGTATTGCTGTTTTTTTGTTATATGCATTATGTTATATGTTATTATATATATAATTATTATTATGTTATATATAATAACAATATATATTGAAGAATTATTTATAGAAGAAGTGCTGAATATGATACATTTTATTGCATATTAAAGTTATCAAATATATGTTTTTAATTACTTCTCGGGCGAAGAATTCATTGAATGAAGAAGAAGTTCCATTTAAAGTGATATAAAATAGTGCTGGGTGTTGTGTGACCCAGTAGCAGTGTAAGTGGATGCCAGGGCGAGCTCTCAGGTTTCATCCGAGTTGTGCACTTTCTTCAGAAGACCAGGATTTAGGACCTACTCGGACAGGTGGATCCTATTTCAGACGAGACAAACAACACCAGTCTACTCGTAGTGCAGACTCCAGGTCAAGGCTTCCTACACTTGAGAGGCATCCATCGGTTAGCTGAAATAGAAAGTGCAGTTTGCACATTGCACCAATAGTTCAGGGGCTCTTCTTGAGAATAGGTGTACTTTCAACTAGTTGTTCGGCCAAAGTCTGAAACAAAAATCCGTCAATAACTACATACAGAGTAATCAAAAGGAACATAAAAAAAAACATTAAATAAAAAATTTAAAACCCCCGTTCAAGAAAAAAAAAATTGCATTCTTTTTTTTTACTGAAACCATGGTGGGAAGGACTTTGGGGGAGGGGGGGGGGGGGGGGCTAGGCCTTATAAACATTTGAGCTCTAACTCCAAGTCTCTAGCTATAATAGAGGCCGAGATCCCTACACAGACTCTAATGAAATCTGAAGATCTTGGAAACGGCATCCCCGATTTCCACCTAAGAACCATGTTGTAAATACCAGCTTTTGAAGCAAAAAAAAACGCTTTGAAATCGGTTCAGGCATCTTGGAGCTACACACAGACAAAGGCTTCAATCTTATAACACCCTTTCTTTTGCGTCGGGGTTTCAAAAAATACCAATAATAAAAATATATTTTAAAGTTAGTTGCTATGCATTACAGTTTAAACGTTGAAATATGTGCTACAGAAATTTATTGTACATTATTTGGGCCGCTGCAATTTTGTAAGTAACATTTTTGGTAAGACCCAATTTTTCGATAGGGCTAACCCTTTTTGCGTAAATCAAGTGAACGTCTAAAAAAATAGGTTTTTCAGAAAGACATTTTGGGATGGTTTTCGCAATGTATCTTACAAACCGAACAACCTTCGATAACGTGAACCCTTTCAATATTCTTGAATATTGAACGCACTTTCGCTTGTGCATAGTCCTCTGGATTCTGTTTCTTCAAATGGCCTTTAAAGTTTGGGAAAATTCAAACATTGTGATTCCTGATTGATGGAGCCTTGTGTGTGTATTGTCTAAAACCTTTTTTGGTTGTCACTTTTCCATTATTCGAAATTGATTATTTTAAATGTATGTATATAGGACAGAAGACATCTGCTAAATAAGACAGGAAGGAGGACATGCATGTCCTGGAACCTTGGCAACGGTGGAAATAACTTTGAGATATAATTTATTTGTTGGTTGGTAGGTGGATGTAGTGGACGCATCTTAGTGTCTAGCTGGAGATGCGTCTATAACTTCTTTAACCCGTCTCTCTTAGATTCACTACCTGAGGATGGCAGTTAATTGCCGAAACTAGCTGTGGAGTAAATAAAATATATTGTTGGATTGATACCTCTTTATTACTTATTTATTGAAATAGAAGATCCTAATAGATTTAGAGCAATTTATACAATTCGAAAAGATTTTCTATTTTATTTTGAAATAGTTAAAATAAAATCAATAAATTATTTTTGGAGTGGAGGAATTAAATATAAGGGGGTTAACAAATGCACTTTTAGGCCCTAGTGATGTTTCACCTAAATTCAGACATTATCAAACTAAAACCATATCAAAAATCTAGGAACTCACATTTAAAAAAAAAAGTGAATCAATTAAATTATATTAAAATAAAGTTTACATTAGAAAAATTTGACAATGAATATGGTATATAAAAAAATTATATTATTTATTTTTTATTTTTTTTGGTTTGTGGCCTTATGGTCTAAGCATATCAGTTTTTAACGAGTACCTGACATCGTACAGGCTCGGGACCATCGCTTAACGTGTAACCCGCATGACTGCGTTACTTAAGTTTTATTATACCTCCCAGATAAAATAAACTCGAACACACGTTCTTGAGCTCAGGAGGCAAGCACGCATACCACTGAGCTACCGGTACCAGTTTCCATAAAAACTTAACTATGAAACAGATGATCAATATATTAGAAATTATTTTTACAACTACGAAGAAAAACTAAAATGAAAACTTAAAAGAAGAAATAAATTAAAGAATAAACATGAAATGTAAGTAGAGGGCGCCGGTAGCTCAGTGGTATGCGTGTTTGCCTTTTGAGCTTAAGAATTCGAAGGTTCGAAACCTGGCCGTGGCCTTTAGTTTATTTTATCTGGGAGTTATAATAAAACTTCGGTAACGCAGTCATGCGGGTTGTACATTAAGCGATGGTCCCGAGCCTGTACGATGTCAGGTACTCGTTAAAAACCCCTACCATATTATTTTCATAATCTACTTTAAACACTTATATAGTACCTATAGGTAGTTATAGAATTTATATTGAATCCATCACATTATTTTCGTCAGTAATACTTTTACATTGTTTTGGTTATACTCCTCCATTATGTGTCAATATATTTCCAAGTAATAAGGCTAATTATCTAAATAAATAATGGGTTAAAAAATATTTTATTCGGATTAAATTTCTAAAACATTGTGTAGTTGTGTTTTATTTTATTTTTTGTTTAAAAATATATACTAACTTGGTTAATTATTTATATTATTATTCAACCCATTATTTTTTTAGTTGATTAGCCTTATTGTTGGGGAAAATATTGGCACATATAAGAGGAGCATAGCCAAAAAACAGTAAAAGTACTGACGAAGGTAATTTGTGGAATTGAATATAAATTCTATAACCTTACCATAATTGTATAAGATAAGTTATGAAAATGTTATAACTGTCATTTGGGAGATTACAAAGAATGATGTGATGTATAGAATCATTTGGAAGAAGAAAAACATTTTATTTGGACCAGTACTAAATATGTACTTTACACAAAATGAACATGAACAACAAAACATGAAAATTATAATTAAAACAAAAAGTCTTGGTACAGTCTTGGTTGCAGCCTGCGAGCTACAGGCTGGCCGAGACTGTAGTGAACCGCACCAGAGCAGGCTGGCAGACCTTGATGGAAGCTTCGGGTGAGTTTCTCAATGTGGGCTGCAAAAGGAGCAACTCCCAGTTCCCGATGGATTTGGGAGTTCCTGATAAACCAGGGTGCGTTCACCGCTATCCGGAGGACTTTGTTTTGGAATGTTTGTAATCGTGTTATGTTAGTGTGGCTAGTGCAGAACCATACGGGGCAAGCGTAGGTTAAGAGTGGAAGTATTAGTGTTTTGTAAAGTAAGGATGTGCATGTGTGTCTGAGTGGTGTATTTCTGTTTATGAGTGGGTAGATGAGCCTGAGTCGTGTGTGTGCTTGTTGGAGTTTTATGTTGATATGTAGGCGCCATGTTAGTCTTGTGTCAAGATGCACTCCAAGATAGCGCACACCCTGGTCTTTAGGATTCCATGGAATTGGGAGTTGGTCGATTTGCAGCCTTCTGAGGTGTTCTATCGAGAAGCGGCGTAAAGCGAACACCTTCGCCTCCGTCTTCCCACCGTTCAACTTAAGCTTCCATTTTCCAAACCACTGGCCGATCTCATCCACCTGGATTTGTAGGGAGTCGATGGCCGCTTCCAGAGCTATGTTTTGGCTGAGGATCAACGTGTCGTCAGCGTAAGTCGCCAGGGTTGCAGAGACTGGTTCTGGCATGTCGTGACAGAACAGATCAAACAAGAGTGGACTGAGGATCGCACCTTGTGGGACTCCCGCTGATATCTTCTTTCTGGAGCTCAGTGTGTTGTTCACCCTTATTTGGAATGTTCTGTCACGAAGAAAAGAGCTAATGATGTTCTGGATGTATTGCGGAGGCCAGGTCTGTTTTAATTTGAAGAGCAAGCCCTCGTGCCAGACGGTGTCGAAGGCAGCTGCGACGTCCAAGAAGGCTGCTACTGTGTACTGCTTCCGCTCAAAGCCCCCCACAATGGTCTCAGCAACTCTCTGTAGCTGATGGACTGCTGAGTGGTTTGATTTAAACCCAAACTGATGGGCAGGGATGGTCCCTGCAGTCTCCAGATGACGGAGGAGCCTCTTGTGAATTATTTTCTCAAGAAGCTTTGAGAGGCTATTTAAAAGGCTTATTGGTCTATAGCTGCCTGGGTCGTTTTTTGCCTTTCCTGGCTTGTGAAATGTTAAAACAACGGCGTTTTTCCAGTCTGCAGGAAAGTAGCCGTGGCGAAGACAGGCGTTGAACACACTTGCCAGGTAGGCTATGCTCTTCGGAGGAAGCTTCTTCAGCACCAGGTTGGGGATGATGTCTTCACCGGGGGCCTTCTTGGTGTGTAGTCGTGTAATGTGGGCGTGTATTTCTGATGGTGTGGTATGCTGTATGGATGCTTCGACTGTGTGAAGTGTGTTGGAGAGGTATGATTGAACTGTGATGAGTGTTTCATGATCGTCAGCGTTTGTCGTTGTGAATTTATTTTCCAAATGGGTCGCCAGTAATTCGGTTTTCTCTTTGTCAGTTGTGGCAGTCATTTGTCCGTCAGTTAAGATGGGTAGGGGTGTCCTTTGGTCTAGAAGTCGTCGTGTCTCTTTCCATAAGTTGTTGTCGCCCGGAGTCATGTCAGTCAAGTATTTCCGATAGTTCGTGATTCTGTCGTTGTCAAGTTCCCATCGTATGCGTCGGGTCAGGCGATTCAGTTCTCTTTTCTCAAGGGGATCTCTTGTTCTTTGCCAGTGTTGTCGTAGTGTGTTCTTTGTACGGATCATATCCATTATATGTGTTGGTGTCTTGTTGTGGAATAGGTGTCGTTTGTCAGTGAAATGTCGGTATGTTGCTTCATGTACTGAGGTGTGTATGGTTTGTGTGAACGTCCTAACTGCATTGTCAATGTCGTCCGTCGTGCTATAATGATGGGGGACCCCGAGACAGTTCATTCCGTCTTCAAACGTGGCCCAGTCGATCTTCCCCGTGATCAACCTTGGAAGATATTCCTCCTTCTGTGGCCGTGCTAGGAAGGTGCAGATAACTGGGAGATGGTCTGAGTCTAAGTCGGTCAGTGTCTCGTGAAACAGGGGCAAGTTAAAGTTGTGTATCAGTCCTATGTCCAGTATGTCGGGTTGGTATGTTCGTTGAGTTGGGTAGAATGTCGGTTCTTCAGGTGTCGATATTTGTATCCCCAGGTTTTCTGAGATGGATTGTAGTCTAGTCCCGTTGTTATTCTGTCTTCTGCATCCCCATAGCGTGTGTTTGCTGTTGAGGTCCCCGATCATTATAGTCGGTAGTCCTGTGAAAATATGTTCGAAGTCAGTCTGTACCAGTCTTGTGTTCGGTCGATGGTATGCTGATATGATGTTGAGTGTGCCGGAGAGTGTGGTGAGGGTGACTCCAACTGCCTCCAAGTTCTGGAGAGGGGGAATGTTAATCTGTGAATGTTTCAGGTGTCGTTTGATGAAAATGCCAACACCACCGAAACGTGTCGGTCGGTCCAGTCTATATGAACAGTAGCCAGAGAGTTTGAGTTTGTCTGTCGGTTTGAGGTGGGTCTCAGTTATGCATGCAATGTCGACATTATATCGTGATAAAAAGTTGGTTAATGACGGTTGCCTTATCTTTAAGCCGTCCGCATTCCAGTTTAATATAGTTAAATTTTGAAAAGTTCCCAGATTAGGGTTTGCCATGATTCATCGAAAAAAGGTTAGTGAATAAATTGGATAAGAAAGCTTGGATGTGGGGGATGAATGGTTTGATGAGGTTCATGATGAGTCCAGTCAGGTCAGTCGTTGCCTCAGAGCTAATTCCATTGTTTGCGTCTATAACTTCTTTAACCCGTCTCTCTTAGATTCACTACCTGAGGATGGCAGTTAATTGCCGAAACTAGCTGTGGAGTAAATAAAATATATTGTTGGATTGATACCTCTTTATTACTTATTTATTGAAATAGAAGATCCTAATAGATTTAGAGCAATTTATACAATTCGAAAAGATTTTCTATTTTATTTTGAAATAGTTAAAATAAAATCAATAAATTATTTTTGGAGTGGAGGAATTAAATATAAGGGGGTTAACAAATGCACTTTTAGGCCCTAGTGATGTTTCACCTAAATTCAGACATTATCAAACTAAAACCATATCAAAAATCTAGGAACTCACATTTAAAAAAAAAAGTGAATCAATTAAATTATATTAAAATAAAGTTTACATTAGAAAAATTTGACAATGAATATGGTATATAAAAAAATTATATTATTTATTTTTTATTTTTTTTGGTTTGTGGCCTTATGGTCTAAGCATATCAGTTTTTAACGAGTACCTGACATCGTACAGGCTCGGGACCATCGCTTAACGTGTAACCCGCATGACTGCGTTACTTAAGTTTTATTATACCTCCCAGATAAAATAAACTCGAACACACGTTCTTGAGCTCAGGAGGCAAGCACGCATACCACTGAGCTACCGGTACCAGTTTCCATAAAAACTTAACTATGAAACAGATGATCAATATATTAGAAATTATTTTTACAACTACGAAGAAAAACTAAAATGAAAACTTAAAAGAAGAAATAAATTAAAGAATAAACATGAAATGTAAGTAGAGGGCGCCGGTAGCTCAGTGGTATGCGTGTTTGCCTTTTGAGCTTAAGAATTCGAAGGTTCGAAACCTGGCCGTGGCCTTTAGTTTATTTTATCTGGGAGTTATAATAAAACTTCGGTAACGCAGTCATGCGGGTTGTACATTAAGCGATGGTCCCGAGCCTGTACGATGTCAGGTACTCGTTAAAAACCCCTACCATATTATTTTCATAATCTACTTTAAACACTTATATAGTACCTATAGGTAGTTATAGAATTTATATTGAATCCATCACATTATTTTCGTCAGTAATACTTTTACATTGTTTTGGTTATACTCCTCCATTATGTGTCAATATATTTCCAAGTAATAAGGCTAATTATCTAAATAAATAATGGGTTAAAAAATATTTTATTCGGATTAAATTTCTAAAACATTGTGTAGTTGTGTTTTATTTTATTTTTTGTTTAAAAATATATACTAACTTGGTTAATTATTTATATTATTATTCAACCCATTATTTTTTTAGTTGATTAGCCTTATTGTTGGGGAAAATATTGGCACATATAAGAGGAGCATAGCCAAAAAACAGTAAAAGTACTGACGAAGGTAATTTGTGGAATTGAATATAAATTCTATAACCTTACCATAATTGTATAAGATAAGTTATGAAAATGTTATAACTGTCATTTGGGAGATTACAAAGAATGATGTGATGTATAGAATCATTTGGAAGAAGAAAAACATTTTATTTGGACCAGTACTAAATATGTACTTTACACAAAATGAACATGAACAACAAAACATGAAAATTATAATTAAAACAAAAAGTCTTGGTACAGTCTTGGTTGCAGCCTGCGAGCTACAGGCTGGCCGAGACTGTAGTGAACCGCACCAGAGCAGGCTGGCAGACCTTGATGGAAGCTTCGGGTGAGTTTCTCAATGTGGGCTGCAAAAGGAGCAACTCCCAGTTCCCGATGGATTTGGGAGTTCCTGATAAACCAGGGTGCGTTCACCGCTATCCGGAGGACTTTGTTTTGGAATGTTTGTAATCGTGTTATGTTAGTGTGGCTAGTGCAGAACCATACGGGGCAAGCGTAGGTTAAGAGTGGAAGTATTAGTGTTTTGTAAAGTAAGGATGTGCATGTGTGTCTGAGTGGTGTATTTCTGTTTATGAGTGGGTAGATGAGCCTGAGTCGTGTGTGTGCTTGTTGGAGTTTTATGTTGATATGTAGGCGCCATGTTAGTCTTGTGTCAAGATGCACTCCAAGATAGCGCACACCCTGGTCTTTAGGATTCCATGGAATTGGGAGTTGGTCGATTTGCAGCCTTCTGAGGTGTTCTATCGAGAAGCGGCGTAAAGCGAACACCTTCGCCTCCGTCTTCCCACCGTTCAACTTAAGCTTCCATTTTCCAAACCACTGGCCGATCTCATCCACCTGGATTTGTAGGGAGTCGATGGCCGCTTCCAGAGCTATGTTTTGGCTGAGGATCAACGTGTCGTCAGCGTAAGTCGCCAGGGTTGCAGAGACTGGTTCTGGCATGTCGTGACAGAACAGATCAAACAAGAGTGGACTGAGGATCGCACCTTGTGGGACTCCCGCTGATATCTTCTTTCTGGAGCTCAGTGTGTTGTTCACCCTTATTTGGAATGTTCTGTCACGAAGAAAAGAGCTAATGATGTTCTGGATGTATTGCGGAGGCCAGGTCTGTTTTAATTTGAAGAGCAAGCCCTCGTGCCAGACGGTGTCGAAGGCAGCTGCGACGTCCAAGAAGGCTGCTACTGTGTACTGCTTCCGCTCAAAGCCCCCCACAATGGTCTCAGCAACTCTCTGTAGCTGATGGACTGCTGAGTGGTTTGATTTAAACCCAAACTGATGGGCAGGGATGGTCCCTGCAGTCTCCAGATGACGGAGGAGCCTCTTGTGAATTATTTTCTCAAGAAGCTTTGAGAGGCTATTTAAAAGGCTTATTGGTCTATAGCTGCCTGGGTCGTTTTTTGCCTTTCCTGGCTTGTGAAATGTTAAAACAACGGCGTTTTTCCAGTCTGCAGGAAAGTAGCCGTGGCGAAGACAGGCGTTGAACACACTTGCCAGGTAGGCTATGCTCTTCGGAGGAAGCTTCTTCAGCACCAGGTTGGGGATGATGTCTTCACCGGGGGCCTTCTTGGTGTGTAGTCGTGTAATGTGGGCGTGTATTTCTGATGGTGTGGTATGCTGTATGGATGCTTCGACTGTGTGAAGTGTGTTGGAGAGGTATGATTGAACTGTGATGAGTGTTTCATGATCGTCAGCGTTTGTCGTTGTGAATTTATTTTCCAAATGGGTCGCCAGTAATTCGGTTTTCTCTTTGTCAGTTGTGGCAGTCATTTGTCCGTCAGTTAAGATGGGTAGGGGTGTCCTTTGGTCTAGAAGTCGTCGTGTCTCTTTCCATAAGTTGTTGTCGCCCGGAGTCATGTCAGTCAAGTATTTCCGATAGTTCGTGATTCTGTCGTTGTCAAGTTCCCATCGTATGCGTCGGGTCAGGCGATTCAGTTCTCTTTTCTCAAGGGGATCTCTTGTTCTTTGCCAGTGTTGTCGTAGTGTGTTCTTTGTACGGATCATATCCATTATATGTGTTGGTGTCTTGTTGTGGAATAGGTGTCGTTTGTCAGTGAAATGTCGGTATGTTGCTTCATGTACTGAGGTGTGTATGGTTTGTGTGAACGTCCTAACTGCATTGTCAATGTCGTCCGTCGTGCTATAATGATGGGGGACCCCGAGACAGTTCATTCCGTCTTCAAACGTGGCCCAGTCGATCTTCCCCGTGATCAACCTTGGAAGATATTCCTCCTTCTGTGGCCGTGCTAGGAAGGTGCAGATAACTGGGAGATGGTCTGAGTCTAAGTCGGTCAGTGTCTCGTGAAACAGGGGCAAGTTAAAGTTGTGTATCAGTCCTATGTCCAGTATGTCGGGTTGGTATGTTCGTTGAGTTGGGTAGAATGTCGGTTCTTCAGGTGTCGATATTTGTATCCCCAGGTTTTCTGAGATGGATTGTAGTCTAGTCCCGTTGTTATTCTGTCTTCTGCATCCCCATAGCGTGTGTTTGCTGTTGAGGTCCCCGATCATTATAGTCGGTAGTCCTGTGAAAATATGTTCGAAGTCAGTCTGTACCAGTCTTGTGTTCGGTCGATGGTATGCTGATATGATGTTGAGTGTGCCGGAGAGTGTGGTGAGGGTGACTCCAACTGCCTCCAAGTTCTGGAGAGGGGGAATGTTAATCTGTGAATGTTTCAGGTGTCGTTTGATGAAAATGCCAACACCACCGAAACGTGTCGGTCGGTCCAGTCTATATGAACAGTAGCCAGAGAGTTTGAGTTTGTCTGTCGGTTTGAGGTGGGTCTCAGTTATGCATGCAATGTCGACATTATATCGTGATAAAAAGTTGGTTAATGACGGTTGCCTTATCTTTAAGCCGTCCGCATTCCAGTTTAATATAGTTAAATTTTGAAAAGTTCCCAGATTAGGGTTTGCCATGATTCATCGAAAAAAGGTTAGTGAATAAATTGGATAAGAAAGCTTGGATGTGGGGGATGAATGGTTTGATGAGGTTCATGATGAGTCCAGTCAGGTCAGTCGTTGCCTCAGAGCTAATTCCATTGTTTGCGTCTATAACTTCTTTAACCCGTCTCTCTTAGATTCACTACCTGAGGATGGCAGTTAATTGCCGAAACTAGCTGTGGAGTAAATAAAATATATTGTTGGATTGATACCTCTTTATTACTTATTTATTGAAATAGAAGATCCTAATAGATTTAGAGCAATTTATACAATTCGAAAAGATTTTCTATTTTATTTTGAAATAGTTAAAATAAAATCAATAAATTATTTTTGGAGTGGAGGAATTAAATATAAGGGGGTTAACAAATGCACTTTTAGGCCCTAGTGATGTTTCACCTAAATTCAGACATTATCAAACTAAAACCATATCAAAAATCTAGGAACTCACATTTAAAAAAAAAAGTGAATCAATTAAATTATATTAAAATAAAGTTTACATTAGAAAAATTTGACAATGAATATGGTATATAAAAAAATTATATTATTTATTTTTTATTTTTTTTGGTTTGTGGCCTTATGGTCTAAGCATATCAGTTTTTAACGAGTACCTGACATCGTACAGGCTCGGGACCATCGCTTAACGTGTAACCCGCATGACTGCGTTACTTAAGTTTTATTATACCTCCCAGATAAAATAAACTCGAACACACGTTCTTGAGCTCAGGAGGCAAGCACGCATACCACTGAGCTACCGGTACCAGTTTCCATAAAAACTTAACTATGAAACAGATGATCAATATATTAGAAATTATTTTTACAACTACGAAGAAAAACTAAAATGAAAACTTAAAAGAAGAAATAAATTAAAGAATAAACATGAAATGTAAGTAGAGGGCGCCGGTAGCTCAGTGGTATGCGTGTTTGCCTTTTGAGCTTAAGAATTCGAAGGTTCGAAACCTGGCCGTGGCCTTTAGTTTATTTTATCTGGGAGTTATAATAAAACTTCGGTAACGCAGTCATGCGGGTTGTACATTAAGCGATGGTCCCGAGCCTGTACGATGTCAGGTACTCGTTAAAAACCCCTACCATATTATTTTCATAATCTACTTTAAACACTTATATAGTACCTATAGGTAGTTATAGAATTTATATTGAATCCATCACATTATTTTCGTCAGTAATACTTTTACATTGTTTTGGTTATACTCCTCCATTATGTGTCAATATATTTCCAAGTAATAAGGCTAATTATCTAAATAAATAATGGGTTAAAAAATATTTTATTCGGATTAAATTTCTAAAACATTGTGTAGTTGTGTTTTATTTTATTTTTTGTTTAAAAATATATACTAACTTGGTTAATTATTTATATTATTATTCAACCCATTATTTTTTTAGTTGATTAGCCTTATTGTTGGGGAAAATATTGGCACATATAAGAGGAGCATAGCCAAAAAACAGTAAAAGTACTGACGAAGGTAATTTGTGGAATTGAATATAAATTCTATAACCTTACCATAATTGTATAAGATAAGTTATGAAAATGTTATAACTGTCATTTGGGAGATTACAAAGAATGATGTGATGTATAGAATCATTTGGAAGAAGAAAAACATTTTATTTGGACCAGTACTAAATATGTACTTTACACAAAATGAACATGAACAACAAAACATGAAAATTATAATTAAAACAAAAAGTCTTGGTACAGTCTTGGTTGCAGCCTGCGAGCTACAGGCTGGCCGAGACTGTAGTGAACCGCACCAGAGCAGGCTGGCAGACCTTGATGGAAGCTTCGGGTGAGTTTCTCAATGTGGGCTGCAAAAGGAGCAACTCCCAGTTCCCGATGGATTTGGGAGTTCCTGATAAACCAGGGTGCGTTCACCGCTATCCGGAGGACTTTGTTTTGGAATGTTTGTAATCGTGTTATGTTAGTGTGGCTAGTGCAGAACCATACGGGGCAAGCGTAGGTTAAGAGTGGAAGTATTAGTGTTTTGTAAAGTAAGGATGTGCATGTGTGTCTGAGTGGTGTATTTCTGTTTATGAGTGGGTAGATGAGCCTGAGTCGTGTGTGTGCTTGTTGGAGTTTTATGTTGATATGTAGGCGCCATGTTAGTCTTGTGTCAAGATGCACTCCAAGATAGCGCACACCCTGGTCTTTAGGATTCCATGGAATTGGGAGTTGGTCGATTTGCAGCCTTCTGAGGTGTTCTATCGAGAAGCGGCGTAAAGCGAACACCTTCGCCTCCGTCTTCCCACCGTTCAACTTAAGCTTCCATTTTCCAAACCACTGGCCGATCTCATCCACCTGGATTTGTAGGGAGTCGATGGCCGCTTCCAGAGCTATGTTTTGGCTGAGGATCAACGTGTCGTCAGCGTAAGTCGCCAGGGTTGCAGAGACTGGTTCTGGCATGTCGTGACAGAACAGATCAAACAAGAGTGGACTGAGGATCGCACCTTGTGGGACTCCCGCTGATATCTTCTTTCTGGAGCTCAGTGTGTTGTTCACCCTTATTTGGAATGTTCTGTCACGAAGAAAAGAGCTAATGATGTTCTGGATGTATTGCGGAGGCCAGGTCTGTTTTAATTTGAAGAGCAAGCCCTCGTGCCAGACGGTGTCGAAGGCAGCTGCGACGTCCAAGAAGGCTGCTACTGTGTACTGCTTCCGCTCAAAGCCCCCCACAATGGTCTCAGCAACTCTCTGTAGCTGATGGACTGCTGAGTGGTTTGATTTAAACCCAAACTGATGGGCAGGGATGGTCCCTGCAGTCTCCAGATGACGGAGGAGCCTCTTGTGAATTATTTTCTCAAGAAGCTTTGAGAGGCTATTTAAAAGGCTTATTGGTCTATAGCTGCCTGGGTCGTTTTTTGCCTTTCCTGGCTTGTGAAATGTTAAAACAACGGCGTTTTTCCAGTCTGCAGGAAAGTAGCCGTGGCGAAGACAGGCGTTGAACACACTTGCCAGGTAGGCTATGCTCTTCGGAGGAAGCTTCTTCAGCACCAGGTTGGGGATGATGTCTTCACCGGGGGCCTTCTTGGTGTGTAGTCGTGTAATGTGGGCGTGTATTTCTGATGGTGTGGTATGCTGTATGGATGCTTCGACTGTGTGAAGTGTGTTGGAGAGGTATGATTGAACTGTGATGAGTGTTTCATGATCGTCAGCGTTTGTCGTTGTGAATTTATTTTCCAAATGGGTCGCCAGTAATTCGGTTTTCTCTTTGTCAGTTGTGGCAGTCATTTGTCCGTCAGTTAAGATGGGTAGGGGTGTCCTTTGGTCTAGAAGTCGTCGTGTCTCTTTCCATAAGTTGTTGTCGCCCGGAGTCATGTCAGTCAAGTATTTCCGATAGTTCGTGATTCTGTCGTTGTCAAGTTCCCATCGTATGCGTCGGGTCAGGCGATTCAGTTCTCTTTTCTCAAGGGGATCTCTTGTTCTTTGCCAGTGTTGTCGTAGTGTGTTCTTTGTACGGATCATATCCATTATATGTGTTGGTGTCTTGTTGTGGAATAGGTGTCGTTTGTCAGTGAAATGTCGGTATGTTGCTTCATGTACTGAGGTGTGTATGGTTTGTGTGAACGTCCTAACTGCATTGTCAATGTCGTCCGTCGTGCTATAATGATGGGGGACCCCGAGACAGTTCATTCCGTCTTCAAACGTGGCCCAGTCGATCTTCCCCGTGATCAACCTTGGAAGATATTCCTCCTTCTGTGGCCGTGCTAGGAAGGTGCAGATAACTGGGAGATGGTCTGAGTCTAAGTCGGTCAGTGTCTCGTGAAACAGGGGCAAGTTAAAGTTGTGTATCAGTCCTATGTCCAGTATGTCGGGTTGGTATGTTCGTTGAGTTGGGTAGAATGTCGGTTCTTCAGGTGTCGATATTTGTATCCCCAGGTTTTCTGAGATGGATTGTAGTCTAGTCCCGTTGTTATTCTGTCTTCTGCATCCCCATAGCGTGTGTTTGCTGTTGAGGTCCCCGATCATTATAGTCGGTAGTCCTGTGAAAATATGTTCGAAGTCAGTCTGTACCAGTCTTGTGTTCGGTCGATGGTATGCTGATATGATGTTGAGTGTGCCGGAGAGTGTGGTGAGGGTGACTCCAACTGCCTCCAAGTTCTGGAGAGGGGGAATGTTAATCTGTGAATGTTTCAGGTGTCGTTTGATGAAAATGCCAACACCACCGAAACGTGTCGGTCGGTCCAGTCTATATGAACAGTAGCCAGAGAGTTTGAGTTTGTCTGTCGGTTTGAGGTGGGTCTCAGTTATGCATGCAATGTCGACATTATATCGTGATAAAAAGTTGGTTAATGACGGTTGCCTTATCTTTAAGCCGTCCGCATTCCAGTTTAATATAGTTAAATTTTGAAAAGTTCCCAGATTAGGGTTTGCCATGATTCATCGAAAAAAGGTTAGTGAATAAATTGGATAAGAAAGCTTGGATGTGGGGGATGAATGGTTTGATGAGGTTCATGATGAGTCCAGTCAGGTCAGTCGTTGCCTCAGAGCTAATTCCATTGTTTGCAGTATTAGGTTGCGGTGGTGTTGGCCTACTTCGATTTTTGTCAAACCAAAAGTTCGTAGGTGGTTTGGGCTCCGGGGAGGTAGGTGCGTATGGTGGTGTATTGGGTGTGTTGGCTGAATGTGCGTGTGTGTGTTGCGGAGGTTGATTTGTATTAGTGTGAAATGTTTGGCTTGCGGTGGTGCCTGCGGAAATTGACTGTAGTTGCCGTTTCGGTGGTCGTTTCAGACAGCCTCCAAAGTTGGCGGTATGGTCGCCCCCACAGTTGGCGCACTTCGGTTTGTCAGTTTTTTGGAAAGGACAAACTTTATAATGGTGATTCCCTGCACACTTAACGCAGGTCGACTCAAGGCGGCAGTAGTTCTTGGTGTGCCCGAATTTTTGGCAGTTCATGCATTGAGGAACGTGCAGGGACCGGCGTCTTTCCTCCACGTGGATACGACTGTAATATAGTTTCGTAAGTGAAAATATGGCTTTTCCCTGGTCGGTATTAGTCAGTTCGACTGCGCACAATGGCGTGGGCATTTTGTCTCTATTGTGCAACCTGGTGACCGAAATAACTGGGTAGTGAGGGAGCAATTCATTTTTGACGTCTTCTTCACTGAACGCGTATGGCACACCTCGGAGAATCACCGATACATTTTTAGTTTCTGGATTAACATAAGTATAATAGTTAATTTTATGCGTATCGTAGAATTTTGTCAGGGCCCTAAAATCGTCTGACGAGGTCGCTTGAATTTTAATTTTTTCTTTTAGGCATTGTTTGGTTTCAAACGGTGATGTAGCCACCTTTAATATGTCAGCTGTTATTTCTTTTAGGTTATTGTAACCTATAATAAAAATTGGAGGTATTTTAATTTTTTTACTATTTTCGGAATTTGAATCGGCCGGTTGGGGCTTGGAAGTGTGTAAATTGGTTAGAGCGGAATACCTGTTAGAAACTATGACTGGTGAGTTGTAAGATTTATACCTCTTGGTGACGGCGAGGTGTGAGGCGGGTGTCTCCTGGTCAGGCTGGTCTAGGGTCCTCTTCTTGCCACTAAGGCCTGGAGGGTCAACGGCCATCGATGCTGTAGCCAGGGGCTGCTGTGGTACCTGTTTGAAGTTACTTGGCTGGCTGTGGCTGGCCGTGGGCACTGGTGCACTCTCTTCAGCCCAGGAAGAGCGCGCCCCGCTGCAACTCATTCCGTTTGGTGAAAAGGTCCTCTCCCTGATACTTTTCACTGTTTCACGTTTGTACAAACACAGTAAAAACCGCACTATTAATTATTTTTTTGAAGAGCAATTTTATAACACTATTTTTGTTTAACGTGAACAGCTGATCTCCCATAGAATCATTTAAATCTATCCAGTCGTTTTGTTTCTCCGTCTGAACAAGGATTATACTCACATACATACAAAATTGTGAATAACAATACTACTTTCGCGTTAGGCAGTCGAGTAAAAAACGTTGCAATTTTCATATTGTTAGGAAAATAAATAATCAACTATTTTTTAATAATATGACAGATGAACAGTAGCAGACCTTGTCGATATGGATAGTGTTAGTGTCGGGCCATGCGGGATATTTCACATTATCTACAGAGGTCTGTGTGCTCCCATTTCAAAAACACTTGTTCCTAAAATATCATTGGGAACTTTAAAATATGAAAATTATGCATTATATGATGCTATCCATGTTTGCATGCAGGCATCCATTTATGATTAACATAAGGCCTTAGGCGGCCTTGTCGTTAGCATATTTTAAAAAGTAAAGAGAAGAACGATAATAAAACAGTTATTTTACGGTGTTTGTGATCCGTGGTTAAGTTAGCTTTGAGGATATATGGTGCTTGGAAGATGATAGTAATTACAAATTGGACTGGTTTTCCCTCTTAAATATAAAATATAGTAAATCGATACATTGGCGCTGAATAAAGTTTTTGTGTTTTTACTTAATACTCCTTAATCCTCATACTTAATTTTGTGACGATAAATTCATTACATTGACAGTTATTAGGATTTTTGAATTAAGCCCCTCTCCTGAAGCCCCCCTTACCTTCAGTCGATATTACTGAAATTTGACAGGTTATGTCCTTATTGTGTTTTGACTTCAAATATGAAATTTAATGTGGATAAATTCATTACATCAGCAGTTATTAGGGTTTTTGAATTGATCCCCCTTACCTGCAGTTGATATTACTGAAAATTGACAGGTTATGTCCTCATTGTATTTTGACTTCAAATATGAAATTTCATGTCGATACATTCATTATATCGGCAGTTAGGGGTTTTGAGTTGAGACCCTACCCTAACCCCCCTCTCCTTTGCCCAATTTGAAGAAGTCAGGTTCAGAAAACATTAATTCCGTTTAAAACTCCGCATTAACTTTTTGACCGATTACATAACTTCCCCTATACTTTGTGTAGCTGGGGAAGTAATAAGAAAGCTAATGTAATGAAATATAGTACTAATATAAATGAACCTTGTATTGTAAAGTTGTAAAGTTCAGTGAACAATATCATTCGTTATTATTTTCTACTTGTTTATAGATTGCCTTTTCATGTAATTACTAACTTTCATCTTCTCAATTCGATGTAGTACATATTTCTTTTGTTTTCAACTAATGTAATAAAAAGAAAGTTAACTGCTTCGTGGTTTAGGAAGTTCACCCATAACATTAAATGAACTTCTACCGTTGGGTTTAATGAACGTGAAAGCTCAGGTCGTGTTCTATAATTGATTTGTTTTATATTACTTTATATACATGGTGTATGAAATATATTGAAGCTAATGGGCTGGTTGTCTGCACCTAGAGACCTAAGCATTCAATCCTGGACTTCCACCTAACCTTGTCTATTCGTACTATCTGAAGATACTAAGTTTTTCATGAAGGATCTAGTCTCCCAGTTTCATTAGGGAATTACTCACGTGGTCTAATTTTCTGAAATTATCCATTTTAGTCATATCTCTCCCGAAAATATGGAGTCTCGTCCGAACATCTACCCAGGAAGTGCGCTGCCATCTCGTCGTCTCCACATCTGTCACAGATGGGACTGTCCTTGACTCCTATAATATGTAAGGACTCCTGTAATGAATGTATTTCACATTAAGGTTCAAAATTTTCTTTTTATTAGCCCAGCTATACGAAGTATAGAAGTTACGTTATGTGATGTAAAAAATTTACACACATTAAAATTATTAATATTTTATAAAATCAATTATTATTATTTGTATAAAAAAACAGCTGTTAGGAGTGAATAAATATACAAAAATGGACTAGCTGCATTTTGTTTTGAAACGAAATGTGAACCACCAATGAATGAAGAACAAATGACGACGATCAGCTGTTTCAAATAGAGAGAAACATAATATGTTTCTCTCTATTTGAAACAGCTGATCTCAACTCCATATTATGGAGTTGAGATGTGGAAGTGGACAGTCTAGAGAGAGAAGTGTTTTTAGGGTTAAGGTGTAGTGAACCAGTCTGAGTGAGAGAAGATGTAGGAGTGAAAATAACAGTGAAGTAGATGCACAAAGGTACTTTTATTTATTAATATGTCTATATGCCCAAAATAACATTGAATACAATATTTAAAAATAAAAGAGGCTAAATTAGATGTAGAAATTAGTTTGTAAGATGTTTATTGTAAGTAATTGATTTTTTATTTCATATTGGTATTTTGATTTTATTTATAATGTAGGTTTAGGTAAATAAACCCAATATTTGTTCTCTTATTCTATGTATTAATTTTCCCTGCGAACCCAATAAGGTAATTTATACCTTTGGTTTAGATTTAACGTTTTTGCAAATTTAGAAAAACAGTATGGCATCTCATCATTATATTTAGAAGAAATCCAAATGAAATAATTATTAATTGAATTTTTTTAAATATGTGCACTTTCTTCAAAATTGCACGTCTTGTTGAACTTTCGATATTTTTTTAGGGCCCTTTTCGGAAATTACTTTAGAAATCAAAATTTAGTAGAAGACCAGCTATAATTTCTACAGGAAATTAGGTAATTTCATTTAATTATACTATTCATTATTAATTTAATTTTATATTTATTCAACATTTATAAATATTTTTTTATTATCACACTGGATTCAGTTTTGCTAAAAAACAAGACCTCCAGCTCATTTTATTGTAGGCTGCTGCACATTTCTTATTGTTAAGCGTAGATAAAAAAGTATTAAGGAAGCAAATATTACTAATAGTTACGACATATAATAATGTTCTCTGGAAATTGTCATAAAGGTCCTGTACTTCTTTCACTAGACTGCCCATCTCCACATCTCTACTCAGACTGTCACACTATTAGAACAGATGATCGTCGTTTTTAATAATCTTAATGTGTGTAATTTTTTACATCACATGTGATCTACGATTGTTTCGTTTTCAAATGTTCTTTCTGAGTATAGTGTATGTTGGGCTTGGATAGGAAGTCATTGCTGGGCTATCTACTCCTATGTAAGCAGGGAGGGAGTGGAGTGTGTTTGGCCTGGTTTTTGTGGCTCCTATAATAAGTTTACAGTAACCATTGTTGGTCCCGCTCGCTACCGCTAGATGTCCTCACTAACTTTTTCTTCCTTCTCTCATTTCTCCTTCAGTTACCTTCAATGTAATCTTCTGAGCCTCCTTATTTTTAATGGAGAACAGTTCGCATCTCTGTTCTCTTTTCGCTGTCAAGAAATATTTCCTGAATAGACTTGTGAAAATTAAAATGAAGTAGATGGTTAAATAAGACACTATCAAGGCCTTTCTTCGTATAATTTTTTCGGGAAATTGAATGGAATAAAAAAGTCTTATTTTTGGCCAAAATATCCATATATGCCATTTTTTTTTTTTTTTTTTTTAATTAATTCTGACCCTTTTCGAAGATGGTCAATATGGTGATTAAGCAACTTCACCTAGCCGCGGAAAAACCGTCCATATCTCGGAAAATATGGATTGTGGGAAAATATGTTTCAAACAAAAAATGTTTACGTGAGATTAATTTATAATCTCAAATTTTTTGGTTTGTTTAAAAGACGTACTTTTACCGATCTGCCCCCGTAAAAAAATAATTTTTTCTGTGTTGTTTCAAGAAAAACTCGGAAAATATTGGTTTTCAGAAAAAAGTTATACTAAACAAAAATGTTCATTTTTGCATAATCAACAATTTCCATGTGTGTAATTTTGAGTTTCTGCATTATTGAAGAATTTTTTTTCGACGGGCTGTAACTCGAAGGGGATGCATTTTTTCGAAAAAAAATTACAAGAGTAAAAGGGGTAGATTTTAGGCCTAAAAACCATATATATACCATTTGTTTTTCAATTTGGCCTTTTTTCATGATGTATTGGACATTGGCCAGTTTTTGGCCATGTAATGGGCCCCAGAAAAAAACCGCGGGCTGCCACGTCTCACAAACTTGTTTTGACCCATTAACAACTCATACACGAAATTTCTGCTTCGTTTACTGGACTATTTAGTCTCACAAATGTCTTTATGTATGTTTACAAACATGAACTATGTTTCACCCACTAGGGCATTTTCAAAGCTCACTTATTCCAGTATCCACAGGTTATATCACTTGATATTTTTTATAATGTTGTCTATTTCACATATATAAAGCTGAAAATGTCTGTGCGTTGTACCGCTATAACTCACGAACGGCTTGATGGATTTGATTAATTTTGTTTTTAATTGATTCGTCATCGTCTGTGGAAGGTTATAGGCGTATTAGTACCTCAATATCTGGTCCATCCCAGCATCCACCCACGCAATCTTTGTAACTCAAAAACCACTGCAATGATTAATGAGGAATCTTTTTGAATAGATAAGTTTTATCTACCGGAAGGTTAAGGTCTATTTTTTAATCAACCCCTGGTCCATCCCAGCATCCACTCACGCAATCTTTGTAACTCGAAAACCATTGCAACGATTAATGAGAAATCTTTTTGAATAAATTAGTTTTAGCTCCAAAGCTAGCGTTACTACAGTTGAAGGACTATAAGCCTTATTCCGTATGAATAATTGAAAATTATAACATCCTGAGTACTGTCGAGGAACTGAATAGCCTTATAGGAGATATTGGGAGAAAAGTCAAAGTTCCCCGGGCAACGCCGGGTATTACTGCTAGTATACATATATAAATAAAGTACTTTCGGTATTGCAACCATCTTCAGCCACGACTTGACAAAACTAAATGGAAGTTCAAAAGTCTATACTATCCGAATTGTCCCTTCTGCAGCCCCCACGGGGTTTTTTTCCTGGCCTTCCTCTACAGTAAACTCTTAAAAACAAGGAAAACATTAAAAAATAAAATTTCGTCTCAAATTGAAATCTTAATAATAAAAGAAAAATTTTGAAATAGTATTTGCTGATTAAAATACAAATATTTTACATACGTTTATAGTTAGTTGTTAGTAACTAACTACGTTTATATATAAATAAAAATTATTATTATTATTATTTTTATTATGTGTTTCACAATATCTTTGCAGAAAATGTTAAGTATCAATAGTCACATGGCGGGATTTTTACAACAGAATTGTTTCATGATCGAAGGTAATCGTCACTCTGAAGAAATATTATTTCTTTATTTTTAAACCTGCAGATTTTTTCTTTTTATTTCATTTTTTTTCTATTTTCTTCCTCACTTTTTTTATATTTTATGGTTTCTAAGCCATTCTTGAGAGCTTCAGTCTTTTGTATTATAGTTATTATTACGTCTTGGCTTTAATGTCACTTTTTTGAAAGGAAATAGTTTATGAACTTAAGTTTAATGGCACTTAATTTAAAATTTTTTTGTTCCTTTTTCCTTGGGTTCTTCATTATTTTTGGTTGAGAACTAGGTTTAGAGGGTTATTATTCAGTTTTTATTTATTAGGTGGTTAATAATACTTTAGCCCTAACTCAGGAGGCATATATAAGTTTTTATTATGAGAGAAGGCTTTATATATATTTTTTAAGTACCATTTCACACTTAGAATCTTACATTATGCCTTAAATCAAATGTTTATTGTTCAACAATTTCTTCAGTAGGGATAAATTATTTTTTATAAAATAAGAATTATAAATCAGGAATACTGGTCCCTCATAAATCTGAGATGTGTTTCATTTTATCCAATAGCTTTCTTTTTGTATTCTAAATATATTTTAACTCTTTTTTCAGGTTTTAAACTTCCAAATCTAAAGAAAAACTTGTTTGCGCTTTCCTCTTTTATCGCGAGAAACTGAAAGATGAGGGTGAAGATGATCAAGTTCACACTAATATATGTATATATAACTATGAGTGAATGGAGAAAAAAAAAGTTAACATATATGCAATTAGCTAAAAACGAGAGAAAAACAGTGACTAGGGAATGTCACCACTGGGTGATTTCTCCCCTCATGACATTTTGACGTTGCCATTACCTCTTTATTAGCACATTTGCGTGTTGTATTTATGTGTATACAGTTGTAAATAGCTATTTGTAAATAAAATAAAAAAAAAAAAAATAAAAAAAAAAAAATAAAAAAAAAAAAAAAGAAACGGACCTATGCAATAATTGCATCCATTCAATTTGAAAAACATTTCCTATATCACTATTCGTTTCGATGTGAGCTGCTGGTTTTATGATTAGTCTGGTCAGAAGTTGACCATGTTATCATATTTTTTTCTTTGTTGGAGTCCTTGTCTGTTAGGTTAAAGTTGATCAGTTGATCACTCGTCTATATATCTCTAATCTCCAGTTTGACTGCAATACTGAAAGATTGGGCTGGGAATCTACAAATAACACCATTTGTTAAATTTTGAGAAATTGATGAAAAATTGAGAAGAATAAAAGATATTAATAGTATTAGAAATTAAAATCCCGTTCTCAGTGTCTAATTTTTTATATAAACAATAATCAGTATTCCTGTATATTTGTCCTAATTAAATTATACATTAACAACAATTATATACATATATATATATATATATATATATATATATATATTATAACATTTAAAAAAAATTGAAAGTAACAAACATTTATTCTACTTTAATTTTTTATGTTATAGATGGTTAAATTTTCTTCAAATTATTCTTTTATTATTGGCATTATCGATTGTATCTAATATCGATTTATCATCTGTTGATATGTTTTATTATATCTGCATACATGGCGGGCTCATGTGCGCAAGAGTGACGAACGAGCGCTCTGGTAGACCATATGACCTTGTAGTTAAAGCCCGGGCATGAGTGATTCCCCACTTTCCTTTTAAATTTAACTCTATTCTGGATATTTATGTATAGTGATGTAAACTGATTCTATGACTTTCCCACACATATGATTACTCTTACTATTTAGAATTATGTCCTTTTCCTGATTTGAAATTATGTTGTTAGATCTACTAACAATAATTAAAGTTTTTGTTCGTGAAAGCGAGATAAAACTGAAAGATGAGAAGCAAGAAACTATCAGATTCATGCTGAAATAATTATGTAAATAGAGAAAAAAAAAATGTTTATATACATGAAATAATTGCAGTTTGAAAAACATTTTCTTTATTAGTATTTCTTACTCGACTTGGATTGTTTTTCCGCTGTACTTTGCCACGATTGTGGCTACTATTACACTGTGATAATTGTTACAATTGATGGCGTCCTTGTTGAGGTGGCAATCAAATCCTTAGGATAATCCTTTGCAATGAAGAAAAACGTAAATAATATTAACATCCATCATCTCATCGTGATCGATTATTTTCGTAATAATTAAATATTATCCAAGCGATTAGTGTCAGGAAGTTATTATTTCTTAAATAAGTATAATAAGGAAGTTTTTTTTAAAACTTTCCTTGAAATAGACATTGTGAGTTATATAATTGATACAGTTTTGGAATAAAGCTGAAGAATTTTGTGAAAGCAAACTTTATCTTTGTATTGCATAAATATTGAAATTTTCCAGGTTTACTGTTAATAATAATAATTTTCATTTCTGTTCCAAGCCGATTCGAGTTATTGATGAAGCTAATGTTTTGTTGATGTCCTTTTTCAGGAGTCAGTCGAAAGCGTCCTACCTCAACTACAGGAGAGAACCCAAGGACAAGGAGAAGGGTCTTCCTGACTTCCAGGGTAGCTACAAGAGGACCATGTCGCCCTCCGGAGGGAGGATCATCGACACTCCAGGTAGCTTCTCCTATATATCATATTTATAAGTATAATACATACAACCCAGTCGAAAGACTTAGTGAAGATGCTCCTGCCACCAGGCGTTGAAGTAGAAGTGTTGGTCTCAATACCGCACTAAGTGAGTGACAAAAGAGCGCTCTGGTAATAGACGATATGACCTCGTAGTTAAAGCCCGGGCATGAGTCATAATAACTATAATAACTAACTTGCCCTAGTCTATTTTTGTGAACAATATTTTTTCCTCCAAGTTGATTTTCCTCACCCCAGGGTAAGAAGGCCCATATCCAGTACGAGAAACACACTCATGCCTCCATTGGAGTTGTGCCAGAGGTGAGGTAACATAAACAAAATGACAACTGAAGAAGTCCTAAATTTTACCTACCTAGAATCAGTTGCGCAAATCTGAAGCTCAATTTCTCTTCCAGATAAAAAACCTAAGAACCTCAGGCGGATTACGAACCCGCGACCTTGAGCTCAGTAGGCAATCACGCTATCTCACGCCCTTTCTTCTTACTTTTGAAAATAATTCAAAGGGTTAATGATGAAGGTTGGGTTATATTTAAAACTAGTTGAAAACCTATCTTCAGTTTGAATTGCTGGCTACATTTTGAAAAATATTTATATTATAACAGTAGCAGTGTAACTGTTAAAATATTAATTTCTCCAAAGCAAAATGGCCAGCTTTTACATGTTTATAATTAACCCATTCCATTTATGTAGGCTTATTTACTCTCTCAACTCAGGAGTTATCTATGCCACCGGTACATAATTATATTACACGTGTATTGTGTATTTAGTGTATTGTGCGCTTGGATTTATAAAGTAATTGGATACCTAACAGCATTCCTGGACCATTTTATTTATTTTTCAAATTGGGTTTCAGTAACTCAATATCTATTTTGTTATGGATGTACTGTAATTTTTATTATCAACCATTATGCTTTTTCTATGCAATAATTTTTGTTATTAATAATAAAAGTGTTTGAAACGTCCAAATAACTCTCAGAGTTTGACGACTACAAAATCAAATAAATAATGTAATAATTGTTTATAATTTTACAGAAAAACCAGTGGAACAAGCAGCAATCTTAGCTGAAAATGAGATTGAGAAGGCTGCTTTGAACGAGGCGCCAAGTGAACTGTCAAAAGAAGGGCAGGAGGAGGTCGGTAAGGAAGGATCCGAAGGAGCTAGTCAGCAGAGTGTGAACTGTGATAGAGGGGAGATGATCTGGAAGACACTGCCTCGGAACTACCCATCAGGGGTGGCTGCAGTCAGTGGCAGCGGGGGTAGTGGTCCAACCAAGAGGGTGGGTCGCACTCCTCGAGCACAGTCCGACCCAACCTGCTCCGCCAAGCCTGAGAAGAAAACAGTCTCTGCCTCCACACAGGACAATCTGGGTAAGCATTAGCTTAAAGGAAGTCTTAGCAGCTCTTTTGTGAAATTAACCTTAAATATTAGGGTACATGTGCTAACATTTCTAATTTTCTTCTGTAAAAGCACTGCTTTGGGACAAAATATATCGATGGTGTTGAGCGAAAAGGGCCAATCTGATTTTTTTCATTCGGACCTATCTGATTTCACCCTGTCAAGGTCATCAGTTAATTTGGGCCTATCTGCAAGGGCCAAACCGAAATTATCTAAAACCTTGAAATGAAAAAGGGCCAAAGTGTTTGGTGTTTCGGGCCAAACTGCATTTTTTTTAGTTTTAGAAACATTCTGCAAGTTGCAGATTGGCCCTTTTCGTTCAACACCATCGATATATTTACATAATTATTTATATATATATATATATATATATATATATATATATATATATATATATATATAAATATATAAATATATACATATATATATATATAATATATAGGTAAAGAATAGATAAATACTCGTATGTTTAAAAAAAATTGATGAAACAAAACTATAAGCAAAGCTTATAGATAATGTTGCCCAAACATCTCGATAAATTCCTTTTGATTGATTTCCGAGTGCTCCAAGATTGGCAATAAGACAATTTTGAAGGAATATCAAGTTCCTTAATATGTCACTTTCAATATTCAAATTTCTTCTTAAGTATGATTCCCTTTCAACTTTCTAATAAGTTTCGCTTTTGAAGTCACTGTTGAAAACTTTGAAAACCCCTGCATCACACAGTCCCTAAGTCGTTTGTGAAATAAAACTTTCAATTATTAATAATAATACTTCTACAACACTTTTTTTTTTTTGTGTGTGAGAAGAATTGTAGAATTGTCAGGTTTATTTCCTCAAAATAGATTGAAGAGATCCAAGTTTTAGATGAATTTCACCTTAATCCATTTTAATTAAATTTTATATTTATATATCCTCCTGGTTTAAACAACAAATGTTCTTAATCTGGGCTGTCACTATTCAACATTTACTAAAGACATGTGCGCAGATAACTGTTCCCTCAGTTTCTGGACTCGGTTATTCTCTTACAATGACTACATTTAAAAAAAAAAAATGTTTTGTCTACTTATACAACTTTCCTGTAGACTGTTTAGCCTCATTTTTTTCCTTCTTATATTCGCTTCGTCTTCTTTTATCATTTTTTCAAAGAAAGTAGTGTTTCCATTTCATCCCTTAAAGTTCTTATTTATTTCTCACTTCTGTACTCTTTTTGACAGTTGCACGTTCTTCACCAATTCCTTACTTTACTTCTATTCCATATTGTTGTTTTCCATTTCTATATTTAAGCAAACTTTATTATAGATCTTGGTTTCCATTTCGATGGATTGATTCTAAAGACGAATGTCCCACATCTTACTTCTAACATACCTTTTTGTGTGTGTGAGCACATTTGTCAAGAAACAATTCTTCATAGATCACTTCAAATTATTATATAGTTTAAATATTATTACAGTCGGGCTATAAGGAAATTATTATTATCATTTCAATTTACAAATTTCGTGAAAAAGAGTTTTTGATTATATTTGTCATAATTAAGCCATCGATACCAACGATTAATGTTCATATACAAAATACAAAATATATGATAGGAATTAAGGAATATATGAGGAAATAGTGAAAGTATAAGTGAAAAAGTATATCAAAATTAAATGTTATAAATTATTTAAAACACATAAACCTAATAAATACTTACAGTAAAGAAATAATAATATAAGTAAGTGAAATCGACAAAATAGAAATAAAGTATTGATGATGTATTATTTTCTTGAAAGAAAAAAAAAGTTAAATATTTTTAAAAAAATTAATGGAACAAAAGCAAGAATGGAATAATATGTAAGGATAAATACAATGATATTTATGTAGTTAATAGAAAGTTATGGTTTTACTATCTTCAAGGAAATAAACTGTTTCTTAGGTCTCTCTGGGATTTTCATAGGTTCATATTTTTCCGGCAGTTCATCTGTAGATGTTTTTCTCTTTTCCGAAAACGCGGGGTTTACTAAGATCTAGCCGTTCTCAATACTTGGCTCTGCAAACTTCACCCCCTCCCTCACCCGACGCCTACCAGAACATATTTCATTTTTTCCTTATCAGAATTGTTTTTGGAACTAGGGCACAATCAGATTGCTCGCTCCAGAGCGTCAGTATCCTAGAGTTGGCGCTAATCACAGGAATCAGTGTGCTCAATGTGTTCTTTGAAACGGATGTATAATCGCCCTGAAATATCGTCAAGAAAAAATACACCTCCTGAAGATTTACTGTGCAAATACGAACATAGGAAAGGACAGCTCATTTTTTCACTTTAGTTTAGGTATAGTTGCAGTGAGTAGTGTCACCATATATATATAATATTTTATAATCCTATATCCCGCCTCTAATTCCACGACACACTCACAAACCCATAGTTAGGGGGATATTTTATGTAGAAAATAATAAATAACGATGTATTAATATAATGTTGTATAATATAATGTAGATAGAGAATGTTAAAATTGTTTAGAACTTCATGGACCCAAATAAGAAGCTTATAGAACAAATAGACTAAATGGAACATTCTAGAAGCAATGGCTTCTATAACGTATACTTTAATATATTTTCTATATAAGAATTGTGAAATTATGTATGGTGTAATCATGATAAATATATATAGTAAGATATGGTAAAAATAATATGTAAAGATAAATACCTGTAGATATAGAAAAGTCAGGTTATGTATAGACCTTTTGGAACATAGGTCCAGAACATTCGATGGCGCTATATATAGTTGAGATAGTCACTCATAGAGATAGTCAGTCACAGATAGTCACTCATAGGGATAGTCAGTCTAATATAGTCAGTCACATATAGTCAGAGATAGAGCCATAGATAGACACATATATTTGATATAGTTATTCAGTCTCACTCACTATTACCTTGTTATTGTAAATTCTTGTAAAAGCACAGTCTGTTCATTTTATTTATATCCAGTTTCTTTATTGTTCCTCTGTGTGAGCTGTTGCCCTGTGGTCAATTGTAAGTAGCAAATATATATAAATTTATGTAACTTGTCTGACTTTCTTTAATTTTTTATTACGATCTGTCCGACCTTATACATGTAAAAACGCCTGAAATCGCATTTATATTATTTTTTTATTAATTTCGTAATAAACGGTAGCAGATTCGTAATAGTAGGTAGAATGCCATTACGATGGTTGGTTCCACAGAGGACTGGGAGAGGGAGGTTGGGAGATCGGGTTGGCCAACTCAAAATCTATCAATTTTTTTTAATGGCTGATATTTATTTTTCAGATGAAGTTGGCCGAGAGGAGAAGGGAGTGGTGGTAGTTGTGGGCAGATCGCAGAGCGAACGGACGGCAGCGGAGAGCCGGCGAGGCGAGGCCGACGGGGAGCCGAGGGTGAGCGATGCCTCCTCCCAGACCACTCCAGCCCCCTCGCCGCCCCCAACACCGCCCCGGCGACACACTATCGAGGAGATGGAGTGTGAGCAACTGAGCAGGGACCTCGCCAACCAGCTCTCCCCCAGTCATAAGCTCCATGGCATCCTAGGTACATAGCTATACAACAGGCCAAAGTGACGAAAGAGCGCTCTGCTAGTAGGCGATATGACCGCGTAGTTAAAGCCCGGGCATGAGACACAATAACTAACTATAAGTATTACATCCATCTAAATTATATTTTTACCTTCCTTGACCTTAATAATGTAATAAAAAAACGAAAATGAAAATATTTCCGTCTTTATGTATATGGTATATTGTAGTTTTTGTAAGGAGTTCAATAAGATTTGTTATTTGTAAATACATTTTTTATTGAGCAGAATTTGTATTTAATTTATATTAATTATGATTTTTGATGATGCCCGGGCATGAGTCATAGTAACTAACCAACTAAAACTTATATATATTCGTTCGTTAGATGCGGGAAGTTTGGATACCTTCCCGCCAATTTGGTGTCTGTTACTGAGCTCTTAGTAAACAAAACCTTTACTCTTTTCTTAATTATTATTTTTTATTCAATGTATTCAGAATCATGCCCTGTACAATAGAGCGTGTTACACATCATGCCATAGAATTATAATAATTACAGAAAGTTGGGAATAAATAATCTAAATTAATGAATAGGTGTATAATGGCAGAATAATAAAATAATAATGCATAGGGAATAAAAAAATGGCGAAGAGAGAAGTAGGATGCTGCTATAAAAATAATTAAATGCAATAAGTATTTGCACAGTAATAAGGGAACATTAAATGCAACATGAGGAGACACATTGAATAGAAATGTGTACATAAACATTTTATATTACAAAAGTTATAATTTATAAAAGATAATTTCAATTCTATAGTAATTAGAAAGCATAGTAAATTGTATATAAATACGTAGACAATGTAAGGTTCCGTCCATAATTTACATAACTATCTACAGGAAAATGTTATGTAACGTAAAAACTATATTATTTCACTCGTATTTTAGTTTAAAAATATAAACTATAACAATAAAAGAGAATCTCTTTAATTCCTGAATGGCCGAGATGTGCTTCTATAAAGTTGTCGTGATAAACCTGTTTTTTCGGAAGAGCGATTTGAGTAGTAGATTGGACAGGAGAAATGGTAGAGAATATAGGAGAATGGGGTCTATTTTAGTTGTAATCTGTAGAGTGTTGTGTGAGGTGGTTCTGCGTTGAACAACCAATCGGAGGAGAGTATGAGGGCGCCAGTAGAGTTAAGTAAGTCTGAAGCTCCTCCCTTGGCCTAACTAACTCACGAAAAGTAAAGAAGAAAAACTATTTATTTTGGGCCGGTATTCCTGTGCCTTTCAGTAGAGCTGTTTGAGAACAGTGAGGACTTCAATTGGTGGATTGAGCCAATGATTATATTTCCAAGATGTTTTAAATGCTTCTGACAGTAATATGCTAATATTCTACGTGTATATTATTCAATAAAACCAACGTGACATACTCTACATAGATTACACGTAAAGTGTATCGAATATTCTACTAAATGGTGAATATTATGACAGAAGAGCTGTCAGATCTGGTGTCAAAGGCCCTGCATTCTGTCGAAGAGTTCATAGTTTGTCTTTATCTGCTTAGTCATGTTTCTTGTAACATTTTACAAGAATATACCTATTTCAAAATGTGGCTTCGCTGTTTGGTTGTGTAATATTGTGTCGAGTTGGAGAGAAGAAATGGGCAGGAGACAAAGTATTTTAGTCTCTACGATGGTCAAAAAAGAATTTATAAAAAATTATCATTATTGGAAATTTACAATTCATAAGATCAATTTGTAATCATAATTCATTTCTTTTAATGTTTTCTACTTTTTTACACGCTTCAGGAGAAATTAGAGGAGCCCCTAGATTAGAAAGTAAGTTGTTTAAATTACTTCGTATCTTCTTACTCATTCTGATGTACGTATCTGTAAAATTAATAAAATAACATAAATAACAACGGAACTGTAATAAGAGTACCATCAGATATGCCTATATTTCTCTATTGGAACGTCATGCAGTTCAAACACAATTATGGGCACTCATGTGATAACAATACTCATGTGATAATAATATAAAATTATATAAAATAGGTTACGTGTTTCTTAGAGAACGTGAAATGAAAGGTTTTCAGCAAGCTTAGACAGTTTCACCTTTGGCTATAAACGCAAGGAATACATCAAAGTGTACATTTCCATCCGTTGCGTAATATAAAAACTATCGCACACTATTACTTTCTTCTTCCGCCTGATGGAAAACTTCTAATTCCCCTCCCCTCCAAAAAAAAATAATAAATAATATCTGCCTCCATCTTGCACATTTTCTACTAGTGATGTGCCTAAAATATTTTGTCTCTTTATTTTAATTTTAAACGGCAATTATGTCCTCTATTGTTGACTTCATTTACTCAATAACTGATATTCTGTCTATGAACACTTTTTTTTTTTTAGCTCCTGGTCCGGAGGTGAAGAGAACAACGGACTATGTGTTTGGTCTATTCAGGATGGACTATATGCCAAGATCTAGATCTTCCTTGGTGACCCCGTCTACAACGAACTCCAGCAACAACATAACGAGTCAAGGGACAACAACAACAGTATCAACACAACAACAGACCTGCACAACTACGACTCAACAACAGACGACCAGTACAACAATGGTTCAGTCTGTAGGGTGAGTTTTCTCAAAATTGATCTTATCTTTTTTTTAGCGACGCTTCAATAGAGGTAAACATTTTATAATTAAAGTTTTATGGAGTCATTATAGAGAGTTATAAGAGCCATACTTTAATAGGATAGAGCGGGTTTTAACCATATTTCATGGATAATTATGAAGCGGTTTCAACACCTAAAAAAAACAAGAACACTCCCGTTCCTCCAAAAAATGTATCCTTTCCAGTCCTATCACCGACTCAGTAGGGCATTACAGAGAGTGGGGACCCTATTAAAACGGTTCAACGAAATTATTTTATATAACTTTCAGAATATGTTGGAATATAATTAGCTTCAGAAGCCATAAGCTGTATTTATTGCTTCCCCAACTATACGAAGTTTAGAAATTCCAAAAATGAAAAGTAAATTTCTATGTTTGTCTGTGAACACGATTACTCCCTACAGAATGAATCGACACGAATTGTGTATGTGTATCCAGAATCCCATAGGGACGAATGAGTATTCATTTACAGACAAAGAGGAGGGGAGAGGCTCAACAAAAAAACTCTAATAACTGTCGTTGAAATGAATGTATTGACACGAAATTTCATATGCAAATTCATAACCCTATTCATTTTCTTGGTCAAGTGAAAAGTGAGACCTGGTTCCGCTTTGTAAAACTGCGCAAACACGACTTTTTATATTTAAATATATTTAAAAAAAAAAATGTTTAACGCCCAAACGTATAGTAATTCTTCCCTTTGGCTGTTAAAGGCTGGGGGAAAGGAGTATAAATTTTATTTTGGCACTCAGGGGGCCACATTACCAAGGTTATTTAGAAACCTCCGTGGCCCCGGGAGAGAAGTTTCGTATAAAACTCTCTCCCGGATGGGATTCGAATTGTTAAGTCCATGCAATGAAAGTATTATGCTCTAGACCACATGGCCACCACGACCTCTAATATTTAAATATACAAGATGCCATTAAAACATACGATTTTTTGACATTTTATTATTTCTCTATTCACAATTTATCTGTAGACGACATTCATATGTGATAGTAAGGTGTTGTGGTATGAGATTTATCATAGTAATAATGATAGTTAATTTCTATGATAAATCTCATCACACATCTTACTATCACATATGAATGTCGTTAGAAGCCACACCAATTAAACCGGTGATGTACCACTGATGATGACACATCTGCGTTGAAACCCTGTTCTAGAGTTAATAAAAAAGTGGTTATGACACGTTATTTTTACACAAGTTGAGAAGGCCTTTCGAGCTTGTAAACCTGAGGAATTATGCGACCCGGTCAAGGTACGAAGCACTCACCTCTCCTCCTTATTTTCTTTGGCTTGAGCATGCTTGATACCATGCGAAGCCGGTCGTACATAACCAATAAAACAATTTTAACATAAAGACGACGTATTTTTATTTATTTGATAAAAAAATATGTTACTATTTCATTTAATTCTTAATTCTAATGTTTGCATTACAATGATCTTTTCTGATTTCTTATGTGTGTTTTTTCTTTTTCTTTAATTATAGGAAAGAATGTGATGCGCTGACTACGAACAACACGCACTTTACAAGTTCAGAATGTAAAGCACGGTTGTTGTCTATGGCCAGTACGAACAACGTTCAAACCACCGACAGTACCATCTCTTCTTCATCCATCGGCACTCTTCAGCAGAAGAAGGTACAGATATACTGGGTGTACTGTGTGTACACCTAGGTCCCTAAGTATGTAGTGTATTTCCCTAGTGGAATTAATTAGGGTAAGTGTTTTAAACGAGACCTGGCAGAAACTTGGGACCGCCATTTAACGTCCAAGGTTTTCATACATCCCCGATAAGAACCTAAGATCCTTGCTGGGTTTTAACCTGTGATCTTAAGCTCACGCTATTCTTGAGCTACTAACGCCCCAAGAAGAAGATATAATTTATACTACTATACATAAGTTGTAACAGTCAAGGTGGACTAGACGATGAGGTCTATTATAATTGTTTTTTGATAAACAAATAACGCATCACAGTTTGTGTCATCGTATCACCAAGCAACTATCAACAAACAGGTTTTAATTGTTTTTTTGTTGTGGTGATTGGCTGTTCGCGTTGTGACATAACCTGTCTGTGATATATGAATCACGAGACATGATTTTCCAAGTGCCATGTTACGACATCATTGTATGTCAGTTAAAGTAATAACTGATATTGATTCCTCTACGGACTTCCATGTAATGTTAACGTTTTCCGGAGCGTAAGCAGCACGTTTGTTCTTTTGCGTTGTTTTGCGTGCTATAACATCTTATAACCAGCATGATGGAAAATATTATTTTTAAGAAGACAGTTCTATGTCCTTAGGCTTCATATCATCTGAAGATAATAACATCATTAAAAACAAAACTAATTTCTTTTTATTCACTGCCATGTCTAGTTTTTGTGTGTCTACTTTAGACTTGACCTGACTTTGGTGTATTGTGTGACAGGAGGAGCTGATGATGCGACTGTCGCGGAAGCTGTCCGTGCTGCGAGCCGAGTCAGTGGCGGTGACTGAAGAGACTGCGGTGAACGAGGCGCTAGGACTGACGGTGAGCCAGCGGGTCGAGCGGGTAGCTCGACCTCATGAAGTGACCCGCTTCAAGCTTCACGTCATGGAAGTGGGACACATCACCTCTCTTCTCCTATCTCTCTCCGGCCGACTCGCCAAGGTGGAGAACGCTCTTCTCGTTTTACCTCAAGATCACCACGATAGGGTAAGGATCCATACTGCACTACACTTGCATTCATTGAGAGACATTTATAACCAAATAGAGCCCTCATGGCTCCGGTCACTCTGTTTAATAACCATTTGAACAAAATGTAACGCCATTTTATTATGTTATTATTTAAAAAAATGTAACCGGGCACACACGAGCGCGACCCTCTTTTTCCATGACCGAGGTTCGTTGGCGTAGCTAGGCCCCACCCAGATGCCCGGTGCCTAATTAAAAAAAAAAATAATAATATATAACGACAACTCCACCACAGACAAACATTACTGTCAAGACAAAGACATAGAAAACTTCAGTTCCCAGTCAAAACGTTATTCGGATTCAAATTACGCTTTCTTAAAGTTTGAACTACAACGTATGCTGCCTATCGGCGAAGTATGAGAGTTTAGCGAACGGATCGTCGTGCGTATCACAACAAAACGCGCGGCAATTTTAAAATCTCCCAAAAACTCCGCACGGCGGTGCAATGTTTACCTAAAATAAAAATACTATTAAGACTAACTACATATTTTAGAATGTATTCAATGAAAGCCGTAAAAAGTGAAAATAATTGTTTTTAGAGTATATTTAGTGCTATCAGCTGAACGAGAATGAAATAGTAAAAATAAAATTTCAGGCGAAAAAGTGTTGGACCTATTTGCTGAAAAAAAAGAAAAATAGAGGCTCATTTAATTGAGGATACTTATTTCTTACTTACTACTTACTACAACTTATTGTATAAGACTGGATGACTAGACTGACTGATGAAAATTTTAATTGTTCATTTAAATTTGTGTTGATTATTCTGTTACAACATATTTTTACATGCACTAATATTTTGTGTTTGGTACCTGATTGTTAATTATTATGTTTAATTAAATTTAAACTAAAAATATGATTGTGAAATGAAAACTATTACATGTTTTATTATCTCAGTCGTGTTGACTGGCTGCCCGAATTTTAAACGAAATTTCATGTTTTCTGACCTCCTGATTATAAAAATGAAAAAAATAAAATTCTGCTTTTTTTTTTTGCACACCCGATAGAATGAATATATCGACACCAAATTATATAAGTGTATCCAGAATCTTCTGTGGACGACAGCTATTGATTTTCATCCAAATCAGCCAAAGAGAAGAGGAGGATTAGGGGGAGGCTTAACACAAATTTCTTAATAACTGCAGTTGTAATGAATGTATTGGCACGAAATTTCATTTGTAAATTCCTATATGGACGAAACCTATTAGTTTTCAGTGGAATCAGCGCAAGGGGAGAGCGGGATCAGAGGAAGGACTCACTTTTTTTTTGTTATTAGAATGTGGAAACTTGTATATTCAAATTGTTATTAATTTTCATAAATATTTAACTTGTTATTAAATCTATATTTCATTTTTAATTTTCAGAAAGCTTTAGAAGAAAAAAGAGATAAATTATTGTGTCAACTGAACGAAGCGAAACAACTGAAAAGTAACATCGACCAACGAAGCGGGAGTGTTTCTTCAATGCTCTACAATTATTTGACAGGAGAGGAGTATACAGATTATGATCATTTTATTAACATGAAATCGAAACTACTTGTCGATTCAAGAGAAATAGCAGAAAAAATTCAACTTGGAGAAGAGCAGTTGGCGGCATTGAAAGAAACTTTGGATCAAGTTAGATAAACGCTTGTCTTCCATCGCTACTTGTAAATGTCTCTTTTATTTCATTTTTTTTTATTTAATAAAAAAAAAAACATTCTTCAGTTTATTGTTTTAATGACTGAACAAGAAAATCATTTTACCTTTTGTGAATACAATTAGAAAGATGATTTTAAAATTTACTATTTCTTAAGTAGGTATAATAATAAAAGTATGTATTTTGTTGTAATGCGTTGAATGTTATGAATTTGCAATACCTTGTCACTAGTCGACATATTTTCCTGTTGTTTTGTTTTCTTTGCCATTAATTTTGTATGTTAAGTGTACTTTGTAAATACTTTTACCCTTCCCCTCGCTATTACTATTATTTAATTTAGAAATTGTTTTTAAAAACAAAAAATGGATTGTATATTATATTATTTTTTTTTTTTTTGTAATGTGTGCCACAGAAATTGTTGTTTGTTTTCGGCATTGGTCTATGTGTCACGTATATAATTTATATACGTTTTACTTAATATGTGACTTAAGAAAAATTATAAAAAAATAAAAAAACTCCAACTATTATTTTTTATATTTGTATTAAGCCTTATAACATGGTTTTTTTTCTTTAACTAGCGCCTGTAAATATGAATTAATATTTAACAAATTTTAGTTGACATTCATTAAAACTAGATTACTTTTCTGCCAATAATTTGTAAAAGTAATTATACTTTTACATTCTGTAGTTTATTAAAATAAGGGCAATCTCGCAATTAATATATTATAGTTTATATTTATTCTATGTTGTGCCTTTTTTATTGTTTCATTTTCCTCTGATGTCATATTATCCAACAATAACTAATTAAAAAATCTTCACAATGAGTCGTTTTTCGATTCGCTGGTGAAGTTGTTTATTTTTTTATAATTTCAATAAAATGTTGCCTCTTCCATTTGGCGCACATTTTTGTTTTTAAATTTGAGTCAAATGTCAAAGATGGTCTAGCTTTTTTAATTCTTTTTTTTTTAAATAATTTATTGAAGTTTCCTAAAATTGTTAAAACGTGATAGAATTTTTATTATTTTTTTTTTTTAAGACTAAAAATTGTCATAGGTTTTTGACAACCTAATATCCATGTGATAGGTCTAATTGGTGATTACATTTAATAATAGGAACCAACAAATGTTTGGTTCTTGAAAATACATTTTATTTGTGTATGAGATATTTGTGTTTATTAGTTTATTTTTTTAGTCCATAAGTAGTTTCGTTATAAATATAAAAAAATCACTTATAATTGATTGTAATTATACAAAATCTTCTTATGTTTATATGTAAATAAATATATATTTAGCATTTTGGTGCTACTGCATTAAAAAAAAAATGTTTATTTATTTGCCCTTTTCCCCGTTTCTGTAATATAGTTATTTAGGATTAGTTTTGATACCGCATTAAAATCGGTGATGGAATTGGGGTTTGTCAGATCATCCGCGTAACTTAAATTGATAGGTCCCAATTCTATATAATCCAATTCGACATTATTATTTGTATCACATGAAGCATTTCGTGAGTCGCTAGGTCCGAAGCCGGGCACGTGCGAAAACCGTAAAATACAGAGGAAAAACATAAAATCGTATCCAAGCATTCCAGTCCAAACTCCTCCGACGAATTGTCAACGCTCTTTATTATATAAAGTCCTACACAGATATCTCAGTATTCCCTATTAATCCAATCATCCCACAGAAACCTTTTTTCTCATTCAAATCCTCTCGCACAAGACCTTTCCTCTCATGCCCATACTGATATCCTCCCGGCCGCTTGAACAAGAGAGGGCCTCGCTATCTTCTCTGAGGATAGTTAATGATGAAAATTAACTTTCGAGGGAGTGTCAGCGCTGGCTGGCTTCTCCCATCAAGTGACATTGTTATAATTGTTTTTCTATTTTGACCACATATTTGCTTATTATGTATATATTGATTGCAAATAAAATAAAATAAATTGTATTTAATTTTTTTCTGCGACAATGACATAATCTAAACCACTAATATCAGTGAAAATAGTGTAGGAATTCAAAATGGCTGCAAGTGGTAGTTTTGTGGTCTTACGAGAACTTGGAATATTAGACAAAAGCAATTCTTGTTGAGTTTGCTGCGGGGAGTGTTAATAACAATGAATTGTTTCTGTTACATTTTATCTATTTGTACTTCCTAATTGCATTTTAAAAGTTAGTGGTCAAGTTTTAACTCCTGGGTCCAAGACATTATTAAATAGAGAGGGGGCTGAATTAATTAATATTCGGGGGTTCAATTAATTCAAATAAAAAATCAGAGGTCACGTTGACCTGAAATATTGCTCAAAGCCACTACATATATATTTTTTTCTTCTTGGGATCGATGTAATGAATTTTTCTTCATAAGTCGCACACCAGAAAAGTGGAACAGAAAACTCTTCAATTGAACAGTAAATAAATAATCAGGAAAAGGTAAAAACTGTTTACAAGCCTCCCTTAATAATGCAGGAAGGAGACGAATCTCAATATATGTAGAAACAGACATATTCTGAAATTTGTTCAGTCAAATATCTTGTTCACAAAAAGAAATTCAGAATTGGCAAAATGAGTAATAAAAGCAATTTTTTTTTTACCTTTAAAAAATCTATAATTTATCGAAACAGGAAATACTTTTGTCTTCTACTTTTATGGTGAAAGTTGCTGTTAGCAAACCATAAAATATCTTAATTTCAAGGTCACTATTGATATGTGAATCTTAATTTCAAGATTACTATTGATATTACTTGTTCATGTCACCAAAATGAAATAAGTGATTTGCCACTAGATCTCAGCACTGGCTAGGATTTCATTCTTTTTGTACCCGATTATGCACTCTACGAAAATTTTTCAAAAATGTTACTTGGACCATGATCATTGATTCTAACCCCGTCAATTGTTCATGCGAATTGGTGTTGGCCGGTTTGAAAATTCTATATATGCAACAATGTAGTCGGTAAACATGAAATGAAAAGAAAAGAGGCCTCAATCATTGATGAATTCAAAATATTATTGTTTGATCGCCAGCCATATGTATGATTTGTTATTATTTCGTAATTTTATCAATATTTTTTCCTCGTAAATTCCGTTTTCTTCGTATGTTTTCAAAATTGTTTATAATTCCCAAAATTCGTTTGATTTGATACTAGATTTGCCCCACTAAATAAGTTTTGGAGTCACCACATTATATTTATACATAATGTGTTACATATTTAACACACAATTACGCATTCTACCTAATGGGACGGCTTGTGGTATCAGAATATAATATCACAAGACCTCTTAAAAAGTGAAGTAACTAGTAGAACAAAGTGAACAACCAAGAGACACTTTTCTTGTTTGAACAACCGTAGAAACTGCAATTAACATTAGTGAGCTCTCCAATTATCTCAACTCATTTCTGGCACCACATATGAAAAGCAACAAGTCAACCTTTTTAAATAATACTGTTGCCATAAATAAACATGATAATTTTGAGTTGTCACTTTTGAAAACGGAGGTTTGATATGAAAATGATAATAATATAATAGTAGATTTAAAGGTAATCAAAACGAATTGAAGGGTTTAGCAAAAACTACCAATAATTTTTGTTGGATCTCTCATAACTTTCTAGATAAACAACTTTATCATTGATATTTATATCTAGAATGTCACTATTAGGTTATTGTGAGATTGGTCATCATATCAGCAATAAACCATTCAATTCGAGAAAATATGAGCAATAGTACACAATAGTAGATTACTGCAATAAAATATATTTGAATGAACTCAAATATCAACAAGTCCAAATGCTTTAACTTTATGTAGATGCACCACACGCAGAACTCTAATTAGACGTTAAATACAGACACATGAAAGTCACTATTAATAATAATATGTATCATGGATGGCAGGGGGATGACGTGTGCCCTAGTCTTAGTTGCAATCAGCTTTCTTCTTCTTTTTGTGTTTCTTCTTCAACTTCTTTTTGACAACTTCACCCCCATCCGAATCAGAGTCTGAATGAGACCTTTTTTTAAGTTTCTTCCTTTTCTTCTTCTTTCGTGTCTCATCCTCATTAGTTGGTCGATGTTTTTCTTTGGATTTTTTCTTGACCTTTTCTTTAGAATTATCACTGTCACTTTCTGAGTCCGAATCTGAATCACGCTCAGATTTACGATGATCCTTTTTTTTCTTCTTCTTTTTTTTAACTTTCTTTGTTAGTTTGGATTTTATTTTCTCTTGAAGTTCTTGGTCTCTGAGAGCTCTCAAAGGAGTTACATAGTCCTCATCTGTTTCAGAACTCGTACTACTCACGTCTAAAACAATATCTTTATTTGGGTCAATTTTGATGAAATTTCGACACTGATAAGTTAAATGTCCTGAATAGCCACATTTTTTACAGGCAGGGCGAACACTTTCCTTACCTTGTGGAACCAACCGGGCCAAAATATCAGATTCCATCTAGTCTATAGTATACAATAAAACTAATTATGCGTTAAATTTCCAGTATATAACAATCTTTTTAAAATACAAATGAAATATTATTCGTAACTTTGTTTTAGACTTAAAAGAAACTAGGAACAATCTTCACTACTAAATAACCTTCTTTGTTTAAAAACAACGAATCGAATTCTACTATTTCACTATCGATTCAGGATTTGACTAAATATTTTATCATTAACTAGTATTAATTCAAAATGTTTTCCTGAAATATTTATTACAGTACCTAACGATACAATAATGAAAAGAATATAGTTCAACTTCTTGGTAACCCATTTTGCTATTATCTTTGTAGAATTACGTTCTTTACAAGTTTCTGTAAACCCCTCCCCGAATTGGGCCCATGCGTTTGGAGTAGAATGCAAATAGAAAAAAAAATAGAACAATCTTATCTCTCTTACAATACTTCATTCGTACTGCACGTTACCTAAGAATATTATTACGAAATAGTATGATATTTTAAGGCTGCTTAATATGGATATCATCTCACCTATATTCGTTAGATTAAGGACAAATACGTTAAACTTTTCAGATGTTTCCCGATAATAAAGATGAAATGGTGGAAATAAATATGGTAAAATATTTCGAAAACCGCTCTTATTATCTAATGTTCGAAATAGGGATATGATTTATTTGTAAGATCTCTGTCTGTCATCACGTTCTCATTAAAACAATGCTCCCCGAAGACTGAAGCGGTGCTGGAGAGATTGGTAATTATATCATGTCCTCCATCCCTGTTGCCACCGTATAGTCCTTCTGTCGCTCTCGGTCTGCCTCCATTGCTAGTAAGAGGCTCGGCAGATCCGGGTTCGGTGGACCACCCTCGCCCTCATGAAATCCTTTACCTCCTTTTAGTTGTAGAATGAATTTGGTTTCACTGAGGACTAAATGGTTTCTTTGCTATCGTATTTATTTATATATTTTTCTTTTATTATATTTTCTTCGTTTTTATTCTATTTTTTATTATCTTGTACAGGATTAGGAGAGAGTTATAGATGCTCAACATCTAGGCCAGAAGCATCTAAGTACTTTGAGATTTTTGTAAATTGTATTATTGTATACTTTTACATTTCTCCATTTTTGCTTGCATTATAGCCGCCCATTAGCTTTGTATCTCCAAAGAAGTCTATGGTCCTCTGGAGTGGCTCTCGGTGGTAGCCCAGGGCTGCTGGCAGTGCTCCGGCGATGCCTTTCTTGGCCAGCTCCTCCTGATAGAGTGGACACTCCTCCACTCGTGGCCTCATCACTGCCAACTCTTCTCGTCGGTTATCCCTTACGGACGTTTTCCATGGTTCAACCCATTTTTTGATGTATTTTAATTTGTTTTGGTCGTCAACTTTGTTCCACTTGTTGGTCCAACCCAGTTTAACCTTACCATGTAGTATTTGTTTGGAATTCGATTTTGTAAAAATTCCATTACATTCTTCAGCAGCTGAAGTTGAGGGCAGCAAGGTCTGCTTGTTCATTTCCTTCCATGCCTACATATGATGGAACTCACATAAATATCACTGATTTTCCCTTAGATAAGATACAATCTGAGTATCTATGGATTCTACTCACGAGAGGATTATGGGTGTACAATACTTCTTGTAAATATTTATTGTGTGAAGCATATCAAGTCAAACGATTCACCGAAACGTGTTTAAAAATACATGCCTTTTCTGGACATCACGATAAAACTGTTGAGGTTACACAAAACAGAATATCCCAAGGGTTAATATTTTAATTTTTTTTATATGTAGTGCAAGGCCGGATAATCTAATACAATAATTGTATAATAATAATAATAAGGTTAGGTTAGGTTAGGTTTTATGACTCATGCCCGGGCTTTAACTACGAGGTCATATCGCCTACTACCAGAGCGCTCTTTCGTCACTCTGGTGGACATGAGCCCGACTCTACTATGGGAGTCCTAAATTTTGCCCACCCTAAATTTTTATTCATCTAGGGTAGGGGTCTTTAACGAGTACCTGACATCGTACAGGCTCGGGACCATCGCTTAACGTCCCATCCGAAGGACGGCGTGCTTAAGTTTATTTTACCTCCCAGATAAAATAAACTAAGGGCCTCGGTCGGGCTACGAACCCACTACCTTGAGCTCAGAAGTCAAGCACGCATACCACTGAGCTACCGGCGCCCTGTGTAATATTATGTATACATATAGTATAATTTGTAATATTATTACATTTTGCGCCAAATATTAACGGCGCGACAATTGTTATATCTAAAAGTTTGTTTTTATTGACCACAAGCCTGATCTCTCACCAATAATAATAATAAAATTATAAATAAAATAATAATAATATAATAATTATTATTATATTTGAAACAGATGATTTTACTTCAGATCCTATTTAGTGGAGGTTACATTTGCCTCCAGACGTTTTTTTTTTTTCTCTTAGATTTCCATTTAACATTTTAATTCCAATACTTCTCTTTTTCCCTTTAGATAAGTAGTTCAATTAGTTCAAAATGCAGAGAATGTTCAAGTCGGAGCTGGCCGAGAAATTGGTGGGCGATAGATGGACTATCAGTGATCAAGTTACCCAACTGAAAGGAATTGTTGGATTTCATGGTATTTTTTTAAAATTATTACTGTTATATTAGAAAAAAAGGCTTGGTATCTTCCGATCCTGGAGAAGGCACGTATCCTAGCTCTGCCAGGAAGGGGATAAAATCATTAAATGCTTAGGATTCTAGGTATACACCATCCCACATAGTATATACATTAACTGAATCATTAATTGCTTATGGTTCATTGTAACTTCTACATTGAGGGCGCCGGTAGCCCAGTGGTATGCGTGCTTGACTTCTGAGCTCAAGGTTGTGGGTTCGTAGCCCGACCGAGGCCTTTAGTTTATTTTATCTGGGAGGTAAAATAAACTTAAGCACGCCGTCCTTCGGATGGGACGTTAAGCGATGGTCCCGAGCCTGTACGATGTCAGGTACTCGTTAAAGACCCCTACCCTAGATGAATAAAAATTTAGGGTAGGCAAAATTTAGGACTCCCACAGTAGAGTCGGGCTCATGTCCACCAGAGTGACGAATGAGCGCTCTGGTAGTAGGCGATATGACCTCGTAGTTAAAGCCCGGGCATCAGTCATAAAACCTAACCTAACTTCTACATGTTTTTATCACAAAAATCTGGAAAACTTAAAGAGTTTAATAAAAAATAAATATGAATAAAAAATAGTTTCCAATCCAATATTCACTATTTTGTATAAATAGCTACCCACATATAACAATATTAAAATATGATACTTAACATTTTCTGCGGAGATATTGTGAAACAATTAAAAAAAAAAAAATGTTTTTTTTAAGTCGTGGCTGAAGATGGAGATATACCGAATGTGCTCCCCTAATATATTTTGTGAAATAGACAATATTAAAGAAAAAAAAAAGTTTTTCATAATCTTTTAGGCTTACAATTCACTAAAAACTGAGCTTCTAACGAAAAATTGTATTACATATAAAATATCTCTTTTAGTTTTCTTTACAGCTTTTATTTGAAACAATTTTTGATGAGATCATAAATATAAATGGTATCTAGTAAAATGTACTGAAGCCTCAAAGTAATATCAACATCTAATCAGATGTAAGTTAGCACATGTGACAACATTTAAAATGTACTGAAGCCTCAAAGTAATATCAACATCTAATCAGATGTAAGTTAGCACATGTGACAACATTTAAAATGTACTGAAGCCTCAAAGTAATATCAACATCTAATCAGATGTAAGTTAGCACATGTGACAACATTTATAATGTACTGAAGCCTCAAAGTAATATCAACATCTAATCAGATGTAAGTTAGCACATGTGACAACATTTAAAATATACTGAAGCCTCAAAGTAATATCAACATCTAATCAGACCTAAGTTAGCACATGTGACAACATTTAAAATTTCAAGTTCATAGCTATAATCGTTTGTGTGTTAGGGCGCACAAAATCATCATCGTGAAATGGTGAAGACGTAGTCAGGAGATCTTGAAACGTGAAAATCTGTTTAAAACTCTCATTTCATTTTCTCACGATTAGAATACTTTTATTATATGTATAACAAAATAAAAATATAATTATTTTCCCTCTATATATATGTACTAGTTATGATTATGAATGAAAGAAGATTTTCGAATAACTAAACAATGTTTCTCACTTTTTGAAAAAAAGTGTGAGATATGAAGGAATCATCTTCTTTAATGCCCTTCCCCCTTCCTCAAAGAAATAGTTGCAATAAAAAAAAATTAATTCAACTAAAAATGTTAATGTTAGGGAAATCCCTTTATTCGGAAACTGAATTTCTTTTAATTGTTCCAAAAAAAAAAAAAAGGTTCATATAAAAAAATGGAGCATAAGTGGCTGTGCGGGCTAGAGCGTAGGGCTTTGGACGCATGGTATCACCATGGTTGCGGGTTCCAATCCCATCCGGGAGAGCCTTATTTCGTAGAAAGAACTCCCTGCCGGGGTCATGGATGTTATAAATAACTAAATAACACCATGAGACATGGCTAATATAAAAGAAACATGGACAAAAAAAAAACTTTGGAATAAGATACTAGCATTGAATAACAATTTATTATATTCCAGAACTGACGCAAGACTGGATAAAAAAATCAGAAAAAAGAATACGAGAAGAAAGAAATGTAGAAATAAAAGTTCTGATAGATAGAATTAACAAACTTAGAGTGTTACTGAAGAAACAAGAGATGGGAGATTCGGACGCTGTTATGGACATCCTCAAACAAGACCGGGAGGCACACCTCATCTGTAGAACCCAAACTCCTGATGTACGCAGATATGTTATGTTTATTATAGTGATACCTTCATAGACATTGGGGCGCGGAGTCTGTTAGATTCGGACGCTGTTATGGACATCCTCAAACAAGACCGGGAGGCACACCTTATCTGTAGAACCCAAACTCCTGATGTACGCAGATATGTTATGTTTATTATAGTGATACCTTCATAGACATTGGGGTGCGGAGTCTGTTAGATTCGGACGCTGTTATGGACATCCTCAAACAAGACCGGGAGGCACACCTCATCTGTAGAACCCAAACTCCTGATGTACGCAGATATGTTATGTTTATTATAGTGATACCTTCATAGACATTGGGGCGCGGAGTCTGTTAGATTCGGACGCTGTTATGGACATCCTCAAACAAGACCGGGAGGCACACCTTATCTGTAGAACCCAAACTCCTGATGTACGCAGATATGTTATGTTTATTATAGTGATACCTTCATAGACATTGGGGCGCGGAGTCTGTTAGATTCGGACGCTGTTATGGACATCCTCAAACAAGACCGGGAGGCACACCTCATCTGTAGAACCCAAACTCCTGATGTACGCAGATATGTTATGTTTATTATAGTGATACCTTCATAGACATTGGGGTGCGGAGTCTGTTAGATTCGGACGCTGTTATGGACATCCTCAAACAAGACCGGGAGGCACACCTCATCTGTAGAACCCAAACTCCTGATGTACGCAGATATGTTATGTTTATTATAGTGATACCTTCATAGACATTGGGGTGCGGAGTCTGTTAGATTCGGACGCTGTTATGGACATCCTCAAACAAGACCGGGAGGCACACCTTATCTGTAGAACCCAAACTCCTGATGTACGCAGATATGTTATGTTTATTATAGTGATACCTTCATAGACATTGGGGCGCGGAGTCTGTTAGATTCGGACGCTGTTATGGACATCCTCAAACAAGACCGGGAGGCACACCTTATCTGTAGAACCCAAACTCCTGATGTACGCAGATATGTTATGTTTATTATAGTGATACCTTCATAGACATTGGGGCGCGGAGTCTGTTAGATTCGGACGCTGTTATGGACATCCTCAAACAAGACCGGGAGGCACACCTTATCTGTAGAACCCAAACTCCTGATGTACGCAGATATGTTATGTTTATTATAGTGATACCTTCATAGACATTGGGGCGCGGAGTCTGTTAGATTCGGACGCTGTTATGGACATCCTCAAACAAGACCGGGAGGCACACCTTATCTGTAGAACCCAAACTCCTGATGTACGCAGATATGTTATGTTTATTATAGTGATACCTTCATAGACATTGGGGCGCGGAGTCTGTTAGATTCGGACGCTGTTATGGACATCCTCAAACAAGACCGGGAGGCACACCTCATCTGTAGAACCCAAACTCCTGATGTACGCAGATATGTTATGTTTATTATAGTGATACCTTCATAGACATTGGGGCGCGGAGTCTGTTAGATTCGGACGCTGTTATGGACATCCTCAAACAAGACCGGGAGGCACACCTTATCTGTAGAACCCAAACTCCTGATGTACGCAGATATGTTATGTTTATTATAGTGATACCTTCATAGACATTGGGGCGCGGAGTCTGTTAGATTCGGACGCTGTTATGGACATCCTCAAACAAGACCGGGAGGCACACCTCATCTGTAGAACCCAAACTCCTGATGTACGCAGATATGTTATGTTTATTATAGTGATACCTTCATAGACATTGGGGCGCGGAGTCTGTTAGATTCGGACGCTGTTATGGACATCCTCAAACAAGACCGGGAGGCACACCTCATCTGTAGAACCCAAACTCCTGATGTACGCAGATATGTTATGTTTATTATAGTGATACCTTCATAGACATTGGGGCGCGGAGTCTGTTAGATTCGGACGCTGTTATGGACATCCTCAAACAAGACCGGGAGGCACACCTTATCTGTAGAACCCAAACTCCTGATGTACGCAGATATGTTATGTTTATTATAGTGATACCTTCATAGACATTGGGGCGCGGAGTCTGTTAGATTCGGACGCTGTTATGGACATCCTCAAACAAGACCGGGAGGCACACCTTATCTGTAGAACCCAAACTCCTGATGTACGCAGATATGTTATGTTTATTATAGTGATACCTTCATAGACATTGGGGCGCGGAGTCTGTTAGATTCGGACGCTGTTATGGACATCCTCAAACAAGACCGGGAGGCACACCTCATCTGTAGAACCCAAACTCCTGATGTACGCAGATATGTTATGTTTATTATAGTGATACCTTCATAGACATTGGGGTGCGGAGTCTGTTAGATTCGGACGCTGTTATGGACATCCTCAAACAAGACCGGGAGGCACACCTTATCTGTAGAACCCAAACTCCTGATGTACGCAGATATGTTATGTTTATTATAGTGATACCTTCATAGACATTGGGGCGCGGAGTCTGTTAGATTCGGACGCTGTTATGGACATCCTCAAACAAGACCGGGAGGCACACCTCATCTGTAGAACCCAAACTCCTGATGTACGCAGATATGTTATGTTTATTATAGTGATACCTTCATAGACATTGGGGCGCGGAGTCTGTTAGATTCGGACGCTGTTATGGACATCCTCAAACAAGACCGGGAGGCACACCTTATCTGTAGAACCCAAACTCCTGATGTACGCAGATATGTTATGTTTATTATAGTGATACCTTCATAGACATTGGGGCGCGGAGTCTGTTAGATTCGGACGCTGTTATGGACATCCTCAAACAAGACCGGGAGGCACACCTTATCTGTAGAACCCAAACTCCTGATGTACGCAGATATGTTATGTTTATTATAGTGATACCTTCATAGACATTGGGGCGCGGAGTCTGTTAGATTCGGACGCTGTTATGGACATCCTCAAACAAGACCGGGAGGCACACCTCATCTGTAGAACCCAAACTCCTGATGTACGCAGATATGTTATGTTTATTATAGTGATACCTTCATAGACATTGGGGTGCGGAGTCTGTTAGATTCGGACGCTGTTATGGACATCCTCAAACAAGACCGGGAGGCACACCTTATCTGTAGAACCCAAACTCCTGATGTACGCAGATATGTTATGTTTATTATAGTGATACCTTCATAGACATTGGGGCGCGGAGTCTGTTAGATTCGGACGCTGTTATGGACATCCTCAAACAAGACCGGGAGGCACACCTCATCTGTAGAACCCAAACTCCTGATGTACGCAGATATGTTATGTTTATTATAGTGATACCTTCATAGACATTGGGGCGCGGAGTCTGTTAGATTCGGACGCTGTTATGGACATCCTCAAACAAGACCGGGAGGCACACCTTATCTGTAGAACCCAAACTCCTGATGTACGCAGATATGTTATGTTTATTATAGTGATACCTTCATAGACATTGGGGCGCGGAGTCTGTTAGATTCGGACGCTGTTATGGACATCCTCAAACAAGACCGGGAGGCACACCTTATCTGTAGAACCCAAACTCCTGATGTACGCAGATATGTTATGTTTATTATAGTGATACCTTCATAGACATTGGGGCGCGGAGTCTGTTAGATTCGGACGCTGTTATGGACATCCTCAAACAAGACCGGGAGGCACACCTTATCTGTAGAACCCAAACTCCTGATGTACGCAGATATGTTATGTTTATTATAGTGATACCTTCATAGACATTGGGGCGCGGAGTCTGTTAGATTCGGACGCTGTTATGGACATCCTCAAACAAGACCGGGAGGCACACCTCATCTGTAGAACCCAAACTCCTGATGTACGCAGATATGTTATGTTTATTATAGTGATACCTTCATAGACATTGGGGTGCGGAGTCTGTTAGATTCGGACGCTGTTATGGACATCCTCAAACAAGACCGGGAGGCACACCTCATCTGTAGAACCCAAACTCCTGATGTACGCAGATATGTTATGTTTATTATAGTGATACCTTCATAGACATTGGGGCGCGGAGTCTGTTAGATTCGGACGCTGTTATGGACATCCTCAAACAAGACCGGGAGGCACACCTTATCTGTAGAACCCAAACTCCTGATGTACGCAGATATGTTATGTTTATTATAGTGATACCTTCATAGACATTGGGGCGCGGAGTCTGTTAGATTCGGACGCTGTTATGGACATCCTCAAACAAGACCGGGAGGCACACCTTATCTGTAGAACCCAAACTCCTGATGTACGCAGATATGTTATGTTTATTATAGTGATACCTTCATAGACATTGGGGTGCGGAGTCTGTTAGATTCGGACGCTGTTATGGACATCCTCAAACAAGACCGGGAGGCACACCTTATCTGTAGAACCCAAGCTCCTGATGTACGCAGATATGTTATGTTTATTATAGTGATACCTTCATAGACATTGGGGCGCGGAGTCTGTTAGATTCGGACGCTGTTATGGACATCCTCAAACAAGACCGGGAGGCACACCTTATCTGTAGAACCCAAACTCCTGATGTACGCAGATATGTTATGTTTATTATAGTGATACCTTCATAGACATTGGGGTGCGGAGTCTGTTAGATTCGGACGCTGTTATGGACATCCTCAAACAAGACCGGGAGGCACACCTTATCTGTAGAACCCAAACTCCTGATGTACGCAGATATGTTATGTTTATTATAGTGATACCTTCATAGACATTGGGGCGCGGAGTCTGTTAGATTCGGACGCTGTTATGGACATCCTCAAACAAGACCGGGAGGCACACCTCATCTGTAGAACCCAAACTCCTGATGTACGCAGATATGTTATGTTTATTATAGTGATACCTTCATAGACATTGGGGCGCGGAGTCTGTTAGATTCGGACGCTGTTATGGACATCCTCAAACAAGACCGGGAGGCACACCTTATCTGTAGAACCCAAACTCCTGATGTACGCAGATATGTTATGTTTATTATAGTGATACCCTCATAGACATTGGGGCGCGGAGTCTGTTAGATTCGGACGCTGTTATGGACATCCTCAAACAAGACCGGGAGGCACACCTTATCTGTAGAACCCAAACTCCTGATGTACGCAGATATGTTATGTTTATTATAGTGATACCTTCATAGACATTGGGGCGCGGAGTCTGTTAGATTCGGACGCTGTTATGGACATCCTCAAACAAGACCGGGAGGCACACCTCATCTGTAGAACCCAAACTCCTGATGTACGCAGATATGTTATGTTTATTATAGTGATACCTTCATAGACATTGGGGTGCGGAGTCTGTTAGATTCGGACGCTGTTATGGACATCCTCAAACAAGACCGGGAGGCACACCTCATCTGTAGAACCCAAACTCCTGATGTACGCAGATATGTTATGTTTATTATAGTGATACCTTCATAGACATTGGGGCGCGGAGTCTGTTAGATTCGGACGCTGTTATGGACATCCTCAAACAAGACCGGGAGGCACACCTTATCTGTAGAACCCAAACTCCTGATGTACGCAGATATGTTATGTTTATTATAGTGATACCTTCATAGACATTGGGGCGCGGAGTCTGTTAGATTCGGACGCTGTTATGGACATCCTCAAACAAGACCGGGAGGCACACCTTATCTGTAGAACCCAAACTCCTGATGTACGCAGATATGTTATGTTTATTATAGTGATACCTTCATAGACATTGGGGTGCGGAGTCTGTTAGATTCGGACGCTGTTATGGACATCCTCAAACAAGACCGGGAGGCACACCTTATCTGTAGAACCCAAACTCCTGATGTACGCAGATATGTTATGTTTATTATAGTGATACCTTCATAGACATTGGGGTGCGGAGTCTGTTAGATTCGGACGCTGTTATGGACATCCTCAAACAAGACCGGGAGGCACACCTTATCTGTAGAACCCAAACTCCTGATGTACGCAGATATGTTATGTTTATTATAGTGATACCTTCATAGACATTGGGGCGCGGAGTCTGTTAGATTCGGACGCTGTTATGGACATCCTCAAACAAGACCGGGAGGCACACCTTATCTGTAGAACCCAAACTCCTGATGTACGCAGATATGTTATGTTTATTATAGTGATACCTTCATAGACATTGGGGCGCGGAGTCTGTTAGATTCGGACGCTGTTATGGACATCCTCAAACAAGACCGGGAGGCACACCTCATCTGTAGAACCCAAACTCCTGATGTACGCAGATATGTTATGTTTATTATAGTGATACCTTCATAGACATTGGGGCGCGGAGTCTGTTAGATTCGGACGCTGTTATGGACATCCTCAAACAAGACCGGGAGGCACACCTTATCTGTAGAACCCAAACTCCTGATGTACGCAGATATGTTATGTTTATTATAGTGATACCTTCATAGACATTGGGGCGCGGAGTCTGTTAGATTCGGACGCTGTTATGGACATCCTCAAACAAGACCGGGAGGCACACCTTATCTGTAGAACCCAAACTCCTGATGTACGCAGATATGTTATGTTTATTATAGTGATACCTTCATAGACATTGGGGCGCGGAGTCTGTTAGATTCGGACGCTGTTATGGACATCCTCAAACAAGACCGGGAGGCACACCTTATCTGTAGAACCCAAACTCCTGATGTACGCAGATATGTTATGTTTATTATAGTGATACCTTCATAGACATTGGGGCGCGGAGTCTGTTAGATTCGGACGCTGTTATGGACATCCTCAAACAAGACCGGGAGGCACACCTCATCTGTAGAACCCAAACTCCTGATGTACGCAGATATGTTATGTTTATTATAGTGATACCTTCATAGACATTGGGGCGCGGAGTCTGTTAGATTCGGACGCTGTTATGGACATCCTCAAACAAGACCGGGAGGCACACCTTATCTGTAGAACCCAAACTCCTGATGTACGCAGATATGTTATGTTTATTATAGTGATACCTTCATAGACATTGGGGTGCGGAGTCTGTTAGATTCGGACGCTGTTATGGACATCCTCAAACAAGACCGGGAGGCACACCTTATCTGTAGAACCCAAACTCCTGATGTACGCAGATATGTTATGTTTATTATAGTGATACCTTCATAGACATTGGGGCGCGGAGTCTGTTAGATTCGGACGCTGTTATGGACATCCTCAAACAAGACCGGGAGGCACACCTCATCTGTAGAACCCAAACTCCTGATGTACGCAGATATGTTATGTTTATTATAGTGATACCTTCATAGACATTGGGGCGCGGAGTCTGTTAGATTCGGACGCTGTTATGGACATCCTCAAACAAGACCGGGAGGCACACCTTATCTGTAGAACCCAAACTCCTGATGTACGCAGATATGTTATGTTTATTATAGTGATACCTTCATAGACATTGGGGTGCGGAGTCTGTTAGATTCGGACGCTGTTATGGACATCCTCAAACAAGACCGGGAGGCACACCTTATCTGTAGAACCCAAACTCCTGATGTACGCAGATATGTTATGTTTATTATAGTGATACCTTCATAGACATTGGGGCGCGGAGTCTGTTAGATTCGGACGCTGTTATGGACATCCTCAAACAAGACCGGGAGGCACACCTTATCTGTAGAACCCAAACTCCTGATGTACGCAGATATGTTATGTTTATTATAGTGATACCTTCATAGACATTGGGGTGCGGAGTCTGTTAGATTCGGACGCTGTTATGGACATCCTCAAACAAGACCGGGAGGCACACCTCATCTGTAGAACCCAAACTCCTGATGTACGCAGATATGTTATGTTTATTATAGTGATACCTTCATAGACATTGGGGCGCGGAGTCTGTTAGATTCGGACGCTGTTATGGACATCCTCAAACAAGACCGGGAGGCACACCTCATCTGTAGAACCCAAACTCCTGATGTACGCAGATATGTTATGTTTATTATAGTGATACCTTCATAGACATTGGGGTGCGGAGTCTGTTAGATTCGGACGCTGTTATGGACATCCTCAAACAAGACCGGGAGGCACACCTTATCTGTAGAACCCAAACTCCTGATGTACGCAGATATGTTATGTTTATTATAGTGATACCTTCATAGACATTGGGGTGCGGAGTCTGTTAGATTCGGACGCTGTTATGGACATCCTCAAACAAGACCGGGAGGCACACCTCATCTGTAGAACCCAAACTCCTGATGTACGCAGATATGTTATGTTTATTATAGTGATACCTTCATAGACATTGGGGCGCGGAGTCTGTTTATTATAGTGATACCTTCATAGACATTGGGGTGCGGAGTCTGTTTATTATAGTGATACCTTCATAGACATTGGGGTGCGGAGTCTGTTTATTATAGTGATACCTTCATAGACATTGGGGCGCGGAGTCTGTTAGATTTACTATGAGTAATGTAATTAAAAGCCATTAACTATGCTGTATTATATTTTACTCACATTAAAAACTAGCAGGTTCACTCATCCTTGAGGAGGAGTAACGAATACAGAAAATCAACTTCACATAAAAAAATTTAGTTTTTAAATATTTTTCCCTTCATCTACTATATGAAAGGAACATAAATGTTAATTTTTTTTAGATAATAATTATGTTTACTATGTTACTCTTATAGTCTATACGATTTTTTATTTTATTTTAATATTTTTGTTGATACTCTAATTTTTTTAATTTAATAATTTATAATTATCCATTTTTTTGTACACCATATACCTCCCGAAAATATATAATTTTAATATTCTGAGACAAAAGCGACATTTCTTTTAGTCTGTGGGGATTTATATTGACCATAGAGCCCTCGCATAAATCTCTGAAGTTCTCAAATGTTCCACTCATAGATTCTATTTGTTTAAACAAAGTTTCATCGATTCCCTTACGCCATCCTGTATTAAGCAAATATTAAATCTTTTTTTCACTAAATATTTATATGTTTACATATGTTTATATGTATTGTAACAGAAAATTGAAGAAAGCTTAGAACAAATGATTTTCCGAAGAAGAAAAGAAATAGATATTTTATTTTATGAGATTAATGACAAAAGGAAGAAACTTTATGATATAAGGGTAATTATTTATATTATTTTTTTTTTTACTAAAATCATAATTAAGTACTTAAATATTAAATTTTAAAAAATGCTGTTGCATAACTGAAATTTCAAATGAATGTGTTAAATTTTCAGAAAAAAGTTGTAATTACTTCTCAAAAAGAGGAGCCGCAGGTGGACCCACACAGAGAATACTGCGAACAGATAGCAGCTGAGGTGGAGTGCATCAAAACCAAGAGGGACGCTGCTCGCATTATACATGAGAGTTACAAGAAGATTAAAGGGATATTGCAAAAGGTAAGTCGATCAAGTTAACATAGGGAAGAAAACAGGGTGAAGGGTTGGGACGACGGTGTCTCCAACCAGTCATAGCTCCACTCTGATCTTGAGGTCACTCGATACACGACGGACGGGTGGGTGCAAGGTACAAACAAAATTGTTAATAATAAATAAGATCAAATTAACACAGATAACTTACAATATGGGACGAATTAAAAGAAGTCCAATATTAAATTGTTTTTTAACAATTTTCATCATTTGTTATATTTTAACGAACAAAAAGTAATAATTTGGCACTTGGTATTATGTTTCTTTTTATTTATTTTTATTCCACCTATATTAGGAGGGTTTCTTTCACAGCCCCAGGAAGTCAAATATTCGATGTTGAGTTTTTACCGGAATTTTTATGTTTTTTGATCCCCAGTGTATGGGATGCAAGTATAGAAACAACATTTTATAACCCCATAAGGACCTATTGATTTTCAGTAAAAGGGAAGGAGGGGTTTAACACAAAAACTAACGATACAATGAGTGTATCAGGGAGCCATGGTGGCCGTGCGGGCTTTGGTCGCATGGTCTCACCATGGTTTGCGGGTTTGAATCCCGTCCGGGAGTGAGTTTTATTTCGTAAATAGAACTCCCTTCCGAGACCATGGATGTTGTAATTAACTAGATAACATCTTTATAAAGAGACATGGCTAATATAAATCGTACATAAGGCAAAAAAAAAAAAAAAAAAATGAGTAGTATAGGTATCTAAAACACTATAAGGATGACACATATCAATTTTCAGTCGAATGGATCATAGAAAAAAGGGGTTTTAGGGAGAAAAAAACTAAATAATGAATGTATCCACATAAAAGTTTATGTGTACATCCCAGAAGGACCATATCTACCAATTTGAGCCAGATCGGCTTAAGGGGAGATCAGAAGAGGGATAATAACTGTCGATGTGCAACACGAAATTTAGTATGATGATTTGTATTATTATATATGTATTATTATTCTGGAATAAATGTTATCACCAGTTTCTCTTTTAAATTGGTGGTATGCATTTAAATAATTAAAAGCTCTGAAATTTAATTAATTAAATGTGATATATTCAAAAATTAAAACGTAACTTCTTTCAAAAATGTATATTCATTATTTTTTACTTTTCAAGGATTCATTTAATTACGAAGAGGTTCTTTCAGTTTTAAAAAAAGATGCAATTATTCAGTCGGAAATTATGCTAAAAGTTCTTCAGTTGGGACAGTTAGCAACTGAAGAAGCTCATTCGACGCTAGAGAAGTGTAAGAAAAAGTCGAAAGAACTGAACAAAAATCACCGCCAGGAAGTGAAAGATGTGAAGCGATTGGAAGGAATGTTGAATCAGTTGAAGCAACTTAAAGAGCAAATGGGTAATTTTCCTGTAAGTATTTTCCTGGTGCATTCTTTATTTATTTATAAAATCAGAATGATCATACATATTTATTTATTGGTATACCCAACACAATACTATCAGACGTGTAAATGAATATTGTATAACGCTTTGGGATTGGAATCCAAGAACTGAGCGCATGCAGTATTTTACTGGTTCGTCGCAAAACGAATGCATACAAAAAAATACATTTAATACTGGTAGCAAGCTAATTAAGTGGACTGTATAAATAAAATATAAATATAAGAAAATATAAAAGCCACAAACATAGCCAAGAGGGACTTTCTATCAATTCTTCTTTGCTAAACTAGGAAAGTTCTCATTGAAATCAAATATTGACCTAGGATCATTGATAATTGGACAAACACGTAACTGATCTTGCAATTGTGGAAGCTTTGTCTGGGGGCAGAATGGTGCAATGGTCACGAAAGAAATTTGGAAACTGGAAAACATGAGACAACTTAGAGTCTGGTACTTACCAGGAGACATGTTGATGACAGACTGTTATAATAAGTGACATGCCTAAGATTCTATCTAGTGGTGAGTCAACCATTATACTGAAATAAATAAAACGAACTTATTTTCTGAAATATTATGTATTACACAAAACAATTGTATATAAACTACCGGCATAACACAATCTTCAGGTTTAGTTAGACAAGATTGCTGACTGCGAACCATTCTTTTAGGTACATCAGTTAAGTAAAGAGGTTGGAATTTTCTAGTTCAAATTCCAATTGCTACCTGATGTACCTACCTATAAGACCGGTTCGCACTCAGCAAACGTCTGAGCTAATAACTAAACTAGACAATGGTGTAATGCCGAAAATGGTAGTTCGTGGAAAATAATTTTGTGAAATAGACAATATTTGAAGTTTCCACAATATGTCCACGTATCTCAACTCGAATAGTTACTCTAACACGATTTTATCTATTGAAATAGAAAAAAACGGTGGACTAAAATAGATATGGTTAAATAGGGTGAACATTTTGGACTGTTCTACGATCCTCCACCCGACCCACCTGATCCGGAAATTGTAAAGATGGAACAAGTTATCGAGCGAGATACAAGGACGTTGAACAACATCGCCAGAGAAGTTCTAGTGCTTAATATTGAAGATGCTTATCCCAAGTAGGTTTAACATAGTACAAACTAGGTTCAAAGCTCATTGGACCAAGCGAGCGCTAGCGAACGCGAAGGACACATTTATTTCTTTGATACATACGGGAACAACACCAGCAAAGGAGGGGTTGGTGTCAGAGAGGTGCCATGCTTACCAGGATCGCGGGTTTGGAACCCGGCCGAGTCCCTAATACCTTTGATTATTGATTTAATACGTTTAGTTTTGTTCTGTTAGTGTTAAATAGTTAAAAATCCCCAAAACTTCAACGAAACGTGTTCGACGATTCCGTGCGAGACAAAAGTAAATGTGTATATATATAACAATGTATATATACAAAATGTATATTATATACATAGGTTAGGTTTTATGACTCATGCCCGGGCTTTAACTACGAAGTCATATCGCCTACTATCAGAGCGCTCTTTCGTCACTCTGGTGGACATTAGCCCGACTCTACTGTGGGAGTCCTAAATTTTTATTCATCTTGGCCAGGGGTCTTTAACGAATACCTGACATCGTACAGGCTCGGGACCATCGCTTAACGTTCCATCCGAAGGACGCTGTGCTCAAGTTTATTTTACCTCCCAGATAAAATAAACTAAGGGCCTCGGTCGGGTTTCGAACCCACGATCTTGAGCTCAGAAGACAAGCACGCATACCACTGAGCTACCGGCGCCCTCTATATTTATACTATACATACATATATACTATATATATATATATTTGTTTATTTAATTCGCATGGTTAATGAAGACAAAAGAAGTTTCATTTCAACCGTGTGTTTATGTGGGTGAGGCCTCTTCTTTTTTTTATTGTTTCTCAGACTCTAGTTAACTAAACCTGGATAAACCCTAAGGTAACTAAGCCTCAATAAATAAAATTTAGGACTCCCATAGTAGATTCGGGCTCATGTCCACCAGAGCGACGAAAGAGCGCTCTGGTAGTAGGCGATATGATCTCATAGTTAAAGTCCGGACATGAGTCACAATAACTAACTATTAACAGATTCTTCCTCTCACTTTGCTCGCTGGTTCCAATTAGATCTCCACGATCTGTTATAGAAATGTATCATTAGGTTCTAATCCCTTTTTATCAATGTATTTTTTTTTTAGAGTTGAAAAAGTTTTCAAGGACAAGTTTGATTTACTTAGAACTTTGCAAATAAATAAAATCTGGAGAGATACAGAGCACATGAGAAGAACTCACATTGAAGCTATGATGGAATATGTTGATCATTCTATAACTGATACTACTCGGCCGTATGTATTATTATTGTATTTATTTATTTTCTTAAACTGCCATTTGATTAGGTTATTATAAGTTACTACTGTGTTAGAAGCCACATGAAATGTCCTATCTTTATTTTTTAAATATATGAATGATATAGAATATTGTAACGTACAACAAATTTCCTTTGTAATTATTTTGTATCAAATTGTTAAACTTTGAAACTTATTTTTTATAATGAGTTCTTTCCATAAACACCAATATTTCGATAAGTAACGAGAACTGTTGACAAAGTTGGTAGTGTACATTATCTCCCTCCAGTCTGCCAGAAGCGTTTGGCCAAAAACTCGATATTTGAATTATATCCAGACATTCATTACATCAGCAGCTATTAGAATATGTGAGTTGAGACCCTCATCATCTTCTGCTGATTCTGCTGAAAATAGTTGGGTGTCGTCCTTATAGGGCTTTGAACTTACATATGAAATTTCATGTCAATACATTCATTACAACGGCAATTTGTGTTAAGGCTCCCTCCTAATCCCCCCTTCTCTTTGGCCGATTTGGCTGAAAATCAATATGTGTCGTCCTTAGAGGGTTCTGGGTACACTTATAAAATTTGGTATCAATATATTCATTCTATCGGTTGTTATGGTGTTCCCAAGCACGCGAACAGATGTTTGTTTTATTTATTCTAGAATCAGGAGGTCGGAAAACATGAAATTTGGTTTAAAACTCCTTATTGAATTTCTGATCAGAGAAAGAAGCCCATCGATCGCCATGAAATATCGTCCTGAAAAAAGATTTATGTATAGAAATATATTTATAATTAAAATATCAATAGCACCCACAATACTATGAATTTGATATTCATGTATCTTCCTTTATTTATTATTTATTCAAATATTATGTTTTATCTCATAGTTATGTGTTAGTATTCTAAGATTTAATATCGGTTGTTTTATGTATTTTATAAACTATTTTCATGTACAAACTCTTATGATGTATCCATTTACACACAATTACCATTTTATGGTTCAACCCAATTATTAAATTTGTAACGGAGTTTAGTGATTTGTAAGGTTTCCTTCTCTTTGGGCTATACTCGTATTTCTCATTTTTCGAATATTTTCCAAAAAAAAAAAGAAAAGCACTGAAACCACTGAACAGTCCTTGTATTCTTGTTTTAGGTATGTCAAAGAAGAAGAAGAACTGTTAGGAGAATTAGACGATATACATGACACAGTGAAGATTATGAAAACAGAGAGAGGGGAAATACGAAGAGTTATAAACCAGCTGAAAGTAATATCAGTACAGTTGAAAAGTATCATGTCAATTGTAAATATTGATACTCCACTGTACCAACGGGAGGAGAAATTAGTGGGTGAAGAACAAGGTATATATCATAGAATCAGCTACGAAAACGATGATGGGTCTGTAGAGTACTCAACGGAAGAAGATGCAGCAAAACATGATCCTGAGGCTCTCCAGAGAGCAACAGAAGAACAAGAAAAGAAGATTCTAGAGGAACGTAAGACGAAGAAGTCTGGAGGAACGTCAAAGTCAGGAATTCCAGATGTTCATGAGTCTTCTCCTGACGAAGAGGCGGAAGAATCGGAGGAAGAGCGATTTGTTGAGCGTAAATATCTGATATTTTATTATGTAGTATATATATATATCCAGGTAATCCTCCATAACAGGAACGAAGTTGGTCGCGGGATCTCCTGTCTGAGGAGGCGGTAGTGTTGCCCGACCTCATCGTTGGAGGATAACAAGCGGCTTTGATGCTTTGAGGACCCTTTATTTATGGTTTAGCGGAAATAAATATTCTTCTTATTATTAATGTTGTAACGGAGTTTATAAGTGATTTGTAAGGTTTCCTTCTTAGGCTATACTCGTATTTCTCATTTTTCGATAATTTTCCAAATTAAAATTTAAAAAAAAAATGTTGCTTTGAGGACCAAAGTAAACCCAAAATATCGATTTAACGGAAAAAAATTACAGAAGTGACTCAAAATACAATATAAAATATACTTTGTATAATTTAAACAATTAATTGAATAGAGCACTAGCCTACTGGAGGTTGTTATGTTTTTTTATATGGGAAATAAAAATCTTGAGCATGCTGTCCTTGGGATGGGACGTTAAGGGATGGTCCCGAGCATGTACGATGTCAGGTACTCGTTAAAGACCCCTACCTTGTGTAGGACTCCAGTAGAGTTAACAGGGAAGGGATAAGATCATTGAATGTTTACGTACTTCGGTGAACACACCAGCCCTCCCAATAAATCTAGGGGGGCTTTAGCCCAAAAATCCTAATAACTGTCGACGTAACGATAGTAACAACAGGGAATTTAGTATTAGGATTCAGAAGTCCCTGAGTAAGACGACTATTGATATCGACTCATTTTATATGCATTACAATTTATTACAATACAAAAGTTTATAAATAATATATTATAGGATCATTCTATTTATTTTTGACTTCTCAAAAAATAGCAATTAAAAACGACCTCCAAGGTGATAGGAAAATCTGGGCCTTATAATCACTTTTTCTCGGAATTTCGTCGTTATAGACGGTACGTCGTTAAACCCGACGTCGTTATACAAGGTTTTGACTGTATATAGATTATATATATATACATATAATACGATGTAAAAATATTTGTAATTGCTATTAAGGCAAAAAATAAATGGTGATGCTGTAATAAGTTATTACATACTCTTATGAATTAATAATTTCCTTACACTACCCAAAAAGTATTATAAAAGTATGTTTATAAAATGGTTTGAAAATTTTATTTTCAGTTATTTTATTATTAATGTTGGTCCAGGAAACCCTTCTATGATGTATCTCTAATTATATTTTTCTAGCGATGGCTATAATAGATTTCGTGAAACTGAAGCTGAAGTTGCTTAAGGACCAGCTGGGTGATGAGGCTGAGGGGAAGGACACCGACGAAGAGGGTCTTGACTACCTCGGAGAGTACTACGAAGACTACCAGTCTACGGTGGACGCGGAGCTCGACAAACTTTTCAGCGGCGAGTCTCATCCTATGAAGAGATACAAACGTACGTTATTTTATTTTAGAAGTTATCTAAGGATAACTTCTAATAAATGTGACTAACTACAAATGGATGTTCTTCCCTATTTTTCCATTGGCTCTCATTCATTTGTTTTGTTATTCAAATTTTTTGTTAGTGATAAAACGAACTCAGACCAGGATAGCTACCAAATGTTGGCAGCTTCGAAAATGTTCAATTGCTTTCCAGATGAAATCAAACCTAGGTAGCTTATAACAATTTAAAACCGAAATTGAAAATTTTATCTATACTACACATATTCTTTAAACTGAAATATCTCCTAAAAATCGAAGTCATACTTGTATATAAGATGCAATAGACGGCGCAGGTACCTCAGAGGTAGCGTGCTTGCTTACTGAGCTCAAAATTGAGGTTTCACCGTTGGGAAGGACGCCGTCCTTCGGGTTGGACGTTAAGCGATGATCCCGAGCCTGTGCGATGACAGGAACTCGTTAAAAAAAAACCTTCCCTAGATGAATAAAAATATGCGAAATGTAGGACTCCCACAATCAAGCTCATGTCAACCAGATCGACGAAAGAGCGCGATATGACTTCGTAGTTAAAGCCCGGTCACAATAACTAATTATAATAATTGTATCTTCCGTTCCAAAAGTGCTTTAAAACTAATATGTCTATAATCGATATTTTAGAATTCTTAAAACGAACACCAAACCATTCTCATCACTATTCATTCAATACAAGGTACAACTTATTTATTTCACACAAATATAAGAACACAAGCATTATAAAGCAGTCTAGTTTATTGTTTTATATTATGTACATAACTGTTTATTGATATCATTATTGTATCCTTTTGTTATTTTGTTGACACTGGGCAGAAAGAAAGTATTGACTTTCGTTTCTAATAAAATGACCAATAAAATATTAAATGAAGGTGGCATTGTTCCAACATTGTTGGAATAGTACATCACAAAAACGATTAAATGAACCTGTTTCAGGCCTACTTAGCAGAAATATATGAATTAAAAGCGAATATTTAAAAAATACATTAAAAATACTATTCAAATAATAGTGCTTTTCTTAAGAAATAATTCTTATTTTTAGAGTCTGCTGTAAACATCCTCCTGTGTCAAAACTATTTAGCCAATTGTATAATACTTTTATTGATAGTACTCAAGGGAACCTATACGTGGATACAAAATAAAAGAAAAACTAGTGGAAAATAATTAATTGGACTGAACCTACTAATAGTTTGTGTTTCTTAACATTTTAGCCATGGGTGACGTATTTGAGCACAGGAAGTGCAGAAATAAGTCCAGAATGGATATCAAACTAAACAGCGGGAAGATAGTCTTCAAAGCAGAGGCTCCACCTGTTTTGACGGAAGAAGTCAACTTCAAACCACATTCTTGCTACTAATAAACATCACTTTCACATCCTAACAATTTTTTGTTTTTTTAACAATTTGAAATAAAAAAAACTAAGTAATGAAAAAGAAAGTCGGTGAACTACCGACAATGTACTTCCCCAGCGTGAATTATTCAACTAAGTTTTCGTTCTCTTTCAAAAATTGAAAGGTTTTTCACTCAATTTCATGTTGATACTTTAGTTTCATTGAGAGTTTTGTGTTAAGCTTGACTCTATCTAATCCCACCTCTCCTTTGGTCGATTGGGCTGAAAATCAGTCGTCCTTATAGGGTTCCGAATACACATAAAGGGCCATGTACTATGTATTCTATGCAGTAAACGTGTTCAGACAGGATTTTTTGAATCAGGGGATCGGAAAACATGAAATTCCAGTGAAACTCCAACATCGAATTTCAGACGGTATTACATCACTCTATACTTCGTACCGCTGGAGATGTAAAAAACGGCATGATCCTACTTCAGGTGGAGATGACCGTATTTCCTGTAATATACTGACCACACAAAATATGTCTATAATAGATATTTTAAAATTCTTAAAACGAACACCAAACCATTCTCATCACTATTTATTCAATACAATACAAGGTACAACTCATTCATTTCATACAAAAATAAGAACAAAAACATTATAAAGCAGTCTAGTTTATTGTTTTATATTATATAACTATTTATTAATATCATTGTATTCTTTCGTTTTTTTCAGGATCAAGTTATTATATTTTATTATAAAGAAATCACTCCTATTGTTATGTTAATTAATGTTATATGCTTTGTTTTCTATTAATTTAGTCCTTATTATTTAGAAATTGTATTTATGATAATGTATCGAACTCCTTGCTGTAAGATAATCTCTTTATGAGCAATAAAGTTATTTATTCTTTCATTCATTAAAAATATTACAGACCTTGTACAACATTTGACGAGTAATCACTATGCCTAATTTTTGTAATAATTTGAATATCTACTGTAGCGACATATTTTCATTTTAGGACAAACATGTACTACTCAAGGGCACTCAGTGGTATGCTATGGAGCTAAAATAAAAGTTAGGCACGCCATCCTTCGGATGGGACGTTAAGCGATGGTAAGTATGCCTGTAAGATGCAAATAAAAATGTAGAGAAAACAAACTTTAGGACTCCCATATTCTACAGTCGGGCTCATGTTCACCATAGTAACGAAAAAGCGCTCTGATAGTGACTTGTAGTTAAAGCCTGGCATGAGTTATAATAATTAAGTAGCTATACTACACATAATTTTTTGATGAAAAAAACACATGCTACACTTTGGCACTTATAATAGTTTTATTCTTTTAAATGTGTACATATATTTTGTGGCCTCAAGCACAATGCATATTGGCCGTAAAACCTTGAAATATTTCATAAGTGATATTTCCCACAATCCTTCCTTCAAAAAACGTATTAAAAACGCCCACTTATTTATTCTTTTTAGTAGCTATACAATTTTCAGTCTTGATTATAACATAAATACTATTGGATAAGGAAACTTTCAATACTATAACTATTTTGAAGATTACAAAAAATAAGATAATAAAAATGAATTCACAAAGAAAACTTAATGAAACAGAGAACTATAATCCTACATTTGTCCAGTTAGTATGACCGCTATGTTTTGGAATCATTTTTATAATATAAAGTTCCTTCCATAATTGATTTACTTTCTTAAGAAAAATAAAGAAATCACATATCGTACTATGTGTTCTTAACTTCAATAACAGCAAAAAATACAGATAATCCGTTGCTAGTAGCATTATGTTTCATAACTCGAATTGATAGTGTTTCTGTATATGATTGATTTGTTATACAATAATACGGTATACAAAAATCCATAACATACAATGCTGTTATTATATTTACTGGTTTAATATTGTATTATATGTACTGGTAATGTTAGGTTGCTTTTGCCACTTAAACATTATTTTTCAATACTTGTCCAAACTTTCTACTGCTGAATGGCTACTTTTATTTTTCACTCAAAACCTATTTCTTTGCAGTTGTGTCAATATTGAACTGATATTTCCTGCGATCTGCTCTGAAATTCGGAAACATTACTGAAAATGGATTATAACTCTTGACAAATGGCTATTCAATTACGTTTCATCAGGTTAGTCGGATGTGTCCAAGGCTTGGAATTTATTAATGGTGGTCCGCAAACTGCCTCGCTCCTCAGAGAGACTATCTTCAGACTGACTGTCGTCAGTGTGTTTTTGTCTGGTCGGCTGACCCGAAGTTTCTTGCTCCTGTTCCTCCTCCGAAGTAGACTCCTCCTCCAAGGAAAGCGCCCGACTCGGATGTGGAATGTCCTGGCTGGCCGCTTGGATCCACCGAACTGTTTCAACCTCCGGATGAGAGGCCCATGTCTCTGCAAAAAACAAATCTATTACAGGATTTGTCGGTTAATGTACAATACAAGGCTTTAAAGCCATTTAGTAATGCTTTCATTTGCTCAGAACATTCTTTTCTTTATTATGGCATTTATTTATTTGCAATTGGTATATGAGGTATATGTATACAGATTCTGTACAATGAGCAAACTGGTTGGCCAAACGTACAAATATGTCACTTCATGATAGAAGTCGAAATCTGGCGGCACTCCCTGGCCAGTTGAAAGTCGCACCATAGGAAGAAAATCTCGAGACCACCAGCTCTTAAGACAGACCAATAAGGTTATTGGGACGAGCTCGAGAGAGTAAAAAAATTTCAAGCCACTCCTCCAATGGAAACGCAACTCCTTATATTGAAGGAGTCGGAACACTTCCTACCACACATTTCAAAACGTGAACCCTGAATTTGCATTTTCTCTCAGAAAAATGCTCTTATATCAATAAATTTTAATTCGTTGCAAAAGTTATGATAGGATGACTATTTACGTACGTATGAGTAATCATATAATATTTTATTAGCTGAAAAATACAATATCTATCTGGCAAATATATTATTCTAGATTGATTTGAATTGAATAGTTGTAGAGCTAATTTGTACCTTTGGAATTGGTCCAGCCAGGAGGGGGAAGGCAGAGAGGTATTTTCCCATCTAAAGCTATCCTCAACAGATGATTTGCAGCGCGGTAAGTGTCAAGTCTGGCCGCCCTCGCTGTGTAGAAACCTTTCTTCTTTGCCCAACCTATACATACAACAAAATATTAACTTATCTCAACGAACAGTAAATCCTTCAAATTGTTCCTAGGAACTAGTTTGGATAAGGTTTTTCGAAACCTAATAGTCCATGATTAACGTAAAGGAAAAAGCATACTTCATTTATATGTATCTTCCTTCGTTAAATGTAAAATAGATTAATTAGTATTCCCACAAGATCCGTACGATTCACAGAGCTGTGGGGAAAAGTGGAACTATTCGATGACTGAGCTGCACTAACATCGTTATCTTCACATAAAACCCGGGCTCTTTTAATTCACAGTTTTAAAATAAATTCATGTTACTTCCCCAGATATACGAAGTATAGGAAAAATTATGTTATCGGCCATTAATTCGATGCGGAGTTTTCAACGGAATTTTATATTTTCCGACCTCCTGAATCCAAAAATGGGAAAATAAAAATGTCTGTATCTGCGTGTTTGAACACAAATGAATGTATCAAAACGAAATTTCATTGTGTATCCACAACCCTCTGAGGACGACGTCTATTTATTTTTAGTCAAATGGACCAAAAGGGAGGAGGAAATTAGGGGGGAGGCTTAACACGAAATCTCTAATAACTACCGTTTTAATGAATAGATTGATATGAAATTTCATATGTAAATTCAAAGCCCTCTTAGAACGACACCCATCATGAATGTATCGACACAAAATTTAGTATGAGGATACCATGGGAGCATTCTCAGGTTCATTAAGGAAACTGGGAGACTGGGCACTTCATGAAGGACTTGGTTTAGTAACAAAGTAAGGTGGAAGCCCAGCGCTTCCAGGGAAGGGATAAGAGCATTGGATGCTTAGGTCCCTAGGTGTTAAGCACCAGCCCATCATAATATATTTACTATATATAGCTGGTTTAGAAGAGAGCGAAAACGTAATTGATTAATTCGTGCAGGGGAAGTAAATAGCCGGTGATTCATCGACGACGTTTTGTTAATTTGTGACTCAGTAAAAAAATATATATTTAAATTTCCTACTCACAACTTTGGGCAACGAGGGAAATGATACATGGGTCCTCACAAATGAAGATAAGAGGGCGATAAATGAATAGGAGCAAGCAGCAAATATTTGGTGCGGTTTGTCAGGAGGATGGGCGCGCGCGCGCAGGTACAGCGGCCAAGTTGTAGAGGAAACAAAGCAATTACATGGACCATAGTCAGGAAGTAAGATATATGAAATATGATACCATCACAGATGTCCATAGCCGACCACTCATCGTCCTGCTCTGGGTGTAATATCTTCAGAAGATGAACTAGGTCCACTCGCTCCGCCAAGAACTGAACACAGGAATAGGGGTCGCGCAACTGGGCTATTGGAAAACTACCCATAAGCACCTAGAAACAAAAATCCATCGTTAACTCATAGAAAAAAAAAGTTGAGAGAGTATAACTGTTTAACTAGACGATCACGACCTAAGCTTGTTTCACTCAAATATGTTAAGTATAACTGAAATTATAGATACTTTAAAATATGATGTAACATAGAGCTTCATGTGTAACATTATTTGTCTCAGGGGAAAAAACATGCGCGGTCCAGTGGGTAAACGCTAGTCTGACATGCTCAAGGTACCCGGTTCGAGCCCAGTATCATTTTGTTCAATTATTAATTTAAATTATACAAAAATATATTTTACTATGATCGTTAATCCCCCGCTCTGCGCCTCCGATGCCCCTCAGGATAACAAATCTAACCATTAAAGCTCCTCTAGGAAAGTAACACTAACCACTCAACCACAGAGGTCCTCTTACGTATTCGTATTTAAATCTCATTAACCACACTCTAAAATAGTTTTTCAACTCGAGTATTATTTTTGAACAATCCTTGTCAAAACTTTCAAACGATATGTAACATAGTATAGTTAGTTATTGTGACTCATGCCCGGGCTTTAATTACATCGGTCATATCGCCTACTACCAGAGCGCTCTTTCAATGCTGTGAGAGTGCTACATTTTGTCTACCTAGGTTTATTCACCTAAAGTAGTGGTCTTTAACGATAATCTGACATCGCACAGGCTCGGGATCGCTTAACGTCCCATCCGAAGGACGACGTGCACAAGGTTTTTTCAATTCCCAGATAAAAAAAACCTAAAGGCCCCGGCCAGGATAGCACGCTATCTCTGAGCTACTGGCCCTCTCTCACATAGTATATACAGAGTAGATGTGTTATGTTGCGGTACCGCTTTTTCGTTATAACGAAATTAATTAATTTTGTTTCTTTGGGATTTACTGTAATGCTATCGAGAAATAATTGATACAGTACATCTCCATTATTCAGTATACAGTAAAAAAAATAAATAATAATAAAAAAAATATATATTTATGGCTAACCTGTAAAGCTTTAGGCACTTTGGAGGGAAAAACAAGTCCAGGGCAATCACAAAGTCGCACTGTCTTCGTCAAAAATATAGTCTGAAAATGTTTCGTGTGTCCCGGTGTTTTTGAAACACTTACAACCTGAGAAACATTAATATATGTTTACATATTCAGAAAACAGGTCCACACACAAATATGATTTGGTTAAAACTCACCTTTTTTCCCATCAAAGCATTCATGAGGGAAGATTTGCCAACATTAGGTTGTCCAACACAACCAATTGTTAAAATTCCACCTTCGTACTTGCTATGTTCTCGGTAACTTGTGTCTTGTTGTTTCAACTAAAAAAATATATATATATGTATATAAAAATCGTCGATGAATCACCGGCTATATACTTCCCCAGCACGAATTAATATATTAATTAATTATCTATTAATTAATTAGTATGTTCTCGTTCTCCCTCCAAAGCAAATTGACCTTCGGGCTAAAACTCAATATTCAACTAGTGGCTTCTAAATTTTCATACTAAATTTTGTGCTGATACTTTTATTACATCGGCAGTTATTAGGCTATTTATTTACCCCTTCCTCTGTCCTCCTTCCTTTCGACCAATTTCGCGGAAAATTAATAGGTGCCATCCTTACGGTTTGGCTGAAAATCAATAGGTGTCGTCCTAAGGAGGTTCTGGATACACATATAAAAGTTCGCGTCGATACATTCATTCTATATGGAGTTATAGTGTTCAAAAACACACACAGACAGACATTTGTATATCATTTTTGGAATCTGGAGATAGGAAAACATGAACTTCCGTTGAAAACCCTGCATCGAATTTCTGACCGATTACATAACTCCCCCATAGCTGGGAAACTAATAGAGGAAATACTGATTAGTACAGTTTGTGAGGAGAAACTCTGAGATATGAAGTTTTCATTAACCATTCTCAAAACATATTCCAACAAAAAACATTTAAAACAAGTTTTTATAAATAAAATATATATAAAACAATAAGAACGACTTACATTAACAGTCTCACCAATTTCTACATCTTCATCGCCGATATCATGCTCCAATGACATTTCTTCGGAAATTTTGTCCTGCCATGACTTTAAATCAACTGGAAAAATAAATAAAAATAAATTTCACATTGAAATACAATTAGAATTAGTAATTACTTTGTATCATAAAGGATGATATTTACCTTCTCCGTTAACAATGCTCTGACATGTTACAAATAATTTTTGAGCACCTTCCGCAGCCATTTTCATCTTGCCTTTCCGTCTTCTTACCTGCAAACCTAGCAGAAAAAAAAAAAAATCATTTTTGGTATCAGGGTATTGGAAAACATGAAATTTCAGTTAAAACTCAATTTCGAATTTCTTATCGATTACATAACTTTCCCTATACTTCGTTATAGCTGGAGAAGTAAATATATAGTAAGAAAAATCAGGAACTTTGAACGAACAGATACCAAATGTTCTTTCGGACAATTAAATTTATTCAAATTACCTTTATTTCCCCCTGTTGCATTACGTAGGTTATAGGCTGGATATGAGGTGAACATTATAATGTGAAGACTTGGATATTTATTTTTCAGATAATGTTTCCAGGCAACAACCAAAGGAGCAGGAGCCAAATCAATTTTATTTAAAACTAGAATTATTTCCTTTTTGAGAGTTTGTGTGACATACGTGTATAGACTGGGGGGAAACATTAGCGCCTAAAAACAACAAAGAAAAAATATTAAGCCTTATATTAGGAAACAATAATAAATAAAAAAGAACTATAAATAAATAAACAACTTAAGTTAAAAGTCTAGAAAAGTACAAAGAGAAGAAAAGGAGATAAATTAAAAATGTAAGCAAGAGGAGGATGCCCAGAAGGTTTGAAATAATATTGATTTAAGATAAACTTATGTAATAATAAAATAAAGTGAATTAATAAATACAATTAATATAGAGAAAGTAAAAATTGGTGGTGAAATGTAGGAAAATACAAAGGAAGAGAAATGAAAGGCTAATCACAAGGAGAAGAATGTCTTATGAAGAGGAATTGGAACTGAGAGGATTTATAGAAAGCCACGAGAGGCGAGTGACGGACGTGGGGAGGCAGAGTTGTAGAGAGGATGCTTGGACAAGGAACGAGTGTGGAAGGCCGAGGAGCGATGGGAGGGGATGAAGAGGTCCGAAGGACGGGATCTAGTGTGTCTTCGGTGGACGGAGGACTTAAATTGGAATATTTGGTAAAGGTAGTCTAGTTTAGTCCTTATTATTTAGAAACTGTTTGAATTTATATATACATTTTTTTTAATCGAACTACTTGCTGTAAGATAAAGTAATTCATTCACACGAAAACATCCGTGCACACAGAAGCTGAGTAAAGTGATTTCCATCATCATCTGAATACTCATATTAACTTTTGTGTCGACATATTCATTACATCGGCAGATATTACTATATTTAAATCGAGCACTCCTTCTCTGATCTCCCCTTCCCTTCGCCATATTTCGCGGAAAATTAATAGTTGCCATCCTTAAGGGGTTTTGAATTTAAATAAAAAAATGTTATGACGATGAAACTATCATCACCTCCATAATATATCTATAAAAAACTTACGGGAAACCTGATATCAGTTATAAGCAGTAAAATATCTGACATTTCTAAGACCCTCCACAATTGACGCCATGTTTCCAGATTCAATTCGAAATAACTCAGTTCAGACCAACTATATTTTTGTTCTATACTCTTTATGTACTCCTGAAAAATATAATAAATATGTTTTCATATAAAATCATTAACAATTTAAAAATATATATATATATATATATAAGGAAAAGGAAACTGATTGGGTTATTTGAAAATGTTTACATCGTTGGCATTGAAGCAGTCACAAAACCCTAACCTTTATTTTGAGTTTAATGAATGTGAAAATACGTCAGTGAATCACCAGCAAGAATAAATCAATTACGTTTCTGCTCTTCCTCCATAGCCAATCAACCATTTGGGATAAAACTCAATAGTTGACTTACATAGAGGCTTTGAACCCCCAAACTAAATTTTGTGTCGATACATTCATTACATAGGCAGTTATTAGGTTATTTAAGTCAAACCCCTTCTTCTCTGGTCCCCTCTTTCCCTTCGAACGATTTCGCGGAAAATTAATATGTGGCATCCTTGAGGTTTTGAGTTTAAATATAAAATTGTATTGTCGATACGTTCATTACATCGGCTGCTATTGAGATTTTTTAATTGAGACCCTTCTGATTCCTCGATCTTATTCACGAACACCGAATTATTCTATCATGTGTTTCAAGACTTTTACCTCAACTGACGAAGAATGTAACCTTATTGGAACATGCTTCCATGACCACTATTCTAAAACATAATTTTTAAATTCGTTGCTATAAGATACAATACTATATTTGGGTGTACTTGGTGATATTTTCCAATTGCAAAACATTCTCATTCAATAATATAATATACGTATATTTTGGTCTCTCATACTCTGCCGACTATCAGTAGATCTAACTCAATTAAAAAAAAATTGAGCCTGGATAACTTGCTTGTCCGGCGACGATGTAACATATCCGTACTAAAATCAAGTTGAACTTGCAATGCAAATCACTTACGGTGAAATATCTATTTTCTCTTGCATCTAATTCCGCTTTGGACATACTGAGATCCCATGGTGGACGAATAGGAAAATTAAGTTCAGGTGGGAAAAATGATTCCAAATGGATTTCAAGATCTTTTTCAGCCACTGGTACCAATTTCTTGCGGGCAAGGACTTTATTTTTTCTAATTTCTGCGTCAGATTCACGATGAAACCGTAAATTATACCTGAGGAGGTAAAACAAATTGTCAATACGAAAGAACCTTCAATTAATAAATAAAATCACATTGAAAGGCATCGGATATACATTGAACTGTATATGATGAATGTAAAGAATAAAATCATCTTAAATTGAAATGGAATTGTTCTACATAAATTTCAAGCTTGAACAGTAAAAAAAAAAAATATATATAATAATAAACCTGTTGGGATTGCTTCTTCCAGGTTTATTAGAAGGTTGTTGATTTAATGACTGAACATTGACGGACTCTTCACTATCGCTTGAATTGCCCAATAAATAATTTTTCATTCTTCTCCCTAAAAGATAACACAATTCATAATAACGAGAAATGAGACAAAACAAGTTTAATATTAAGAAATAAAATTACCGATATCATTGTCTTTTACTTGCTGCTGTCGTTGTTTTTTGGCTTTTAATTGTTCTTTTTTAGCTTTTCCACTGAATGGTGTCTTATGATGTCCGTGTGGCATTTTGAATTATTGTGAACTATATGCTATAATGTGTCATACAATACAGGATGACAAATATTCAATGAACCTCATTTAATACAAATGTATTTACACAACACACCGCAAAACGTAACCTCACAACATGGTAACCTCTTCCAAACTCAGTGTTCCAAATACAAGTAAACTATCCTCAGTAATTTCAAATCCTGGATAATTTCAATTGATAGTGACCGATTCTGTACTAATTTTAATACATTTAAAAAGTGAGTTTAAACAAACATAATATACCTTAATACTTAAAAAACAAAGAAAACAAATTCTATTTTAAAATAAGTAGGATCAGAGTTCGATTTGAGGCAAACTAAGAAATGTCATATTAATGAATAATTGAATAATATCAGTGATATAATATAACATTTTTGTTATATGTTTTTTATAATTTTTATAGTTCCCTATGATGTTTTCTTTTCTCAATGCTTCTTAACTGGGAGGGGGGGGGGCGTAATTTTGCATCCATTGTGTGGAAACTCGTTAGGCTCTTAAAAAAAAGATTACGAGGTAATATTAAAAATGGTATGTTATAGTTAGACAAAATAAAGAAACATAAGTTTGTTCTTGTGAGAAATATGTTTTCCTTTTTTTAAAAAAACAAGAGCTTCACTAGCGGTCTCTAGTTTAACATAACACAACTATTTGTCGAGCGATGTGGCCGGTTGTTTACTTGATAGGTTTCTTTTGAAGAAGGGTTGAGATGGCGAAGCGAATGAACTTGAAAGAACATTTGAATGATGATAATTTAGATCTAAGTTTGTGCGATTTACAAGAAGTGCCTGTAAAAGATATTGTAAGTACACATATTTCATTGACTCAAAGAAATTACATTTGTGTATGTACCAAAAATATGTTGATTCTTTTGAATTGAAATTGATTTTTACTGTTATTTTGTTTTTAGGCTGCTTTTCCTAAAGCTACCTCACTAGATTTGTCAAGCAACAAGTTAGTAACCCTTCATGTAAGTACCTAACATTTAACTCCGTCGAAAAAACTGTAAATAATACACACTACTTATGTATTTGAGAGGCTATAATTTTTTTTTATATGGTATAAAGCATTAAATTTTGTTGTCCAGAATTTATCAAAAAAATTTCCTCATTCATGTACTTAATGTTTTTTAATTTTTACCAAGTATTTATGAAATTGGGCAAAATTGGAAGCACAATCTATCTATTGTTTTGATTGTGTCACAATTATTCAAATAATGTTTTTATTTATTTATTTTACAGAAGTCATTCAGTATATCGTTAACTCATTTGGTCAAACTAGATCTTGCAAGGAACCAAATCAAAGAGCTACCACAAAATTTTGGTCTTTTGATAAATTTGAAGCATTTAGACTTGTACAAAAACTGTTTGGAGACATTGCCGTTAAGTTTTGGAAATTTAACAGCTTTGAGATGGTTGGATTTAAAAGCGAACCCTCTGGAGACACATTGGGAGCAAATTGTGGGCCCCTGTTTCAGTAAGAAAGATTGTGCAGACGCCGCCAAAAATGTGGTCCGGTTATCAAGAATGATGAATAATGAAATAGAAGTGGAACTTCAACGAGCACAAGCTCGCCAGAAAAAGGATGGTAAACTATTGCATTTTAAAAAATATATATATAATAATTTCCTATCATTGAATGACTAATTTGATTCAAGAATATGATAGTACTTTGAGGCTAAGCGTTAAGTTTTAGCACGCGGATTAAGTTGGTTAACAACTGCCTAATGGTGGGTAGAGAGCCACGTCATGATAGTAAAAATTATTGATTGTGATAAATATTAACATATTTTCCAATTTATTTAAAACGGACCGCCATTAAATCCATATTTTCACCTAAAGGATTTTACTTCTTAACCATTTCTCTCAAGAGAAAAAAAGAAACTGGAGAGTTAGTAACTGACATAACTTTTATGCTGTTGTCAACGACAATTTCATTCATTCATTATTTTTTTTTGGTCTGAGTCTTAAACTATGCTTTTCTGATGATATTTGATGTGAATCACCGATAATATAGTTCCACAGCTTATTGTATTAAGCTAAAGGTGCGTATCCACCAAGCGCGCAAATCTTTTGTGAATGTTTGCAAATATTTGCACTCACAATCAGAGCGTTCTTTTGTCGCTCTAGTGGATATGAGCCCGACTCTACTGTGAGAGTCCTAAATTTTGTCTACTAGGGTAGGGGTATTTAACGAGTATCTGATCGTACAAGTTTTTTTTACATCAGGAAGCCGCCAAAACATGAAATTCTGATGAAAACTCACCGTAGACATTTTGACAAAATTACTTTCCCTTATAGCAAGGAAAATAGAAGCTTTCCCTTTGCGTGAAAACTTATTTTTTATTTATTGATTTATTTTTCAACAGAGGAAGCTGAACTTAAGGATCAAAATAGGAAAAAAGAGAAACAAAAAGAAAAGAAAAAAAGAAGAAATGCTGCTAAACTTGCTGAAATGAATAAAGAAACAGTGGAAAACGGCAAATTGCCAGAATTGGAACCAAGTCTAGTTCGCAATGAAGGATCGGATGCTACCTGCGATCAGCGCAGCCCCAGACGAGGTTACAGAGGTAATGTTTCCACTAGTATGTAAGAGGTTCCATTCAGTGTACCTAGGCAACTGAACAATGGATTGGGATTCTACAATTTTACCGACCATAATAAATAATTTTAGTATAAAGGATATTTTTTATTATACTAATTTTTAAATATTTTTATTTATTAATTTTTTAATTACTTTCTTATACCTTTTGTCTAAGGAAGCATTGTAATCGTGCGAAAATCCTAGATCGAGTTTTGACCATTTTCACGATGAAGTAATTCTGTGATTATGTAACTGGAACTTTGTGAAAGATCTAACTATGCAATTTGAAATCAAGATATCGCATATGCTAAGATAGTTCTGATTAAAGTTTGACCGATATCAGGCGAGATTAGAGATCACTTTATTTCGGGGCCAAAGTACATTTTACAAGATATATTATATTTATGATCTAAGCATAAATCTCTTCAAATGAAAGTTGTAGAGAAAAATGAAAAGCACGTTTCATACAAAATACTATTTTTCGTTGGTCGCCCGGTTTGCGAGATTAATGCTGAAAACTTGTCCTACCGAAAATTGTTCCCTATTACTTATCCAACTATTAGTATGCCTTTAGATTTGAGCTAGGACCAATATGGCGAAGTTATAGCCTCAAAGAATGTACAATAATTGTTCGTTACTTTTGTAACGCATGGCAATGATTTTTAATATATGATTGGGATATGTGATTTGGCCATAACAGGACTGTCTTATGTCAACCACTATTGCCAGTAATATTACGTCCTCAGCTATACGGTGAATAGAGGCAGTTATGTAATTGGTCAGAAATTCAATGTTGATTTTTCACTACAATTTTATGTTTTCCGTATTATATTTACGTATATATATATATATATATATATATATATATATATATATATATATATCCAGAACCCCTAAGGTCGACACCTATTGATTTTCTACCAAATCGGCCAAATAGGAATGGGGGGATTAGTAATGTTTTCATTGACATGAAATTTTATGTGTAAATCTAAACTCCGTAAGGATGACAACTATCATTTTTTAGTCGAAAAAGCTCAGGGAAAAGGGGATTGAACACAGAAACCCTTTTATACACCTGTCTGTGTAGTAACATCGTCGCGAAATTTAGTATGCAAATCGAAAACCTCATAAGGACCAATATATATAAATTTTCAGCCACTTCGATCAAAGGAAGTGGGTAATCAAAGAAGGGGCCCAACTGAAAAACCCTAATAACTGTCGATGTAACGAAAGTAAACAACACGAAATTGAGTATAATGATTCAAAAGTGCCTGAGTAAGACACATAATGATTTCTAAAGTATGATGATTCAGAAGTGCCTGAGTAAGACACATAATGAATTCTAAAGTATAATGATTCAGAAGAGCCTGAGTAAGACACATGATGATTTCTAGAGTATAATGATTCAGAAGTGCCTGAGTAAGACACATAATGATTTCTAAAGTATTATGATTCAGAAGTGCCTGTGTAAGACACATAATGATTTCTAAAGTATAATGATTCAGAAGTGCCTGAGTAAGACACATGATGATTTCTAACCAAATCGGTTGATTGATTTTAGAGGGAAAGGGAAAACGCAAATTAATTTTTTCTATTGTTGTTTTCAGTTATTGGCTTTGTGACAGGCCTGTTGAAACTGATGCTCACCCTGACTGCGGTTCTTCTTCTCTCAGTTCTGGTCCTCAGTTTGGTGAACCCTCCTGTTTACAGAAGACTATTGGGTCAGGTATCCAACTACACAGGACCCATCGCTCCCAAGATACCAGGCCATCTCCGCGTTACTTGGCACAAAGCAACTACCAACCTAATGACATTCTCTAAATATGCCATTGCCAATATCTACTCCTTGTCCCGTCAGGGTGTACGCATTTTAAACAATATATACATTTTTGTAACAACTGATCCTCAGTTTGAAGTTTATCTTCATTTAATTATAAAATATTTGTTGTTAGTGTATATAAAAATTTGTGAAATTGTTGATTTTTCATTTTATCACATTAATTTTTTGTGGTCCTTTTCAACTGAAGCTTATCAACAATATGTTAGTCCTTTTTTAAAATAAAATACACCTCAAATATTGTGATGTATTGTTTGTTATTGAAATTCCTTTTTTTATTTTATTGTTTTGATTAAATAAACATTCTTCCGACCATTTTTCATAAATGTATTTATGATCCGCTATGTTTTTTAAAATATTTGTAAATCTGTATTCTTCTATTTTTTTAAAATTAAAAATTAACCAAGAGGAATAGTCCCAACAATATTTTATTTACACCACAATTAGTTTCGGCAATCTACCTACAGCCATCATCTCAAAAGTAGAGAAGGGATAAAAAGGATCTATATTCTGATCTCATATGCAGTCGAACCTCGATCTAACAGAGATCTCTCAGGAACAGGAAAAAGAGAATATCGAGTTCTGGCAAAGTAATTTCGATTTATAGAGGATTGAAGAAATTGAATAAAATAATTTACTATAAACGGAAAATTTTTGTATATTTTTTGTTTGCATAGATATCTACAATTTAAATATTATGTACTCAATTCGCTGTTCTAATGATCGAGCGAATGTTTCAGCCTTTTCCTTCAAAAGAGGGCCTCCAATAGCGATGTTATTTTGTCGACACATTTCATTAATGATTCTTCGAGATCAGAAAACACCCTCTGCTATTGTCTTCATTTTTGACATACCAAGAACAAGAGCCAATATTTTGTACTCATTCTAAGGAAAGCGTGCTTATTTGGAAAAGTGGTGGAATTTTGCCACAAATTCTTTCTTCCTCCACTTTCTCCGACCGTCAATGACAATAAAAATGAAAAAAATCCGATTGATTAATTAAAAAAATTGTCATGACACGCTTGACAGTGTATTAGTTACTGAGAAGTGGCAAAGGTTGGGGATAACATTTAAAAGTAAAAGAAAGTTATAATAATTTATTGCCAAAGAAATTCTACAGAATTTATAAGTAACGTAACGTTTTTACTTAATTTTAAAATTAATAAAGTCATCTGTATTATAAAAACACTATTTTTCTTAAAAGTTCCTTTATATTCAGGGACGGATTTACAATAGAGGCACTCAAGGCACTTGCCTTGGGTGGCAAAATTTCAGATTTTTTTTTATATTAAAATTCCATAAATAAATATTAAATTAGAAAATAAATAGTATATTTACTATATTGTAATATGTGTTAGTATTTTTTATTGTTATATTTTTATTTAAAAAAGTTTTTTTGGCTATAAAGTGCTAAACACACGTTAAAGTTTGTTAACATTTATTATTAATATTGTGACGGTGTTATAAGTTTTTATATTACTAAACAGTGACAAAGACACTCAGAAGTTCTCCCTCTGTTTGGGTGAGAATGAAACCCGGCGTTTCGAAACGAGAACAGTCTAATAATTTTAATATTCAAAATTCTAACCTTGCCGATATCAAGCAAATAAACAATGTAGCCGGAACAGGTGAGATGATATCCACTTTTTTACCTGCTAAGAGGCAGCTCTCTTCAAGCTGTGAGGACTCTGGGATATCAATGGCAGTAGACGGCGGCCAAGTAGTCCCTGATAACAGAGCCATCTCCCAGGAGCCTCAGCTGAAGAGGAACCGATATACTTTACAAATCACACCCACACCAACACAGAACAGATACGAGCCACTTCTCACTCTCCAGGACGGTCAGGAGACAACCCAACCGACAAAGCCAGACGGACAGCCTACCCCTAACAGACAGACCAAGATCCCTCCAATCTTTCTTTGTGAGGCTGATAATTATCAGCTGGTCATTACCGAGTTAAAAAGTTTAATTTGTTCGCCGTTTGAAACAAAACAGTGCAACAAAAAAATAAAGATCAGCCTCACAACGACTGATGACTATCGCAAAGTGACAAAATTTTATGACGACAATAAGGTGAAATACTACACCTTCGTCAACCCCGAGGACAGGAAACTCTCCGTAATTATACGGGGAGTTCCTTACTCACTGACCGACACAGAAATAACAGACGAACTGACCCCGACATACCCTGTTATTAAAGTCACCCGGATTCTGAACCACGACAGACGCCCCACACCCCTCTGTGCAGTTGAGCTGGAGAACACCCCATCTGGAGAGGCCATATTTCAACTGACGCGGCTCTACTATACAGTTGTTAGAGTGGAGCCACGCCGACGTTCCAGCCAAGTTGTACAGTGCACAAACTGCCAATCTTTTGGTCATACCAAAAACTTTTGCCGACTGGACCCCAAATGTGTGAAGTGCGGGGAGGACCACCACTTCACAGCATGCCCCTCCAGACAGAAGAAGGTAGACTCTCCCAAGTGTGCCAACTGCCAGGGCAACCATCCAGCCAGCTACAGAGGGTGTGCTTCCTACAAGACATACGTAGACAGGACTAGCAGACAGGCCCAACCTAAACAAGATCCTCCCAATGCACCACCCAAAGGACAACCCCCAAGACAGGCCCCGGACCGACCGAACAGCTGGTTCGACCAAGGCAGACCCCGACCCTTCCAACCTCGACCTCAACCTAACTTACCCAGCAGCCAAGACAACCAACCAGCTAACGACATGACTGACCTCACCAACACAATAATCACCTTTCTCAAACCATTTATCCCTATCATAAAATCATTTTCATCTAATCTTCTCACCCAAGTATTTTCATTTAACAATGGTGGACCCTAATTTAAATATTTTTCATAATTTATCCATCCTTAACTGGAACGCTGACGGAATAAAAAACAGACGAACGATACTCTCGGACTTTTTAACTCGCTACAACATCGACATCATTTGTATCACAGAAACTCACCTCCATAATACCGACAAATTCAAGCTAAAAGGATACACCATATACAGACAGGACAGACAAACCAGATTTGGAGGCGTCGCTGTTTGTATAAAAAAGAACCTCGCACACTCTCAGCTTCTCTTACCCACACTTCAACAGCTGGAAGCCGTTGGAGCCACACTCACACTCAACAACAACAGAACACTTAACATAATCTCAGCATACCACCGACCAGGCATCAGAATTCACCAGACGGATTTTGAACACATTTTCACTGGGGGGCCGACTATACTACTAGGTGACCTAAATAGTAAAAATACAATTTGGGGATGTAGACGGACAAACAACAACGGGACAAGACTCTTAAACATAATTAACAATTTAGGCGTACAGATATCAGCACCGGACGAACCGACATTTTATCCTACACAACAGAGATATCTCCCAGACATCCTGGACATTGGACTAGTACAAAATTTTACTTTGCCACTTTATCACGAACCACTGACAGAACTCGACTCAGACCATCTTCCAGTCGTGTGTACCTTCAAAGTGAACCCGAAACAGGCAGAACATCTGCCTAGACTGATACAGGGGAAAATAGATTGGGACGCGTTTAGATGGGAGATGGACAAAAACATAGACATCCCTTTGCATTACGACAATACTGAAGACATAGACGACTCACTGAAATATTTCACTCAAGCCATTTACACCTCGATACACAACTCAACATACAATCACTACAAGGACCAACGCAACATGCGACAAAATAAGACCCCTACAAGCATACTTAACATGATACACGACAAAAATACACTCCGCAAACACTGGCAACGAACACGCGATCCACAAGAGAAGCGAGAGCTGAACCGACTGACAAGACTTATACGATGGGAATTGGACAATGACAGAATCAACAGATACCGACAATACACCAGCGACTTTACGCCTGGAGACAGCAACCTTTGGAAGGAAACACGACGCCTCCTCAGACAAGACCCCGGCCTCCCGTCCCTGACAGACGGACAGAATACTGTAACAACGGACAAGGACAAGAGTGAGCTAGTGGCCCAGCACCTTGAACAGAAATTCAGAACTCATGACACACAAGATCACGAAACACTCCACACAGTCCACTCTTCTTTCCACCCTACTCCACACCGCAGAACCACATATACAGTACACAAACCCGTCAGAAATTACACTATACATCCGGAGACTCCCCAACAAGAAGGCTCCCGGTGAAGACCTCATCCCCAACATCGTCCTCAAGAACCTGCCTCCAAGAAGCATCGCTTATCTTACAGGGCTGTTCAATGACTGTTTAAGGAGAGGATACTTTCCTGACACGTGGAAGAATGCTATCATTGTTGTCTTTCATAAGCACGGCAAGCCGAAACAAGACCCCAACAGCTACAGGCCGATAAGCCTTCTAAATTCATTGTCTAAGATTTTTGAAAAGATTATATCGAAAAGGCTTACTGGATATCTAGAAGACACCATACCGTCCCACCAGTTTGGCTTCAAAGCCAAACACTCTGCAGTCCAGCAGCTACAACGGGTGACCGAAACGATTGTCCACGGCTTCGAGGCGAAGAATTACACCACCGCCGTATTCTTGGATGTAGCCGCAGCCTTTGACACCGTTTGCCATCAGGGGCTGTTGTACAAACTAAAGAAAAGCTTGGTACCCAAATACATCGTTGGTCTTATATCCTCTTTTCTCCATGGCAGGACGTTCCAGGTGAGAGTCAGTAACGCACTGAGCACCAAGAGAAGGATTACAGCTGGGGTCCCTCAAGGTGCTATTCTGAGCCCCCTCCTTTTTAGTTTGTACACCCACGACATCCCCGAAACTCCCACGGCAACATTAGCCACCTATGCCGATGACACAATGATCGCCTGTCAGCATAGTGTCCTCTCCGTCGCCATTGAACAGCTCCAGGAAGCCCTGACAGAAGTTTCTCTCTGGTTCTCAAAATGGAGACTAACACTGAACATAGGGAAGACTGAAGCTAAAATTTCACTCTCCGCAGATTCTCCATAGAAGAACAACGTCAGCTGCAAATTGATGACCTCCCCATTCTCTGGAATCCTAAGGACCAGGGTGTGCGCTATCTTGGAGTACTTTTAGATACACGACTCACATGGAAACTACACATTAACAGAAAACTACAGCTAGCATATTCACGACTTAACACCCTCTACCCTCTCATAAACAGAAACACGCCACTTAAACATACGTGTACTATTCTCTTATACAAGACACTCCTACTTCCACTTCTAACATACGCCTGTCCAGTCTGGATCGGTACAGCAGCACTAACATTAAACGACTACAAACATTTCAGAATAAAGTACTCCGAATAGCAACAAACGCACCCTGGTTTGTGAGGAATCACAAAATCCACGAAGAATTGGGTGTTCCTCTTTTTGCAGCTCACATCGAGAAACTAGTGAAGAATCACCACGAAGCCCTTGTGTATTGTTCCGGGGCTGTACATTACAGTCTAGGAGCGCCTACTCCTGGGAGGCGACTCAAACAAAGACTGTACCAGGACTTTCTATTTTAAATCCTTTATTTTATATATTTGTGTATAGCACCTTGTTTTGCTGGTCCAAATAAATGTTATTATTATTAAAAAAAAATTCTATCTAAATGAAAATATGTATTTCTTTCTTTAAGTGGGCGGCTAATCTAGGCGCAACAAAGTGTAAGTCCGTCCCTGTTTATATGTTAAAGTCCTTATCAATGAAATGTCTTCTTGTGACAAGCAGTTGAACAGCTTGAGTCCCAGAAGGTGGTAGCTTCTCTTGGGTTTCTCTAGCTTCACCAGATTGTGTTCGAGATCTCAACTGGTACTGGCTTACCGACTCTAACAGACAGTGGGGGGTCTGTTAGACTGTTCAGAATATACAAACAGGGCAATGTAAATATATCAACATCAAGAGAGGACGACAATGAGCTCTTTCTGATGCTCCAGCCATTTCTTATAACTCTCTTCTGAAGCCTAAATAAATATAAGAACACAGAGGAGTGTTAGAGTGACCTTAAGATTTATTTGGGAGGTAAAAAAAAAACATGAGCACGCTGGGACGTTAACCAATGATCCCGAATAGTCGACTTTGATATATAGAGAGGAACTAAAGAAAATAGTTCGATAAACCTTCTTTATTGATAGGAGTTTTTCCCGAAAGCTAGGTTGTAAAGACCAACAAATAAACTGGAAGATAAATAAAGCTATGGAAAATATATATAATTAAAATATATTGTTGGACTGATGTCTCTTAGTTAAATTAATATTATACACTCGTCCACAAAAAAACTGGGACACTCAGATTTTACAGCAATAAAGAATATTTATTTTACCAATACATTTTTTTCTTAGTATTACAATAAGAAAATATAGTTATGATGTAAATTTTGTCAAAAAAATACAAATTATATGTAATAGAAATAAAGAAATAATAATAATAATAATAAATGTGAAATACTGGTTTTGCAACTTTGTGGAAAAAAAGTTCTTCTTGTGTCTCAATTGCCATTTAGTAACGAGTATTTCCTCCTCGCGCTTTCTTAAGAGCCATAACTCGCTGGGGCATGGAAGAAATAAGATTTTGGATGGTCCTTTGTGGAATAGCATCCCATTCCTGTTGTAACGCAATGCGAAGCTGTTGCACAGTATTTGGAGGCTGCAGGCGGTTCCTGACACGCCTCTTTAGTATGTCCCATAGATGTTCTATTGGGTTCATGTCTGGAGAACGTGCAAGCCAATCAATAACATTGATACCTACATCCTCCAAGTACTGGTTAACGACTCTAGCAACGTGAGGCCTGGCGTTGTCATGCATTAATAAGAAATCATCCCCAATAAATGGTGCAAACGGTATGACTGCCTCTATAAGAACCTCTTCAATGTACCTAGCAGCGGTCATAGTTCCATTTTCAATGATCGTTAACTCCGTGCGGGCGTCCAAACTTATCCCACCCCACACCATAATTGACTGTCTATAAAAAGGAGCAGTTCCCGTCATGGTACATTGACAGAAGCGCTCATTCTGTCTTCTCCTCACATAAACGCGGCCATCTGAACTATACAGACCAAAACGAGACTCATCTGTGAACAGTACAGCTCCCCATTGCTGTACAGTCCAATGGATGTGTCGATTAGCAAATGTAGTCCTGCTTACACGATGCTCCCTGGTAAGCTGTGGCCCTGTAGCCGGTCTTCTTCCATGTAAATGTTGTTCTACGAACCGTCTTCTAACTGTCTCAGCAGAAACAGCGACTCCCCGGGTAACTAACAGTGCAGCTCGAACTTCTGAAGCTGTCAGGAACCGGTTTCGAAGAACTGACAGCGTAATAAAACGGTCATCACGCTCGCTGGTAGCCCTTGTACGGCCACTTCCGGGCCTGCGCCCATATTGCCCAGTCTCCCTGTACCGTACAACTGCTCGATGGAGTGATGAACGAGATACCCCCAAAGATTCTGCTGCATATCTCACACTCCGCCCATCTTCAATTAGAGCAACAGCTCTTGCCACCTCTTCATTCGAAAGAACCATTTTTATAATGAAAAGTAATTAATTTAGAATATTTAAAATGGATAACAAAGCAAATAAAAAAGAATCAGACTCAGAAAAGAAAAACTATGGACAATATCTTAACGAGAAGAGACACCCTGGTAAACTGAATTATGGTTTGTTTTGATAATCCTCTTAAATCTCTTCAAAGGATGAGGACTTTCAGTGTTAACCTCATTGTAAACAACAACAATGTGTATACACACCGAAAGGCAACATTCTTAGACTTTAATTTTGAAATATGTAAGTGTAATGTCTGACAGTTGTTATGTCCCAGTTTTTTTGTGGACGAGTGTATAAATAATTAAACATATAAGTCTACAGAAGGCGCTGGTAGCTCAGAGGTAGCGTGTTTGCCTACTGAGCTCAAGATCGTGGGTTCGAAACCCAAGGCCCTTGAGGTTTTTTTCATCTGGAAAGCGAAAAACCCTTGAGCACGCCGTCCTTCTGTTGGAACGTTAAGCGATGGTCTCGAGTCATGTACTCGTTAAAGACCCCTACCCTAATAGAATAAATCTAGGTAGGCAAAATTTAGGACTCTCACAGTAGAGTCCGCCTTATGTTCACCAAAGCAACGAATGCTCTGGTAGTGGGAGGTTATGACCTTGCAGTTAAAGCCCGGGCATGAGACACAATAACTATAAGTACTACATCCATCTAAATTATATTTTTACCTTCCTAGTAATGTAATAAAAAAAGGAAAATTAAATTATTTCCGTCTTTAGGTAGGTATATGGTATATAGTAGTTTTTGTAAGGAGTTCAACAAGATTTGTTTTATGTAAATGAATGTTTTATTGAGCAGAATTTGTATTTAATTTATATTAATTATGAGTTATTGCTCATTTCCGCTTCACGTCTCTCATCCCTGGATTCTTCAACGGAAGGAGATTGGCCAAGGAAGACACTAAGACGTCTTGTGTTCTGTTCTTAGGTAAAATATGCCATACGTACACTGTTCCTCTGATTAGTTAGTTTTAACTTAAAATTAATAGGTACCGTTTTTATAGGGTTTTGAATGTATCTATATACGAAATTTTGTTTCAATAGATTCATTACAACGGCAGTTATTTAATTTTTTGTGTTTTGGCTCCTTCCTTTCCTTTGAGCGATTTGGATGTAAATCAATAGGTGACGTACTCGTGGGGTTCTGGATACACATATAAAATTTAATTTCCTCTACGGACGACACATATTTATTTTCGCAAAATCGGCCAAAGGGAATTAGAGGGAGGCTTAACACAAAAACTTTAATAACGTGCCTTTTTTATGAATGTATTGACAAGAAATTTCATATGTAAATTCAATGCCCTATAAGGACAACACATATCATTTTCAGCTGAATCAACTGAAGGGGAGACGGGGATCAGCGGAGAGCCCAATTCAAAAACCATGTATCGACATGAAATTTTATAATATAAAGACCTTTAATTTGAAATCTCACTCGATAGGTTGTGTTGACTTTTGAATTTTAGAGTTTGACAATATGGCGACCGTTTTTTCGGTATTGTCATCACATAGCCTAAGATACACGGGAGATTATGACAAATCAAAATTGGTCCATTCGTTTAGGCTCTCCGAGAGAAAAAAATATATAACATACACAATTTTGAAGAACAATAGAACAATCCTCGCATTCCAGTCGGGTAAAAACGGTTTAATTGTAACAAACATTAATTTTATAACTGGACCTCAATTCAGACAGGATAAGCCATTGTTGTATCATCAATTAAAAATATATACGAGCTATATATATGTGAATTATGCGTCAAAGCTCAAGATCGCGGGTTCGAAACCCAGCCGAGGGAGGGTCTTAGGTTTTTTTATCTGGGAGGTGAAAAAACCTCGAGTTAAGCCATGGTTCCAAGCCTATACGTCAGGTACTCGTTAAATACCCTATCCTAGGTGAATAAACATTTAGGGTAGGCAAAATTTATGACTCCCGTAGTAGATTCGAACTGTCTAGCAGAGCGACGAAAGAGGGCGATATGAGCTCGTGGTTAAAGCCCGGGCATGAATCGCAATAACTAACCAAAGGATACATTTTTTTGAGAGTCTAAGACATGAAATCATGGAATGTATAACATATGCATGGAAAATGGAATGTTATCATCTATGGGAAAGTGGTAATGTAGACAAAATGTTTCACGCTGTCCCCTCCACCCTACTCTACATACTTTTCCAGTCTAGTTACTAACTACGTTGACTCTATAAGACTGAATGAATCGATGAGAAAATTGAAATATTAATAGTTCATCCAATTTGCAAAGCCATCTCCTGTTCAAATTGGTAAAAGTTTGCCATCATTAGAGTACTGAATTCAGAACTCGTTAAGTCAACCCTCCTAAACTTCCATGTCTTTTTATAAGATGAAATCATTTTCTTTAAAGAAAAAAAAAAAAAAAAAAAAATCAAGTAAAAAGACTGATTTAACAAGAGCCAGCCATGAATTAAGTTGAAGTAATTTTTTGGATATCGCACAAAAATATGATGTAGTGAAATGAAAAATAATAAAATAGTTCATACCAATGAATAAAGAAGTTTTTTTTGTAAATATTTTGATATTTTATTAAAGCTTTAGTCATTTAAAAATTATACATTTATATATATATATAATATATGTATGAAACAAACGCTTTAAAATAGAATCTATGCAAAAACTACTCATTCGGTTAACTATATAATGTATTATGTACAGTTTAAATGTTTATATAAATGTATTTTCAGAACACAAACTATATATAGATATTTATTTATACTATTTACATTTTTAATAATTTACAAAAAAAGAAAAATGTATAATAAAAAATCAACAAAAACATAAAAAATTTAGATTACAACATATTATACATAATTATTTCTAGATTTGTGAGGATTTGTATTTACATATATTGGTCCAATATATAATAAGAAACCATCTTTGGCTAATATGTTTTTTATATACAACTGATAAATAACACAAGTATATATATCATATTGTTAAATCTATTTAGTTTTGCATTTTTTACTATTAGGCAATGCAAATATTTATTTGATAGTGAATAACCTTAAAAAAAACACAAAAAATCGGAACTGAAAGTGAGTCAAATTCATAGAAACATATCACTTAAATAATATTTTAAATCAATTTTTAAAGTGCTTTATAAAAATAATTTTAGAATAAAATCATACGAATAAATAACACATTTTGAAGTTAAATTAATCCAAATGAATTCAATTTGCACAAAATTGTGAGAAAGATAAATACAAAATTAAAATATCTACAAGATACATGGAAATACAATTTCCATAAATATGTATATCATCTTTTACAATGGTTTTAGTAAATATAGTTGAAAAATGCTTTATACCAACCACTAGGCTACAAATCAACGTACCTAGTAATACATGGGTCGTCATTCCAAGCCAAAACATCCCACGGTTGGACTATAAATATTCCTGTTTTTACGTAACTGTGCCATGCCATCAAGTTACCGAAATTTCAGTTTTTTTTGTTTTTTTTTGCGCTTTGTTCTTTGAAGATATGGAGAACGGGTATGAGTATTGTACTCACCGAGAGAACACTCACGCAGTATAAACAGGTTAAAAGGTAATTTCGACATTCGAGAGAAAAACAGGAAATGGAACAAATTGGGGATAAGAAACTAGTTTGGACGTCAGAAACTATTACATATTAACAATTATGTACAGTTAGTTATAGGACACCAAATTCAAAAAGGCAGAAATTGCCTCTTCAATGTAACACAAAACAATGCTTTTTGATAAATAAAATAGACATTCGTAAAAAAAGTACGAAATATAAGATCTTGGTACCTTATAAAATCCTGAAAAGAGTCCTTGTACAAACTGGCTTGGCACAGGTACTTTTTGAAGTAATACAAGAATAATTGTGTTTTTGTAAGCATTTAGGTATCATTGTTCAACCGTCAGATGAATTGACCTAACCCCGTCACATGGGACAACCCAAAGACTTTTTAAAAAATGTTGGAAAAAAGATTTCATGGAAACAATAAAATATCCTAGGAATTTCCATGGAATGATGAACTTTTAACAGGAAGGCTTCATACCGTAATGTTAAAGGGTGAAAAAAGAAAATGAATGAAAACGAGTCCTTAGTAGAACTACCGTCCTCATAACCAGGTAGGTCTGTCGTGGATACCGAGGTAGCCTGGGGGGTAGCCAGTCGGAGGGAGGAGGCCCTGAGGCAGGACCATGGGCCGCAGGAGCTCCTCCGAGTGGCGCTGCAGATACTGCTGATACTGGGGGTTCATAAAAGGGTGGGGGTAGGTGGGCGGGGTCCGCCCAGAGCTGTGTCCTAGGAAGTAAGGGGCACCGCTCTTGCCGGAGCTGCCCTCCGCACCATGACCCACATAGTAGGGCGTCCGGATATCGTCCAAGTAGGGGTAGGTCTCCTTGAGTGAAGGGCCAAAGTTGAAAGCACTCCCCGGCACACCACCAGCCCCGCCCTTCAGCGAGATGGGCTCTGTACCAGGGGACACATACTGCTGGAACCCTGACGGCACTTCGTTCTTCTTCTTACGAGTCTTCTTGGTTGTTTTGGCAGGTGTCGACTCAGCTTTGCTTGTGGGCACTGTCCTCGATGAGTATACCATATCCCTGGCTTGAATTTCGTTCACTTTACTCTGCATTATTTCACTGATTGGACGATTGTAACCGGCGAGGTTCATGTTGGAGTAGGCCGAGGTCTTTCCCTGCATGAAGTCCTGCATTGGATGATTGTACACAGCGGCTTTACCCTGCATCAGCTCTGACATCTGGTAGTTATACCTGGCTTGGGATTGCATAAGATCAGCCATTGGATGGTTATAGTTCATTTTTGCTGCTAACATTTCTGATTGATTACTGTAACCTAGTGGAACGCTTATTTTACTCAAATCTTGACCTGCATTGTAGTTAATTCCATGAGCTAATTCAGGTAATGTTCTGTTGTAAACACTATTGACTTTGGGAGGAAGAACATCCATTCTTGAAGCACCGTACGGAAGGGGCGATGAAGTTGTACTTATTTTTCCTGATAATATATCAGATGGCTTACTATATGATATCGAAGCACTAGTGCTGGGTATGTCTTTAATAGGAGGAGACTTATCTTTATGAATAGTGTCACTAATATTGGAATAGTTAATTGGTGTGGAGGTGGGTGATACGGTATGTACAGGAGTTGAGGTTCGGCTGGGGTAGCTGATGACTGGAGTAGCCGATCTCTGAGGGTCATGAGGAGAGTTAGTATAGGCTGGAGTACTGCTTCTGGAGTTATTGTGATATGAAGGGCTCATTGGTGACTGGTTTTCAGCCATTCTGTCATAGTTCTGCTGCTCTCTGCTATAACTTCCTCCAGGTAATCCTACACTGGCGGCACCAGAGTATATAGGGTTCTTAGTATAGACAGGCTCTCCTGAATAAAATGGAGATGATATATGCCTTTCTTCTGGATAGTGATCAAACCTATGCTGAAGTGCGTGAGGTAGTGCCATGGGAAGGCCTGCATCAGGAACCCTTGAAGAACCAGGCATTCTGCCAGGGGTGGGTGTGAAGGTTCGTTCTTGTTCCATTGCACCTCTCGTCGGTGTAAAGGAACCTCCTTTATAAGAAGGCGCTTCACAGGCTTTAGACACCTGATTGTCAATATCGTTGTAGGCTCTTTTCTTAACAGGATAAACAGGAACTGAACTCTTTTCAAGATTTTTAGTTTCAACAGGTTTACTGGCATCGTAATAAGTAAGATGTGAGGGATAGTGAGAGTACATGGGAGTGGCGTGGGAAGTGTGAGGAACAGAATAGGAAGTGTAGTCGGGAGGCTTGCTAACGGGCTCTCTGCTGATGGTGGCGTAGTCCCTGGAGTGAGTTATTACTTCTCTTGGGGTGCTGGGATAGTGGAGCGGGCTAGAGCTAGGCGGCTCCCTTGGACTACTCGGGTACTCCCTAGGGCTCATAGGGGTGGCTCTAGGACTACAATACTCTGTCCTAGGACTCGCATTAGGATAGTCCCTCGGACTGAAGGCAGGGTTCCTTGGACTGCAGTAGGAAGTTCGAGGGCTCACACTAGGCAGATCCCGAGGGGAACAACCGGTCAGATCCCGAGGCGAAGAGCTCTTGTCCGAAGTGCCTCGAGGGAAGCAGGTGTCTTGGTAGAACCCCACCTTGATGGTACCGTTAATAGGAGAGTGATGATATGCCTTGACCTCTTGTTGTGGGGACAGGTAGGGCTCGTCAATGCTAGGCCTCGGCGAGTTGCCATCCACAGGCTCCATGCTGAATGAGGACCTCTCCGATACACTGCTTCCAGTACTCGCTTTACGCTGTCTCCGAGCTGGAGACTGACTTTCAACGTTGATTCTCTTCTCCTCTTCATTTTCATCCTCCTTACTTTTGTTCTCTTCCGGCTCGGGTTTCCTCTTGGCTTGAGGCTGTGCTTTCGGCGCCCCGAAAGCCTTAAACCATGCACTCAAGTTTGGAGTAGGTTTCTCCTTCTTTGGTTCTACCGTCTCTACCTTTTCAGCTTTCTTGTCTACCTCTACCAAAACCTCCTTCTTTACATCTGCTTCAACCTCATCCTTCTTTTCTTCTTTTGCTTCAGTGAAATCTTCAATAACGAGTTTATCCTCAGTACAGTCATCTTCAGAGTCCTTTTTTTGAGATTCCCCTATACCAAAGCTCAACAATTCACTTGGAAGAACTTTACCCAAACTTATTTTAGGAGCATTTTCATCGTTTTCATTGCCAGAGCCCTTGGCCTCAGCTCCGCCCCCCTCAGCGTTATTGTTCTGTTGGTTTTCTTTTGATAGCAAGTTACCTTTACTTTTCCCTGGCTGTAACCTGTCGATAGTCCTTTGAATTTCCCTCCTCCGCTTCATACCCATTTGTTCCTTAAACATTCTTCTCCGATGCAGATCCTAAAAAAAATATATTTATTAAGATAATATATACACAAAGTATAATTTATAACACACACACATATATAAAATTTGAAATTCTGAATCAATAAAAAAACATTAAATAAAAAAAAAAAACCGACACAAATTTTTTTTTTACTGAAACCTTGGTAGGGAGGGCTTTTTTTTGGGGGGGGGGGAGGGGGGGGGGCTTGAAGGGCTTAGGGAGGGAGGGACTTGGCCTTATAAACATTTGAGCTCAAACTCCAAGTCTCTAGCTGTAATAGAGGCCGAAATACACAGGCTCAGATGAAACCTGAAGATCTTGAAAACGGCATACCCGATTTCCACCAAACATGGCTTAGAACCATGTCGCAAATCAGTTCAGCCGTCTTGGAGCTACGATGTCACAGACAGAGACTTCAAGCTTATAACACCCCTCCTTTTGCGTCGGGGGTTAAAAATATTACTACATTTCAATTTGTTCATTCACTATATTATTGGTTTCTTTGCAGACGAGCTGACGATGAAGGAAACTTCGAAAACCGGCTAGCCTCCGATAATAAAAACCTTGAGAAGTTGGATTACATCTTCATTTATTCGACTCTCTGATTATGGGTTTGTGGTAGTAGAAAGATAACTTACGTTGGAGAACCTATCTCTAGGGCGAACAGGACGATCCATAAGGAGTCTTCTCCGATATTCCCCTTCTAGTGTGGACATATCCTCCATGTAGGGCATGTGTGAGGGAGAGTTGGAGCAGGAGGAGAAGTCAGAGAACCGGGGGGTGTCGTCCAGCCACTTGTTGATGTCCTGAAATTAAGTGTCATCAAATAATACAAAACTTAGTATCATTATATTTTACAAAAAATATACATAAAACCTCAATCATAAATATATGTAAACGTGTCGTGATTGGCCCGACGTCACTGAAAACAAGATGTTATGTAGACTATCAAAACAAGGTCCTTCGAATAGCAGTGGGTGCACCTTGGTAGTACAGAATCAGCAGATCCGAAGAGAAGTGGACATCCCGGCCTTCATCACCAAGCTGACGAGGGACTACCACGACCTGAATGATACATGAGATTAAAGGAATATCGAAGAGCAGTAAAATGAGTCCATCCCCCATCGAAGATGCAATAGATTTTGAGTTATCATTTGGAACATTCAAAATAAACTGAATTTTGAATTTTTCCGCCTTTTTATTAGCCCATATTTTTGAAAATACCCATAAAAATCTGAAAATATGTACACTTGTATACTCACTAGGACAACAAACATACGCAAAAAAATAGATCTTTGCATTATATAATGTTTTTAATCGTCATGGTATGACCACCCCAACCCGTTATAGAAGCTTCAAAATTAAAGGAAATAAATCACTGAAAAACTCTCCAGGGAACACTTGTTGAAGGTACTTTAGGTGTCGTTGGAAAGCATTGTGACGCAATGAGGCGGGACCGAATACTGAAAGGGCAAGAAGAATAATAGAAAAGAATAAGGACATCAAACTCAAAAAATATGGTTTGATGGTGCAACCACATCACTGTTTTCGGTTCTTCTCCAGACACTTCCAGTGACAGTACGTGATAGTAGTTCATTCCCTGCACAATTAACTCGTTAAAGACTAGGACAAATTGACAAAAACGAAGACAATTTTACCAAAAGGAGGAGAGAGGAGAGAAAGGAACGATATTACCTTTTGCTTATAATAAGGATTATTGCAAACAAATACTTGATAAATGCACAGTAATTTTTTCTGTCCTTAGGCATCGAAGAATCACCGGCAATGCGCTTCTTCAGTTCTAATTATATGTTATCAACAAATTTGCATTCATTACCTGAAAATCATTTGTTGTCTTACTCAAGGACTTTTGTATTGTATTGATACAATACAATACATTGGCAGTTTCGCAGTCTAAAAATAAAAATGTGCTGTCATTATGGGGTTTTGGACCGACCTATAAAATTTCGTATCGGGATTTATCGTGTTGACAGACATACAAACACAGTCATGAATTGTGGATGTCTTAGATATGAAGAATGGAGTGACTTTCGCCAAACAGCGAGGCCAACCTGTCAATGATTCAAGTATAGTAGAACAATTAGTAGAATGAAATATAAAAGTATTACCCTTAAAGTTTGTTCTGTAGCCAACTCGAGAGCTTCAAGGGCCTCGACATTCTTGATGATACCGGCTTTCTTAACAGTCTTCTTGGGGGATGTCTTAGCTTTGAGCTGACTTTCGTAGTGACTGTCGTCCGTGTCCGTGCTGAACATCTCGCTCTCGCTGGTCACCCGCTCCTTGTAGTTGACCCGCACCCGGTCCCTGCTCCTCTCCTTGCTCGTGTCCCGACTGCTCCTTCCGAACAGTTTATCTTTGCTCAGTCCACTGCTCGAGTCCTCCTCACTGCTCTTCCGCTGTTTCCCCCCACTTCCTGCTTTCCTCTTCACCCGCACCCTGTTCCTACTCCGGTTGGTCACTGTCTTCTGCATTGCTCCCAACAGTCTGTCTTTGCTAGTGTCGCGACTGCTGCTTCCTGACCTTCTTTCGAACCTGTCACTGCTCACGTCCCGTCTCTTATTGTTCAACTTCCTCTTCTCCTGTCGGTACCTTTCTTCGCTTGAATCATCGCTGTCATCATCATGACTAGGAAAGGCAAGTTTGGATGTTTTCTTCTTCCTCTTTTGTTTTTTCCTTAACCTATTTTTATCTACTTTATTGTCTCTATTTAAAAACCTCTCTCCACTTGAATCCCGATTCATAAAAGGTGGTTTCTGGTGGCTTCCATTACTCAAACTACTATGATTGGAAGAACTTCTACTGAAAAATAAAGAAAGAGCATTGCCATAAGATAACAACTTCTGCTGAAAAATAAATACTTCACATTGAAAGTAAAATAAAATTAAGCTATAAATATAAAACATGGAATAACAGCTACATTGCCAACTAAAGATACGAAACTCACTTAAATAATACCTCAAATTTAATTGTGTCAAAATTAACAAATCAATTCCCAGTAAAAACTAAATTTTGATGCCAATAGTAAAACTTGGTTGGAAAACAACACACACTTGACCTTACGGTCTACCAAGTATATATCAGATATTTATCTTTCACACATTCGGGTTTTTGGATGTCAACAAAGATGGCCTCACTATCAAGTAATGATTTTGAGGCCAATTAATTGTTCTATTCAAACTATTCAACAAACGGTTTCGACATTACACCATAGTTTGGTTTAGTTTTAGATCTATAGATTCCTAAGTTACATTAGTATAATACAATACACTGTAAATACCTAAGCCGCCTGTTGTCATGTGATAGAGAGCTTTCGTCAGTAGTCATGCAGACATCATTTCGATGCATGATGAGAGGTACTTCGTCATCAGAACTGGACCGATCGGCTTCTAGGTACCTCTCAGCGGAGGCTTCGAAGGCTTCTTGCAGTCGTCTCACCATCTCTGTGTACTCTGCAATATCATCAACCAAATAGTAGCTACACAGGTTATTTTCCTCATATAAACAATATCATTTATATGTGAGCTGCCAGACACTGTTACTGCCTCATACGAAGTGTCGTCCTGAAGGCATTGGAAAATAAACGCTGGAAAGAGATTCCAGCCCCTGCACAAGTAGTTTCAACAGAAGAGTGTGACCTGAGACGGACGTTAGTGTACAAAATAGCCATAAACAAACCTTAATGTCTGGGATAGAACGTTGTTCAGAAGGCTGTAGGACTCTATTAGTGAGGGCGGTAAATCAAGAGGCAGGATCTGGTGACCTTCGTGAAAAATGATAGATTGGGGTGCAGGCCTGCAGGAATATGCAGAGGCCATAGCCAGGGAAGGTTACAAGACTATAAGGGTATCAAAAAGGGAGACGAAGAGACGCAGACTGAAGTTCGACGTCCAGAAGTGGAGACAGCAATGCCAGGTCTGTAAAGTCTATAGTGCCATGAAGAAGTAATGAAGCTAATATAGGAAAGAATATGAAAACACTTCAAACAAGCGTTCGGGGACTATCGCACGAACGAACATATACATAAATTAGAGCAAGCCCCCTCTTTCCTAGGAGCATGTTTCATGAACATATGTAGGTAGTTTCCATAGGTCCAAGTGAGTGCATAACCTGATCTCTGTAGTAATTCCATAAAATATTAAATCAGAACCAGAAATTTTCAATGTGACCACAATTATGCTTCGACGAAGCTTCTTGTTTTTCCTCTGATGCTTAATGATTTTTCTCCCTACTTAGGTAAGGTCATATGATCATTCTTGTGAACTCTTGGCGTTGAAATATTAGTGTAATTTCCCGCACTTTGCAGAGTTTTTCCCTGATGCTTAGTTATTTCCCTGACCTTAACGAATTCCCTGATAATATTCTGATTGTGGGCACCTTGAATTTTCATCATAGCTTGATAGTTGATATAAAACAACGAACGTGAAAATTAACGATTATATACCTATAATAATAATTCAAAAAATAATATTAGTGTGTAATAATAGAGAGCTCTGTATCAACTATTTTCCATCTTAGAGAGAAAAAAACAGTGAGATTGCTGTCTTTGGTCCCAAGCCTGTACGATGTCAGGTACTCAGGTCACCTGGGCAGACAACATTTATGACTCCCATAGTAGAGTTGGGCTCTTATCCACCAGAGCGGTGAAAGAGCGCTCAAGTAGGAGACGATATGACCTCAAGCTCGGACAAGAGCCACAAAAACTATTTTCCGATAAAACAATGCGATTTTACTCCACACATCACGATTTATTTTAATTATTTTTTCTGGTTCCTCATGTTTTCGTATAAAAAACAATAAATACCATTTTCTGAGCCGTTATACTGCCGACAGTTGTCGACAACCAGCTGAAAGTCAGCTTTGAACTGCTGCAGGGATCCATACTCCCCATTGTCCAGTTTGTCCTCCATCGTCTGAAGGTCCATAGGTTTGGCTATCACTGAGTAGTACTTGGGAGCATACTTCTCGTTAACTGGGTCCAAAAAAGGCCAAGCATCGTCATGAGCTTTAACTCGATCCAAAATTTTGTACATCCCAGTCATCAGATCTTCCCTCGTTCTCTTAAATCTGAGGAAAAAACAATTTTCGATTATAATCATTATCAATTACAATGAAAATACATAAAAAATAAGCAATTGAGCAATTTATTAAAAATTTAATAAATTCGTTTACTATGTGCGTGCATCATTACACGGACTAGCTGTGAAATACAAATGTATTTTCAGGAATTGGGGAAGTGTGGCGGACTGAAGAGCACGGCTTATTGTAGGAACTAAGAGAGGAATGGACTTTCTATATTTATCACTTCAGTAATAAAAGGAATTTGTAACCTGTTTGAAGAGTTTTGTTGGAGACATAACAAGGAGCATTAGATATTTAACGAAGAAATTTGGATTGAAGGGATGGGATAAAATGACCCCATAGTTAGAATATAGTACACGATTAGTTTTGAGAATAATTTATAGACCTCTGATCCTATAGGTCGTTGTTTTAATAATTTCAAAATAATAAATTGTTTAAAAATCAATTATTAAATGGAGGCAAAACAATACTTTTAACAATATATTATGTAATTTCTTACAGTTGAGGAGTGCGAAATTTTTGCCGTGTTGGTTGTATGAAAATTTCTCCAGTGGCAGAGGAGAGGGAATTGTTGGTCTGCCTGCCGACGGGGTGTATCGTGCTCTCTGTATCTTCGCTCAGACTTGATCCGATGGTATCTGAGGAATCCGACTGGTCAGAGCCATTCCGGCGACGCAATGCCCTTGCAGCTCTCCTGACAAATAACAAAAACAGTTAATAACCTCTTGAGGGATGAAACAGAAAAGTGTAGTACATTAAAGTGTTTTTCTTAATGTTACTTTGATACCGATTGTGCACTGAAGTAACAGTTCGAATAAACCTTGAGTTCAAGAGGTCATATATATATCAGTGTTCCATACACAAATATGTAAAACTGAACCCATATACAATTACTCAGTTGTCTGTCCGTCAAGGGGTTCATATCTCGGAAAATGTAAAGCATAAAAATCTAAAATTTGACATCTAGGCCATATATATGAATGTTATTTAGTATTAATTTATATTTTATTTGTATTCTTATCATTATATTTATTTATTGTATGCATTTTACTCATATTTATTATATATATTTAATTATTATTGTAAGTTTCGCAATCTATTATTTTACTTTGTCCTATATCCATTGTGATCGGATTTACTTATTTGTATATAGGTTGTAAACTATGCTCAATCAATAAATAATATACACTCAAAAAAATAATAATCCATCCTAGTAAAAAAATTAAATCTCACAGACCCCTTCATTGGAGTAGGGGGTATATCAAATGAAAGAGCTATAGATTTCAGGAATATTTTTCACTTACCGTTCCCTTTGCTCCATCTTTTCCCTATTGACCCTCTCCCGTTCCGAGTATCGATCATCTCTAGGTCTCTTGGCGTCCTCCTCCTTCTCCTGTCGGATCTTCTCCAGGCGGCGGGAAGCCCTTCTCGGGGCTGCCTCTGCTGCTCGCTTCCTCTGGAGCCGCTCCTTCTCCTCAAAGAGGCGGGGTATCTCCGGCAGGAAGTCCTCCGACAGAACTGCATAGAGGGCACGTTCGTCCCGACTGGTGGAGCCTACCATGGAACGGGCCAGGTCCCTCCAGTCCGACTCTGTGTAGCACATCACTCGCCATGTCCCTGTCGGCCGTCTCTCCAGGTCCTCCTCACTGGAACTTAGGCTGCTCTCCTCTTTACGCTTCTTCTTCGACTTGTCATGGTCCTTTCTTTTCTTTCGCTTCTGAAAATCAACAAATGCCTTTTTTAAGAAAACTATAATAAACTAACAATATTGGTACTTGCACCGCATTGCTGGGATAAACTTTGCGTCATTAGTTGATCAGATCAACAAGTATGTACAGAACCTCATAATATAAGTTCATATATTCATGGTGACCACAATTACACATCAAGGAACCTTTCTGATATATTCCACCCTGTTGCTCATAGACCTATCCCTGAGTCTTGTTTGGGGGAGACTAATTATAAACTTTCAAATATTTTTAATTATTTTATTTAAACATTTTATATTTTATTTTTTTTATTTAAACATAGACTACTATATATATTTTGAGGGCTAGCCTACTGAGATCAAGATAGGTGGTTCGAAAAACGGCCGAGGTCCTCAGGTTTTTTATCTGAGACATGAAAAAAACTTGAGCCTTCACGATGTCAAGTACTCTTTAAAGACTCCTACCGTAGGTGAATAAACCTATGTAGGGAAAATTTCCTTCCAGTATTCTCAACAAGAATATATGAAGAGCTTTTGGATTAAGTCATAAATATAAGGGATATCTTGCAAAATGACAAAATCTAATCAAATCTAAGGTAACACACGTGACATCATATCAAATTTCCTGTACATTGCTACAATCGTTTCTGACGAGTTCACCAAGTTCCAATAAAGAGGACGAATGTCCATTTTAGGTGGACAAAAGTGACTGGCTCCGAAAATTTAAATATTTACCTTATAATGAAAATAAATACTGCATAGAGATGGAACAAAACAAGTATTCACGTTTGAACAAGTGATGTCATTCTACTGCGATAAGACGCGGATTTATCAGTCTGACTGCAATAATAGTAGTTCGATCATTGTTTGAGCTACATTCGGCAGTTGAAATGGACTCTAAAGAGAAAGGTAAGTAATCATATGCACGGTTCTTGTAAGTAGTGTACAGTTACAGAGATATTTGAACTATTTTATTAAGAAATCCTTTACATCCATAATTCTGAACGAGAAAAATAATGTTTACCCAATAGCTCCAAGCTAATTAACGCACTTTCCTTTTCGTTACACTTTCTAGTTTTCAGATTCATTTATATATTTTTCCTATACTTTGTATTTTTAATAATAATGATTGATTTTCAGAATCAGTGCTCAAGATTCCTCGGAACCAGTTTTTTGAAGAATGGTCCAAGTTCCCGAAAATCAGTTTGTTGAAATGCCCCGAATTAACTCAACACTTGCAATGCATGCAAATACAAAACAATAATACTGATTGTGAATCATCTGGGGATGTGTATACTAGTGAAGAAGAGAACTGATATCTGAACGTGCTAGATCATGTATGTATATTTCATACTCCTACATGTATGAAGACGCCATTATGTTAATTTATGTGTCATTTTATTATACTACTATACTACAGTTTTTACTTTAACTGACGATGAGATTAAATTAACTAAAATATATATACATAAAGGTAGGTGGAAAACTTTGTACTAGTATCTGAACTATCATCTTTTACTGTTGTCTTGTTTAATTTCGTAAGATAGCATTGAAAAAATGTTTCCCTGGAAAGCCGTTCATTTATTCACTTAACTTTTGATATATTTTATTGAATTGGCTTTTGTATCCTATTTTGATACCTGCAGAATTCAATCAGTTTGTACATATCTTGTTTATTTCCTTGAAGCAAGGAGGGGTTACCTTTTTCTTATTCATGTAAAGTGGTTTTATTTTCTTCTACGATTTATTAAAGAGTAAACTTAATTTACTAAAGAGTAAACTATCAAAGTAAATAAAGTGTTATTTTTACCCATTGTTCCGTCTATTATTTGATCTTACTGTTTTTCACCCATAATGTATCGATCTGTCTCAGCTCCATCTCGTAATGTTAATCGTCCAAGCATCTAATCTAGACGCTCAGAGGATTAAGTAACATACCGGACCATGTGTCATATTAAACTACCTATGATTAGCGGTTTTTTGAAATTATTTTTGCCGTTTGGTTTTAAAAACGTTCATGGCATGCTATTGATTGTATATAGTCTCATTTGACGTGGAATTTCATTGGCTGTAATTTTTGTTTCTGACAGCTTTTGATACAATGAATCCTCTTCTTGTAATTTTGAAAAGAAGGTAGAAAAGTGAAGAAGGTTTTTGGTGTATTTCAGCAAAAACTCATTCAAGGGTTCATTTGTGAACCGTCATATGGGGTATATTCGTAATCAGCGTCTCACTGTAAGAGTACTGTTCCTGTAAGAATACAAGGTTTCAGAATTTGTCCACATAGATTGGACATTCGTCCAACTGTGCGCCGGTAGCTCAATGGAATGCGTGCTTGTTTACTGAACTTTAAGCGAGGGTCCCAAGCCTGTTAGATGTCAGATACTCATTAAAGACCTGTTGAAGGTTACTAAACCTGTCCCTAGGTGTACACACCAGCCCTACCAAAATATAAGTTCCAATCACACAGACAGACATCATCGTGAAAATGATCAAAACGAGTTGACGGGACATTAAACCATACATCCTTATACTAAGGTTATAAGAAAGCAAGAATATAATACCTTAGGGTATTCCTCCTTGTAGAGCCTCGTTCCGTAAAAGTACCAATAGGCAGACTTAGTTTCATCATGTCCCAGAGGATGTACTCGCAGACTGTCCGAATCCAAGTTCTGTCAATCAAATGATATTTAACATTTTTGCAGAGAGATTGTGAAACACTTAATAAATTATAAAGAAAACACGAATGTTTTTTAAATATTGTCTATTTCACAAGATATATAAAATATATGGGATTACTTTCGGTATTGCTACCATCTTCAGCCACGACTTAACAAATACTAAATGGAAGTTCAACTATTTTTACAATCTAACCGGTAGGTAGGTACCCTTACTCAGCCCCCCATGGGGGTTTCCTATCCCTCCTGTACCGTTAATTCTTCAAATATGTGAAACATCAAAAACGGACTTCTGTCCCAAAGCGAAATCCCAATAACAAAAACTCCGAAGCAGTATGGTATGCATCATATGTGTATTTTAATCAACCCACACCATCCCAAAGCCTCCACCATCAAGACCCCACCCCGAGACGAAATCTCATCTCCAACGTCCCACACATTTGAAGAATACATATTATGTATGCATACATGAAATAAATCAAAGACTAAAAATATACAAATGAAAATCAAAATATAAAATAAAATACATAGGTTCTTGAGAAAGTAAGTACATATACACAGAGACAGGAGAATTATATTATTGGCGATAAAAGGGGTGAGTATGTGAATTGGTCTGATCGTTCATACAATTTCCTTTTTGTAGTGCTCTGTTTATTTCCAGTTGTTCCAGTGAGTTGAGTAATGTACGTTTGTCACAAAAATGTAGGTATTGTATGCCTGTGTTTATATCAAAATGGTGTTTGTTTTCGATGGTATGTTGTGCGAAAGTTGATTTTACTGATTTTATTTTTTGGAATCGGAAGGCCGGTAAACATGAAATGTCATTGAAACTCCGCATCGAATTTATGACAGATTACATAATTTACCCTAACTGGGGAAGTAAATAAAAAAAAGAAGACAATTACCTTTAGAACGTCGATAACATCATCTGCGTCGAGACGAAAATCGCAAAGGGCATGAAGTATCTCAACCTTGGTGCGAAGTGGAAGAAACTGAAAATCTATATCTGTATTGAATGGGTTTTCACGACCCTGTTCCTGGAATCATCAAAAAACAATAAATTATCACACATAATCGTCAACTCCAAACCAAAAATACTATTCAATAGAGAAGTATTTGAAGGAATGGGCCACAACGGCATTTCTCCCTTGTAAATTCAGTTTTATGGTGTCAAATATAAAAGAGACATATTAATGTTTGTGGTCACTTTTTACAGATTTTTATTACATTTAAAGGTTATTCCATTTAATGTAATGCATAAGAGCTTTCTCATGGTTGAGTGTTTAAGATTTGACTTGTTATATTGACAATTTTATTTATCTGGGAGGTAAAATAAACTTAAGCACGCCGTCTTTCATATGGGACGTTAAGCGCTGGTCCCGAACCTGTACGATGTCAGGTACTCGTTAAAGACCCCTGCCCTAGGTGAATAAAAAATTTAGGACTCCCACAATAGAGTCGGGCTCATGTTCACCAGGGTGACAAAAGAGCGCTCTGGTAGTAGGCGATATGACCTCGTAGTTAAAGCCCGGGCATGAGTCATAAAACCTAACCTTGACAATTTTATTAAACTTACTCGTTATATTATAGTCAAGTTATAGTGACTACAAGATCGATGGAAGAGTAAGGTAGCGATCAGAAGAAAGTCAGGTTTAATTCCTTAGGGTGGGGATCTTTTAACGAGTAGCAGACATCGCACAAGCACCATTGCTTAATCTGCCTCAGCCAGGTTTCGAAGCCGCGATCTTGAGAACAATAATCAAGGACGGTATCTACATCATAAGTGGGTGGTAAACGGCAGAATTCACTTAAAACAATTTGAGAATTGAGACACTTGAGATGAAAACGTGACATATTATAACTTGGATCTGATTATATTTTGGCAGACATTTGATACCTCTTTACTTGAAGGGCTAAGTACATTTTATCTGATGCCTTTTATATTATGGATTTAATCAAAACTCTCCTCAAATAAAAGTTTGAGCAAACTAGAAGGAACATTTTACAGTCATTTACGCGATAACTATTTCAATCAGATTGGAGATAGGACCAAACGAACAAAGTATGTGTAGTAGGGTGGAGCGAAAAGCAAACACTTCACAAACAGAGCCTTGCAACAAAGAAGCTGATTTTATAGGCTTGCGAAAACTTATTTAAGTGCAAATGATCTTCCCGGTAGTCTGACATTTATCTCTCCCAGTCAAAATCAAGAAGATACGCAATTTAATGGGAATAAACATGATTAAAGTCGAACACAGTTCCTGTGCTCTCTTCCAATGCACGAATGTGCGGCCCGCTGCGGGTCTGTAAAATTATTTTTTCATGTCGTCGGTGAACCACGGTCGATGTAATTCCCCAGCAGGAGTTAATCTAATAACGTCTTCGCTATCTCTCCGAAGCTGAAATAGAACCGTGGGGAGGATAGTAACCATTCTAGGCTTCTGGACGGAGCAACTGAGGCTGTGGTAACTGGAACCGATGTCCGGGAACGAGGGATATTGGAAAGCAACTGTCATCCCTCTATATTTGACTTACACAGGGGCTTCTAAATCACCAAACTAAATTTTGTGTTGCTACATTCATTACATCGACAGTTATTGGGGTATCTGCCCCTATTTCGCTGTACATTGATAGGTGCTATACTGATGGGGTTTCGAATTTAAATATAAAATTTCAGATCGATAGATTCATTACATCGACAGTTATTAGGGTATCTGAGTCGAGTCCTCGCCCCTCCCCTTCAACCTATTTCGCTGTACATTGATAGGTGCTATCCTGACGGGGTTTCGAATTTAAATATAAAATTTCAGATCGATAGATTTATTACATCGAAAGTTATTGGGATTTTGAGTTGAGCCCTCTCTCCACTTCGTCTGATTCCGTAAAAATTAATAGATAATGTCCTAATAATTTCATGTCAATATATTCATTACAACGGCAGTTATTAGAGTTTTTGTGTTGTCACTCCCCTAATCCTCCCCTATTTTGATCGATTTGGGTGAAAATTAATAGGTGTCGTCTTTAGAGGGTTCTGGATATACATATAAAATTTCGTATTGATACATTCATCCTATCAGGAGTTATCGTCTTCACAAACAGATTTTTTTTTTCATTTTTGGAATCAGGAGCTTGGAAAACAAGAAATTCTGTTGAAAACTCCGCATCAAATTTCTAGTCGATTACATAACTTCCCCAATACTTCATGTAACTGGGGAAGTAAAATTAGATTTGTCTGCGAGAAAACATAAGGAATTACAATGTGACTTACAATTTGTCTAGAGACAGAATTTATATATGTATATAATTCCTAATGAATGGGAGGATGTATGTACGTTTTTGTAATTTATATATGTATATAGTTCCTAATGAATGGGAGGATGTATGTACGTTTTTGTAATTTATATATGTATATAGTTCCTAATGAATGGGATGTATGTACGTTTTTGTAATTTATACTTTTTCTTAGTGCTTATTTTACTTAAATTTGTTATAATATACGCCCTCGCTTGCAAAAATATTGCATTGAGCGACCAGCAACTGAAAACATACGTCTAGTGCAGCTCGCAAGAGCACAAAGGTTGCTGACCCCTAATCATTCATAAAGGAATTGATTTCTTTAATGCCCTTCCCCATTTCTTCAAGATAATAATAGAAACAATAACAAATTTTAAACTTGAACTAAAAATGTTTATGTTAGAGAAACCCTCTGTTCGGAAACAGATTTTTTTCTCATTGTTCGAAAATAATAATACAACCATAATAAAAAAAATTGTGCTTCATTTTAAAAAACATTATTTGAAACAAGCTTTCATTTTAATTTTTTTGGCAGAGTTCCTCCACAGATACCCTCTTAACATCTGTGCAATCTACATTTTAATAATTATTTTTATACTAATTTATTTTATTTCTCTAGGTTTCTTCTCCAATGTATTTTTATTATCATTTTTTCATTTAATTATATATATATATATATATATATATATATATATATATATTTGTTATTTTGTTTTCTTTCTCTTTTCTTTATTTCGGACATTGTGAACTGATGAAGAGACGTAAGAACGTCCTGAAATGTCGTCGTGGAAAAGACACTTCCGCAAAAGTTATACAAAATAATTAACTTACTTTTAAATAATTAAAAAAATGATCTACTGTATTTATTAATATTATTATTTTCGCACTCATATTTTCAAGTATTTATTTATTCATTTCATTTTATTTTTTAGTAGTGTTGTCAGACTCTAAGAGTTAATATCAGTTTATGTATCTAATTTATAAGCTATCACAATGTATATACTCTTATGAAGTATCCTATTACCATCTTATGGTTTAACGTAAATAAATATTATTATTATTCCATAGGAACATCAATTTCTGAATTAGAGAGCTGGCGGGATTTGATTCGTCGTCTGTCGGCCCATACTAAACAAATATTCTATGGTTAAAAAAAAAACAATCAGAGTGCACTTGAATACATTTAAGAGTGGACTAATAAAGATTTAGACAACACAAACAAAGGTGTACTAATGTAAACACGGCCAAACAACAATCATTTTCTTTGTTTATTTATTTTTACTAAAATGACATATTTTTGATAAACAATTCTTCACGACTCATGATGCAAGCAACGTACAGAGAAATTAATTCCATCATAGAACCGATGAAAAGTGACTATAACGTAAGATCCCAAAGTTTGTCCATACTATGCTCATTTGGAATGCGTTTTTTCTTCTGTCGCTTACATGAAAAATAACGGGGGAAAATTACCCAAAAGGTGCTTCTCGGAAAATGTTTTTTGTGTTGAACATATGCTTGGTCCTCATGTAAAGCATATTGCATTTAATATTTGAAATGTAATGAGAATAATTTTATTCTGGGACCGAGGTCCCCTAAAAATAAATACATAGAAAGTCAAAAAGAACGATACAATAAAATAAAATACCAATAAGCCCTAAGATAGAAGAAAAAAAAGTGCTACTGTGGATACCGTAGAATGATTAATATAAAGATAATGAATAAATAAATAAATAATAAAAAAAAATCAATATAAATAAATATATCTCTAAAGGTATATATATAACGACGAAAAGGAGATAAAATTAATATATAAGAAAGAAAGGGTGCCCAAAGAGTTTGAAATAATATTGATTTAAGAGAAACTGTGGATGTAATACTAAAGTAAAACGAATGAATAAACAAAATACAAGGATTGTAAGAATTGAGGGTGAAATGTAAAAAAATACAAAAAAATGGAGTAAACCAGAGGGAGAGGATTGTATATTGAGGATGAGAAGAGGAATTGAAACACGAGAGGATATGAAGGAAGTCACGGAAGGAGAGTGACGTGACGTAGGAGAGGAGGCTTGGACAAGGAAGAAGTTGTGGAAGGCAGAGGAGCGATGGGAGGGGATGAAGAGGTCCGAAGGACGGGATCTAGTAGTGTGTATTTTGTGGGCGGAAGATTTAAATTGGAACATTTGATAAAGATAGTAGGGTTCTTTGAACTTAAGCATTTGGAAGTGGAAGAAACCTAAGAAGTTGTTTCAGCGGTTGGAAGGTTTGAGCCATTTCAACTCCGAGTACCAGGGCGAGTGTATTAGTTTTTATATTTGTTTTCCATGTCTCTAGAGCGCCTCTAGAGACATGGAAAATAAATCTGACGTGGGTGTTCAGGATACGCTGGAGTTTGCTATCGAGTCCCATGATCAGATCATTATAGAAACATTTGGCAAGCTGCTTGGTTAATTATTTATAAACAAAATAAAAAATCCAGGATTCAAGAGAGGAGGTGGGGCCTCGCATATCCGAAGAAAGAAGCTTTCTTCAAAAATTATAAAACTATACTTTTTTACTTATGTTACACTTTTTCAATTATTTTAATTTCTTAGTTAAACCACCCAATCGTTGTTTTAAATTATGAAATTTGTTGTACTAAATATTAATTGACTGCAATGCTACAGGCATTTATATTACTGATGTTGCTGGAACTATAATAAAAATATAGTAATTTTCTAATGCAATTATATATCTCCCAATTATTTCAAGTTATAGACTACTGAGCTGAGGATGACAGGCTCGAAACCTGGCCAAGACCCTTATGGTTTTCATGTGTGAGGTAAAAAAACCTTAACACGTCGTCCTTTGAACGCCGCTTTATAAAACCGACGAGCATTTTGGCCGATTTCCTGCATATTACGTTCTATTTGCTCGTTAAATTGTTACTTATGAGTCCATATTTACTTTTTTATCTGCAGTTATCCTATCGATTTTGGATTGACGTGTATAGAAATGTTATTTGGACTTGTTTTCTAGAGCAGGTGATAACATTGAATTTATTCATGTTAATTAAACACATTGTTGTTTTTGTTTTCTTTTCCCAAAAAAAGTAATATTCGTTGTTTTTTTGTATAACTAACTGGTTCACTCGGCCTTATAATCTGTATATACGTATACAATTAAAGCTTTATTTGTATGAATGATTTTTTTGTTTGTACAGGTATACTTTGTGTCTTCACGAGAAAACGACTACATATTCACGAAATTTGCGGGCCTTTTGATAAGCCACAAAGTTGATATAATCCCCCCCCCCCCCCCCTCCCTTAAGGTTCATAACTAATGGGGTCTTTGTATGATTCTAGAAAAATTCATATTATACAAAATTTCACCCAAAAATTTTACAATTCACGAAATCGCCTCGCCGTGCCAATGCCATTATTATCGCTCTCCCCCACTCTTCTAACCCCAAATGAAATTAACGAATCTAATCATCTGATAAGAGAGATAATCACGAAATTTCATCCATGAATCCTTTTTTTTTTTTACAAGCAGACATTTACAATTGTATAAAGCATATATACAACAAGCAAATGTGCTAAGTGAGAAAAAATGGCAATGTCAAGAGAGAAGAAATCACCCAGTGGAGACATTCCCTAATACATTTAAAATGGAATGACTTGATCTTATGTAAAATGTTTCTTTACTTCGTTCCTCCCTATTTAATGCCCCCTCCACCAAAAAATATAGAATGTGGTACATATTTTGGTACTACCATCTTTTCCATGACTCCACTACTTATTTAAGAAGTCAAGCAAAATAAAATATTATTAAATTAATATATTCAGAACGGATTTAGGAAATTGCCACTATAAATTAATGGATTAACAATGACCAAGTGACATATAATTAAGAAATGCTGGGAGTATTGAGGGTTTCATTTTAAGGGATGAAAATTATATTACTAATGAATTTATTTATTGCTAAACCTACCATGAAATGAATATTTAACACAGATTCTTGTGATAACCAATTGATATTTTGGCTGACAGTGTCTGTATAATTTTATATATTTTTTTCTAATAAGAAAAACATAAATTAAATAGAAAAAATTAATGAAAACCAAGCAGAAATGGCGCAAAACTTCCTTTGCTACAAGTAACTGGGTCTAACCGACGTTACACAAGTACCAATATTTGAAATCGCCTTGTCGAGACTATTAATATAATGTGTCACTAATTATCAGTAAAAATAAAATGTTCAGGGTGTCCTAAATCAAGTCGGCTCATCCTGAAAATTTCATGAATATCGTTTCAGCCATGTTTGAGTTATTAGGTAATAATAGACAGACCGACATTGGATTTTATATATTAAGTACCATTCCTTCAAAAACGAAGTTAACTACTACTTGACAAAGGAATGACGTGGAATTCTCACACGATACCTAAAAGGCAAGAAATGAACAGAAGTTATAAACTAAACGACAAATAAAGAACGCACTGCTCAAACCTGGGTTCTGCCAAGATTATAGCGCATTCAACCACTCAATTCAAAATCTTTCGTGCAATAGCCAATGCTCTTTATTACATCTCTAACAAACCCCTTGAATACAACCCAGTGTCTAGGGAGTGTCACCACTGGGTGATATCCCCTCTTCGCATTTTACATTGCCATTTTATCTCCCTTAGCACATTTGCTTGTAGTATATATTTTTTGTTTGTAAATATGCGTTTGTAAATTGAAAAAAAAAATATATATATATCGGTTCCTGATTATATAACACCAAAACAAAACAATTTTAGTTGAGATCCATGAATCAAATTAATGAATGTATGTTAGCCTGTTATTTATGTAAATATCAATTATCAAGTAAAAATATATATATATATTGTAAGTACTACTGGATACAATAACTATATACACATTATCCACTTGACGTAAAATGACACTTACTTTACATTTGGTGCGGAATAATCTTCGTAGGAACATCTGATAATTGAACGTTGATATGCCATTGTGTCCAAGGCAGCCACATAGAAGCCGAACAATAAGATCTTGGAGCAAAGAACTGCCATTGAATTCTGTTCCATCTGTCAGTAGAGCCTCCTCCAACTCCTAATAAGAAAATACCATTTTACAACAACTTTGAAAATATACTTCCAACATTGAAACAATCAAGAATCTTCGAGAAAAAAACCATTTCACTCATAATAAAATAAATGAATACTTTTAAATAATTACCTTGCTTAATGAAACGTAAAATGGAGAAAAGACAGTACAGAATATACATTTAAACAAACTACCTACATAGGGGAGGACAAATTGATCAATTAAAAAATAAATAAAAATGAGTCCAAATTGATTTAGAAACTAAAGTAACTCCCAAGAATGGGGATCAATGGTGAACCTCATGAATTTTAAAAAGGAATCTTCAAGAATGTATGAAACTAATAAATTTCAAGGAAAAATCATGAATTTACTACAAAAAAAAAGCTTAATTAGTACTACAAACACGAGAAATAGATTAGTAAAAATACAACTAGTTTTGGGAGGAAACCGGGTAATTGATATAAGATTTGTTAAAATTAAATAAAGGAAAAACTACATTTTGGTTCGAGTTCTTGAATTTCCAATAACATAAATAGCACGAAAAGATTTCTGGATTAGGACTAAAAATAAAAACAAATATAATCGCTTCAAATATGGTTATATTACTATCAATGAAACTAGAGTATAGAACATTAACAAAAAACATAGTGTGAAACAAAATAAGGATATTGTAAAGTTAAATTTACACTTAAATGCAACAGATAAAATGTAGCTTAGAGACAATTAGTTGAATTCTTACGAAGGGCATTGACATTTGCTTTCATTGTCAAGAATGAATGTTTGAATTCTTTAACTAAAATAAATAAGTAAAAAGAGAATAAAACTTACCTCAATATCAAAATCAAGGAGATTAAATGCTACACGAAATAAGGAGCAAAAGTGAGCAATACTCGGAACTTCCCACCATGATTGTATATCTAAAAATTAAACATCATTCAATAATAACATTCACTGATAACAACTGATGAACAAAGGAAGAAATAAATATATTAATACGAAACATGCATAAGAAAAAATGAAATAATAATTTTGCAAGTATACAAAACGACCATAACCTAAATATTGAGGTTAGGCTAGAATTAGTAAAAAAAACACTAAAAATCAATTATTATGACCACATGAAATAAACACAATAAGTTTTTTACGAGATTTTCAAAGAAAAGAACGAAATATAACAGACGCTACAAAAAGTTTAAAATTATAATAACAATAGCTTCATTTAAACAGAACGGGCATAACGCCATTAGATTATAGACCAAATCACGCCCCAAAACAGTAAAAAATACGAAAATATTCGAATAATAATGATGTTTGGAACGTAACATAATGACGAGTTGAAAAACGTACCATCCATCAGCACAGCGTTCACAGTACTAATACCCACATCATTTATCGGTAAACACTGGGCCACTACTCGACTGAGCTGAGTAGTTTTGAATCGCCGGATGTAGCAGTGGTCTGGGAGAAAATGGAGTGGGGACATGTATCTCTTCGTGGAATTAGTCAAGAAATAAAATATTATTTTAAATTTTTATATCAATTTTAAAAATAGTTCATTATTTGCTCACAAGTAAGTTATCGAAAATATTTATTTTTTTATTTTTCGAGCTTCTAATATTAAGATGGCATACACTTATGGAATGCACTAATTAAGATGCGTGGCAATTACGAATTAGTGATAAGTGATTATTGTTGATATTGGTAGATAATTATTGGTTACTTGTTTTTCATTCCTCATTTTTATATTTTACGCTCAAACTTACCTGTAGTTGACACTTGATGAAAAAAATACATGGTTGATCTCTGTTGACATTCATTGATTGATCTATTTACTTTAGATTAGCTGATAAAATTGTTGTCGTTGCATAAAAGTGCCTTACCCTCTTAACAGCCTCTACTCTCTACCTGTGCATCTTAAAAATAAGACGATTATTGGATCAATAAAATGAGCACTGACAAGGAAGGCTATTCCAATCTTTTTAAGTAAGTTTCTTTTATTTACTTTTTTGTTGAATAAAATTACTTTGTATATATATAAGTATATATTCATTGTTTAGTTTAATATACTTCAATCATAATACAATGCTAATTTATCTATTTTTATTTATTTCAAAAGATTCATTGATGACCACAAAGCCTCGTATATTAATCTTCTTCGTGAAGCTGTTGCGATTCCATCAGTTTCATGTTTTCCCAATCAAAGAGATGATGTTCTAACTATGGTAAAATGGATGGAATGCGAGCTGAGTAAACTAGGTGTGTCGGTTGAAGTTTGTTGGCTTGGCGACCAGGTAGATTTAAAAATTTTTTTCAATACAAATCCTTTTCTTTGTGACTTGATTTTAAATGAACTTTCCGAATATTTATTTTGTCATATTTTAAAGGAACTTCCTGATGGTAGACGAATTCGATTGCCTCCAGTTCTCCTTGGGCAGCTTGGATCGGATCCCAAAAAACCGACCATATGTATCTATGGGCATCTGGACGTGCAACCCGCGGCCAAAGAAGATGGGTGGAACACAGAACCCTTCGAGCTGACTGAAGTGGACAATAAACTGTATGGACGAGGTGCATCAGATGATAAAGGTCCTGTTTTGTGTTGGCTTAATGCCATTGGGGCTTACCAGCAGCTTAACATGCCTTTGCCTGTCAATCTTAAGGTATACAATCTCACATTGAAACATTTTGCCGCATTTAAAGAAAAAATAATGACAGTGAGTGACTGATAATGTACTACGAACTCATTTTTTGCTCTTCCACCAAAATCAATCGGTATTTCTCAATTTAATTATGATTACTTGTCGATACATTCATTATATAGGCAGTTATTAGGAATTGAACCCCACTACTAAGGCCCCTTCCCTTCAGCCGATTTTGATTCAATGTAAGTCAATTTTACTTAAAATAATCTCAGTTCAGGTTTATATTTCACCATCTTGGAACTAAGTTTGACTCAAGGGGACATGGGACCCCCTTGCAGATGATTAATTGCTAACGCATTTCTGACAAGAGAAAAAGGAATTCACATGTGAAAAAATTGGAAAGTTCGAACCTTTTTCTGTGGAAATATAATTACAACAGTGAATCAACTGTGCAACAAATGCATTGCAGTGGCAGTAATTGCCTCCAAAGTCAATTTATTTATGATTTTTATACAAGTTTGAAAAATTATCGACCACAACAAAATCGAGCAAGGTTTCACAAAATAATTGTGTAACGTAAAATGAGATTAAAATATTAATGCTAGTGTCGTGAAAATAAGGAAGAGCAATTCAAGCATTAAATCTTATGATTCAGTAATTTCAAAAGGCATTTATATTTATTAAAACTGTAACTAACATAGCTTTGATTTTATTTACTATTCGTTATGTACGACAGTAGGAAGTCATATTACATCTAGGCTCTGGAGTACTGGTCTTTCTATCATTTATACTCTAAAATGTGATCCCTTCATTCTTTCCCAATGCTGCAATTAAGACATCTATTATCGAATAGAAGAAGGTCCCATTCGGGACTCCTGTAGAGGCGCAGTTTTCTAAGAGTTGAGAGGGGAGAGGTACAAATGAACCCCAGAATATGTTTCCCAAATAACGAAAACTCCTTAAGTTCCCTGAAGTGAAATTGAGAGGTGGTTTACACCAACTAGCATTATTATTATGTGTATTATTTATTCAAAAAATCAAAATGTAAATGAATAACGTTTATTATTGGTTCAAGTATGAAAGTACCCTGAATTTGCTTGCTATTGATATTGGGAGGTTCCGTTTCTGGAGCCCCAAGCGAAGGCAAAGTTGCCACTATATGAAAAACTAGGATTAACTATGTATTACCCTATAGATCAACTTCCTTTAGGCAAAATATACCATCATGATTCAACACAGCTGTTTGAGATATGTGGAAAAGGAGTCCATGGACGCAGTAAAGCGCTGGCCATGATTGGCCGCACGCCACTATCATCCACATTATTTCCTCGAAACATTTGTATAACGTTCCCTCCATAGACGTTGTCCATTAGAAATGGAACCGATCACATTTAGAGCTCTATTGAATGTCGATTATATTTACATAATCATTGAAGTTTACGATTGCTCTTTCTTATCTCCAGAACAGTCATATTACTATTTCTATCTTATCTTATATTTTACAGTTTTTTTCGTGGGACCCTATTTGATTTAGTTGTTATTGATCATTTTTTAAATTAGTTCAAAATGAATGAAATAAGAAAATTTCAATTTTTACATACACTCTGCTGTTATTTTTTTATATCAACATATACATTTAAATTAATCACGGTTACATGTATACCGGTAGTTTTGTATTTTTTCTGTAAATTTCGGCTAATTTTATGACCAAAGTGCAACAAGCCTACTGAACTCAAGAGATCGCGGGTTCGAAACTCAGCCGAGACACTTAGGTTTTTCATCTGGGAGGTAAAAAAAAATGAGCACGGCGTCTTTCGGATGGCACGCTAAGCGATGGTCCCGAACCTGCGCGATTTCGCCCCACAGGGTCCTTCCAACCCGGTTGACTCGATTTGGACTATTATACTCTTATCTAGATGAAGCGTGGGCCGAAGATGTGTGTTGGAATAGAGTGCCCACAGATGCCGTCTTCCTCAACAGCCAAGCACACATTTTCCACCCTTACAAATCTACATTCGACTAGGTTACTCCCGATATCTGTGCTATCCTCACAGATCGTTGAGGGTGTTACTGTGCGGGGAATTCTCACCTGTAGAGTGGCTAGTCTACTCCTCCCTCTTGCTAAAAAATAATTTTGGTATTGTTATTTCAGTTTGTGTTTGAAGCGATGGAGGAGAGCGGCAGTGAGGGTCTTGATGACCTGCTTTTGGAACGACAAGGATCGTTTTTGGCCAATATTGACTATGTGTGCATCTCTGATAACTACTGGCTTGGCAAAGACAAACCTTGTCTTACCTATGGACTTCGAGGTATCTGTTATTTCTATGTTGAAGTAGAGTGCGCTTCTAAAGACCTTCATAGTGGCTTGTATGGTGGCATCATGTAAGTATCAAAACGCATTCCATCTTAGGGTGTCGTGTTATTTCGATGATGTCAGCGTTCGGTGTTTTTATATTATTACGTTTGTTTCGATGGGTTACAGAAAAATAACAAAATGAAAAAAGTGAAAATATGTGATGTGGCCATTACAGGACTTACTTATGCCAACCACGTTTACATATCACTGTCTCTCTCTCCCCTCAAAATCATTTCAAACTGGCATTACTGGGTATACTAAAATAATGAGTTGACGTCACCGGTATTTTTTTTTGTTTCATTGTATAGTATAATTCTGAGAGTGACTTTCTTACACCCAGTAATGCTATTATGAAAAGATTTTAAGAAATGGGATATATGTATATACCACCGAAATTGGAGTTTGAATTAAATCATGGAAAAGTATGTTTAACACTCCATAATGTCAACAGGTAACATTAGCCCTTTTGTATAGTTGTGGTTTGAACTAAATACATACAAAAAAAAACATATTATATACGTATTTATGTATTAGCATTCTTCTTGTGTGATACGTGGGTAAAAAAGTAAAAACTTCAGCACACCATTGATCTTAAACGGGAATGGTTCACGTAGTTTTAATTTTCTTTTTTTTTTTGTTAATTTTGTCTATATTTATTTTTTCATGTGCACCCAGGAATGAAGCAATGTCTGATTTGATCTACGTATTAAATTTGTTACTTGACAAACAAGGAAAAATTCTGATCCCGAAAATCCAAGATGATGTACGTCCTGTGACAGAAGAGGAAACCAAACGATACGAAGCCATCGATTTCAACGTTTTGGACTATAAAGCGGAAATTGGAACCCGTGGACTGTTGCATAACGAAGATAAGGTGATAGGTGATTTGTATTAACATGTCTATAATCTATTTATTTCTCATTATTATTTATATTATATTATTTACATATATGTTGGCGTCAAATAGCATAACAAGTAATTTAACGGAAAGCCTAATAATTTCTAAGTAAAGCCTTCATATACTGAAAGGAAATAAAAATTACATTATTTGAATAGGTTCGCCCTCCGATGTCTCCATCGTAAAATTTCAAGTAATAAAATGAAATGAAAATAAATTTTATTCTGGGACTGAAGTCCCCCAAGAATAAATAAATAGAGAGTCATTAATGAAAGGAAACAATGAAATGAAGTATAAATATGTCGTACAAAGAAATAAATACAAAAATAAATAATTTAGTGCTACAGTGGAGAAAAACTAGACAATAATAAATGTAGATAAATAAAATTTAACATGCTTAATTATGAAGAAATAAAGTATCTATATAAGTAGAAGAATGTATATAATAAAGAATCTATAAAAATATGAAGATAATAAAATAAATTAATAAAAATACAAGGAGCATAATACAATGATGGTTAACTATAAAAGAGAAGAAAGGATGCCCAGACAAGGTTTGAAAAAAAATTAATTTTAGAAAGTAGGGGCTAGATAGAAAACGTGTGAAGAGAAAGAAGAAAAATAATAATAAAATAAAAATGAATGATGAAAATATATAAAATAGGTATAATATTTATTATGATAGCATAATTTAGGAAATATGGGAAAATAAAATAAAGGATAAAAAATGGGATAAGTAAATAACTTAAAAAATTAGAGATAATTGATGTTGACGAATGGGAAAATAGAGAGATGAAGAACTAATCAAAGGGGAGAGGATTGTTTAGCAAAGAGGAATTATATAGTGAGGATTTGAAGGAGGATTGGTTGTCTTAGTTGGTAAAAAATACTTAGTTGAAGAATAATTTGCTTATTTACTAAATGTTTATCTATTAGTACATCAACACAATGTTTATCTATTAGTACATCAACACAATGTTTATCTATTAGTACATCAACACAATGTTTATCTATTAGTACATCAACACAATGTTCACTGCCGGAACCCTGATTTTACCATACTTCTCTGTAATATGTTTTACGTCACGTAGAACATAGATGTTCTGCGGAATGCAGTTGGGGAAACGGATGGTCTGCTGCCAGCCTGAAAGACAAAAAAAAAATCCACTTCCTGATTATGGATTAATTTTTTATGTGCATTAATTAGGGTAGGAAATATGCGTACAACAACCGGCTACCCACTTTTTAGACTGCTGAAATATATATATATTTTTTTGTATTTATTTATCTTAAGCCACAACTATGCAGAAAATGCACAACCAGCGGCTGGGCTCACATATACTATACAAAAATAATAAAAATAAAATAATATGACATGTAAGGCTTGAGAGAAGAAAAACACCCAGGGTGAACCCTCATGACATCACTTCATACCAGGAGATCTCTATGATAAACTCTCATTAATCTTCTTGGGGGATTGTGGGGTAAATTTAGATTTAAGATTTTGCTAACTTCTGGATTGGTGTGTAAGTAAATTTTGGTGTAGAAACGTTGGTATAAATGTTTAATGGTTGTGTCTTTGGGTGTGATGTTCAAGTCGCTAAACTCTTGTTGCTAACGTATGGTGGGCATTGCGTGATCAGTCGGAGAGTCTTGGATTGAAATACCTGTAGTCTTTTTATGTTCGAAGTCTTGGCTGTACCATATATTTGTAGCCAGTGAAATACGATCTGAGAATTTAAATTCTGAGTAATTTATGTCGTTTCAATAATATTATTTTTACTAATTTATTATATTGTTCTGTTGTCAGGTACAAATTTTAATGAATCGGTGGAGGTATCCATCTTTGAGTATTCATGGTATTGAGGGTGCCTTTGCTGAATCTGGTACCAAAACTGTTATACCAAGAAAGGTGATTGGAAAATTTTCAATAAGAATTGTTCCTGATCAATCGCCTGAGAAAATTGAAGAACTTGTCGTTAGATATATCACTGATATTTGGCGCAAGAGAGGCAGTAAAAATAAATTCAAAGTAAGTATAGAGAAGTTATTGTTGTTTTTATATTGAGGTTGTCAAAGTCGATTTTAGGTGTACTTTTTGATGTTTCAATCAATACGTAATACTGACAATAAACTGTAGCCGGGTCGGTTGTTATGCGCAGACGCAAGGGGCCCAGCTCAGTAAACGGCAAGCGAACCACAAACAAATACAATATACATTTCTCTTCTTGGCGGGTGCTTTTCGGGGCTGAACTGGCCTCTGATAGCTTGCTCCTTCGAGGGTCAGAGTTAAATCAGGTGGCCCACAACGACCCTTCTATAACCCAAAAACGAATACCGTCCTGGAGATAATTTTATTTCGTAGATAGAACTCCCTACAAAGACCATGAATGTTGTGTAATTAAGAAATAACTTTATTATAGAGTATAGAGACATGGCTAATATGCATTGCACCGATGGCCAATGAAGAAAAAAAGAACATATATACCCTACCCGACAAAATTAAAGGATCACTTCAAACGTAATTTTAATGGGTGTTTGTTGTGTTTATTTCTCTCACGAGTATGTTTGCTATAATCCTCTATCATTCATTAATGTTTATTTACCTATATGGATCAAAGAAATGGACTTTACTCCAGTGATCCAGTCTATCATTGCAGTTCTTATAGCGCCTTTCGTTTCTCTAAATTATTTTTTGAAATCTGTTTATTTGAGAATAAGTGAATGTAAATAAATGTTACATGGCCCAAAGAAGGGAGTTAAGTGAATCAAGGCGGTGGTTCTGAGTGAGGAGGGCTTCAGCGCCAGAGGGAAATCGCAAATCGGCTCCAAACGGTGACAATCTGTGGTGTCAAGAGCGGTGAGCCGACATCAGGAGACGGGCAGGTACTCCCGCAGAGGAATTCAAGCCAAGCGTTCAATAAATTAACTGGAGCAGAAATACAGTTTTTGAACTTTATGCTAAATACCTGTCATCTGTCACCATATAAATTTCATATTTGAGTGATGTCGCTAAAAAGATTGGTATATGTTATCCAGGTCCAAATGCTCAACGGTGGAAAGGCATGGGTGACAGATCCTCACCACAAGAACTTCATAGCTGCTGCCAAGGCTACTAAACTGGTATATGGAGTGGCGCCTGACTACACGAGAGAAGGTGGCTCCATACCCATCACTCTCACCTTGCAGGTAATTATAACATTCATCTTCAGTGTATGTCTATAGTTTGTTTGTTACTAACTACGAGGTCATATCACCTATTAGGCAGGGCGCATGTTGAGAAGCAGTTCGGTGAGGTGATGCAGGATCTGAATTAACTAAGCGCAGGAGCGAAAGTTGAAGGCGCAGTTCGGTGAGGTGACACAGGATGTGAATGAGGAGCGAAAGTTGAAGGCGCAGCTCTATCCACTGCGTGTTCGTGACGTTGTGTCGACCGTGTGCGATGAGTGCAATATTTGCAAATTGTATATTAAGTTCAGAATCTGATTCTGAAGATAACGACAACGAAGTAATTGCAACTTTATATTATAGTAGCTTCCGAAAAGCAGCTTTTTGGAAAAAAGAAAGACCCACGGAGAATGAATGAAGAATCAATCCTTAAGGATGAATTTTCTAAAAAAAAATACAAGATTTATTTGCAGATTTCACCCCAATCTCTGTCGCAAATTCTTCCCATATCTCTGATTTAAATCTACTTCTCATGTAGTCTCCATGACTGGTGTGGTACAACATCTTTCTTCCACAAACTGCCTCTAGAAGTTTTTCTTCCATGTTGAAAATGAAAAAAACTGGGGCTGTCGTAACTCATGCCCTGAAAACTGTGAACTATCACAACCTTCACAGAATCACGGCAGGCAGAAACTGAGTCACTTCACGCTGCCTATGCACTACCTCAACTTGTGGCCTGCCTTACCAGAGCGCACTCTTGTCGTTCTCGTGGTCATGAGCTCGACCCTACTATGGGACTCCTTCCTATATTTTGCCTAGCCAAGTTTAATTTACTGTAGTGATCTTTTAACGAGTACTTGCTATCATTTATCGCATCAGTTACAGGAGTCGCAAATATCCAATTAAAATAATATTTCTTTCTTTCAGGAAACAACGGGGAAAAATGTAATTTTAATACCCATTGGAGCTTGTGATGACGGAGCACATTCCCAAAATGAAAAGATAGATGTCAGAAATTATATACAAGGAGTAAGTAATTGTTGTAAATAAAAAGTAGTCGAAGTTCAAAAGTTTTTGAATAATTATATCGGTTCCTCTGGATTTTGGTACAAACTTTGTGTGAACTGTTCACTCAGCGTTAGGGCTTTTCATATGTAATCGTAAAATATTGAGGAAGAGATTTCTCCCCACTGTTTCATTCTTGACCAGAATTGGTTTTCATCTCATTTATGAATAAATATAAAATAGGACAATGTGCACGTTCAATAAGGCCATTAAAAATATATATATGTATATGAGTATGGAGAAGTAGCTAGCAAAACCATTATAGCATCAGTCAACAGAGTAAGAAAATTAAATAAAATTTGCTTATAATCCGTATAGTGTGGTGTCTAACCGAATACTGACAAATAGCTCAAAGGGAGGGGAGGGGAGGGAATACGAGATTCATTCACGCACTCTTATATACATGCAAATAAGTACTTTCATTCGGAAATAATATAATTTCACACTACATACTTGGTGGTAAGCAAGTTTTATTTTGTTACTCTGTACCCCCATGCTTTAATAGTTTTGCTAGTTATTTCACCATATTTATATTTTTTTATATTTATATTTTTTTATATTTATATATTCATAGATGTGCCACTAATGATGATATAGTTATGTTGAAAATTGAAAAAATAAAACAGTGGGATGCCCCAGTCTTATACTGCTTTTTTCATCCGCCAGACCTGATGTCCACCCCTTAACACTTTTTATTCTTCATTTCCAAAGTTGAGAGTATATTTTCACTTTTCGCCACAGGGTTTCAAGTGTTTGCCGCTTATTAAGTAAGATACTAAAAAGAATATTCATTAAAAGATGGATAAACGAATAAAGAATATGTAGTGTAATATATATCATGCCAGGTTCGTTTCTGTATGTAACTTTTTTTGACGTGACAACGTCTTATAAATTGGAAGGCCAGCACCCCATGTTAGAAAACTGCGTTACCTACATATGTTACTTTCGTATCCCGCATGCGCCGAGAGAGGGAGAGAGCATCCGCCACCTTGTGTTATCTCTTGAATTGTTAATTGAACTTCACAATTACATTATTGTCCTACAAAAAAAAAAAGTTTTATCCTTTTTATTTTTTGAAAACTATTATGCTTATGAATGTTTTTTTTCTATATTGTTTTTAAATTGTTTCAAGGTTCAAACATTTTATTGAAATGATTTGTTATATTTGATTCTTGACACTTTCGCTATCTCGCAACTCAGACGTCACGCTCATTTCGCCACGCATCGGAGTTGCACGCACCCGGTTTTTTTTTTCTTAAAAAATAGTTTTAATGCTCTAAATATTTAAAAATAGAATACGCTGTAAAATTGATTTAAGAAAATATTAATATATTTTGCTTTTTCTTCATTTTCTTTACATACTCGGCTTTGAATAAGTCACTGCCAATTAGAATTTCTTGAGTCCTACAGGGCTATGATCTCATTAGGTGTTCATGTTATTCATATAATAGTTTAATAATTATTTATATCTATTATTATATTTTTTTCTTTTCAGACAAAACTTTTAGCAGCATATTTGAATGAAATTGGCAAAATACATGATAAGGAGATTGAAGAATACTGTCCTACTCCGGCTTTTGCATAGTGATGTGTTTAATGATTGTTATCTGGTTACATAGATATAATGCCTAATCATAGTAGAACATATCCTATAAAAGTGCTCAATTCTAATGTAGCAATAAAAGAAATAAGTACAAATAATAGTGTTTTATTTTCATCAACCAACGTGGTTAATGGCGCTCCTTCTCAATACCCAGTCCTAGGTCGGCACAGCCACCTCGCCCCCAAGGATTGAGTTGAGTTAGTTATTATGACTCATGCCCTGCCTTCAACTACCAAGTCATATCGCCTACTACCTGAGCGCTCTTTCATAACTCTGGAGAACATGAGCCCAACTCGGCTGTAGGAGTCCTACATTTTGCCTTCTCAGGATATACACCTGGGGTAGGGGTGTTTAACGAGTGTAACCTGACATCGTACAGGGTTTTTCACCTCCAGATTGTTGGTTTTGTTTTTTTACTAACTTGTATGTTACATTGGTAGTAAACTTTTTCTTTTACTATAATGTAGTAAAATATTAGCTTCGAAAATGTAACGGTTTAGACAAAATATATATATTTAAAAAAAATAATATTTTATTATTACGGGTTCTTTTGAAAAAATTATGAATAAGTTCTAATAAAAGTAACACTGAAAAAAAAAAATGTTGTCTTCTAGTAGAATGTTTTTCTCTAGTAAACTCTCTTGGTACAATAACTATTTTTTTTTTTAATAATGTCCCATATACGCTCCTTTATCAAGTCGCTAAAATTGGTGTAGTGTACGGTAATTACGAAAATGGAACATTCAATATTGTTTTTCCTCTTACAACTGGTTAATGAATCGTGTCTCAGCCAAACTAAGAAAAAAACAGTAGATTTTTAAATGTAGATAGTAATATAAAAAAATTCAATTATTTATTTTTGAAATTTGTGCACACTAACTCAGAAACAATTGTAGCTATTAAGTTGAAAAAATTGGGGCAACTTTACGTCGGAGCCTAAGTACATTGACGAGATACCGCTTATATTTAATACCTGATCAAAACTCAATTTCCTCCAAATATAAATGAAAACTGAAAGGAGCATTTTATATGTAATACATTTTTTTGAAGAATGTCCGATTAGCGAGATACATTGAAAAATGAACTTAATCCCCGAAGTAAAATAGTCTCAAACTTCGGCCAATATCTAATCAGATATAAGTTAGCATAAGCGATATTTTATTATGAAAAATATGTGAATATACAATAGGAAACACAAATAAAAATTTAAAAAACGTGTTTTTGTTTAACATAATATAATACAGAGGACAAAAAAAAAGAAAAAAGTAAAAAAATAATATACAGAATATACGAAAATTCAAATAGAAAAATACATAAATATACAAATACATAAAATGTAAAAATACAAACAAAAAACATTCATTAACACATATATCTTCATGATATCCTTTTGAAAGACATTTGGCTAAGAGACTGATAAAATTTCCGAAAACCGACCTAAAATGTAGTTTTGATACCTATTTTAAAGACTTTGCTTGATTTACACGAAAAATGTTAATTATTAAATTTCCATCGCCAATATGCCCTCAGAAAGTATCATTTAAAGTTAATATATTATTTTTAAATTTATTTATAGTTATTTTATTCTTCTGGATAAGTTGAAGGCATGTTTAGAACCCAAAATCTGCGTGATTATTTGTCATCTTTGGTGACAACTCATGAAACAGCTAAATATATGCTAAAATTAAGAACGTTTTTTAGTTTTTTTAGTAAATATCTCATTATCTATTGCTCGTATGAATAAAAATGTTCTCACTAAAATTAAATGTAACGTGGCATTATCTACCAAAAATGTTAGTATAAAACACTCTTCAAACAGTGATTAGAACTTTTTTTTTTTGTAGAGAATTTAGATATATAATTGAACAGAATATATACAAAATGTTCTGGTCTGCGAAAGAACGATCCTCCGCCGAATATATGGCCCAATACGTGATGGAGAGGACTGAAGAAAACGGACAAAGCAGGAAGTCTATTGCCTCACTCAGGAGCCAGACGTTGTAAAGGTCATCAGGCTGGGAAGAGTAAGGTGGGCCGGACATGTGGCCAGGATGGGCGAACATGAGATCTGGAGGAAGACACGTGAATGATGCGAGGAGCCTGCTTGGAGTCCAACACTGGAGGGCAGCAGCACAAAACAGAGATAACTGGCGGACACTGTTGGAGGAGGCCTTGTGACTCACTAAGTGAATTGTCGCACCACTGTGAATGAATAAAATTCAATTGAATGCTTAATTTTAGCATATAATTAACTATAGAATCTAGAATTTCAAAAACAAAATGTCCTCACGCACATTTTGAATACCAAACATGCCTCGAACAAAGAACAGAAAAAAAAAAAAATTAAATCACAATTTTGACTTAAGCCAATAACCCCCCTTTCTAGGGCGGACTAGATACATAATTGGTGTTGAGCCCTGAGTGACAAAGTGCTAGGTCACAAATTAGCTTCAGATTCATCAAATGGCTCCAAAATTAATGTTGCTACACCAATATTTTCCAGTTTTAAGTCCAACCAGTCTTCTCTCCCAGCCACTACCTGAAATTGATAAACATTTATATACAATATATTATTGCAGCAACATTCTCCCATTTCTTTTTATGTCTATCGAAGGGAAGTGATGATCAGAGAAAGAGGGCTCGATTCAAATACCCCTAAAACTGCCAATGTAATGAATATATCTGCACAAAATTGAGTTTGAAGATCCAGAAGCCACTGTGTAAGTCAAATATTGATTTGCTCTAGAGAGAGAGAGTGAAAACGTAATTGATTAATTTGTCCTGGGGAAGTAATTAGCAGGTGATTCACCAAAAAGTTGTGACGAACGGAATAAGAAAGAAAGTTATCAGACCTAAAGACGAAGTAATGTCTGAATAAGAAGTAAACCTGAAAAGTGAGGCAGACTGCAGATATTTGAAAGACCGAGGGTAACGCTTAGAGTTGATATGAGTATATAGTCTAGGCAACCGTGCAACCAATTGTATACTTTAAAGTCCGGCCGACGTTTTAAAGACAGAATTAGAGAAGATAAGACTGAAATAACGAACCAAGGCAACCGGTCCCCTTTCGTGACACATTATCGACTATAGTCACACATTTGACCCAACCGAAGGCATCATTCGTCTATATTTCTGCACGAAAAGCAGGTTACTTGATAGTTTAGAACAGCTGGAAATAAATAAAGCCAGCGAACCGCGAATGTATTTCAACTACTCTCTTTCGTTAACATCTTAGAAACAGTTCTAATTCCACATATGTGTATATATAGTGTTTAATTGTATTCCATATATCATCTATCGTAGTCAATTTACGTGTATTATCACCATTTGTGATTTTTTTGTTTTGTTATAATTTTAATTTATATGAGGCGTTGCGAAAGAGAAGGGCGAACTCAACAAAAAATAAAACATAATAATTTTTCATCCATCCCTCATTAATAAGGTAATTAATCATTAGTCATTAACCAGTCAGGCATGCGCAGTATAGTGTATAGAACAGTAATAAATAAATAAAAAATTGACCTATATGTTGAGTTCGTCCTTCTCTTTCGCAACGCCTCATATGTTCATTGTTAGTTAGTTATTATGACTCATGCATTTAACTACGAGGTCATATCGCCTATTACCAGAGCGCTTTTTCGTCACTCTGGTGAACATGAGCCCGACTCTACAGTGGGAGTCCTAAATTTTTATTCACCTAGGGCAGGGGACTTTAACGAGTCCCTGACATCGACAGGCTCGGGACCATCGCTTAACGTCCCATCCGAAGGACGGCGTGCTTAGGTTTATTATAAGTGCCTCGGCCGGGTTTCGAACCCACGACCTTGAGCTCAGAAGGCAAGCAAGCATACCACTCAGCTACCGGCGCCCTCTTTGTTATTCATTTAGTTATTCTAAAGATAAGAAAAGCTTCTGATTTTAATTTTATTATTATTATTTTTTTTTTTTTAAATCTTTATTCCATTTGAAATAAAATACATTTCATTGGAAGGAGTTCAGCCAGCCTTTTTAAATAAAATTGAAAGATATAAAAAAAAAAAATATACAAGTGAGAATAAATTAAAAAAAAAATAAGCTAAGAATAAGCTACAGTGAAAAAAAAGAAATGAAAATTGACATGGCTAAGTATTGTGATGAGATAATTATATTTAAAAAATGGATAAATATGGAAATACAAATTAAAAAATTGCTTCCTCTTGACTTTTGAAATAAGGCAATCAATAATAATATTTAAAACTATATTACAATAAATCCTGAGAATAGAAAAAAAAACTAAAAAAAAAAATAAAACACGTTCACAGAAAAAATTGAAAAACAAAGAATGCAAAATTATTGCTTATATAGATACCAATCTCTGAGCAAGGGTTGACCTTATTGGTCCACACATAAACGGTATATACATATACATACTCATATATATATGTATAGAGACAGATATAATATATAAAAGTTTATATATCAAAAGAAAAAAAAATATATATATATATATAAAAAAGAGGGCGCCGGTAGCTCAGTGGTATGCGTGCTTGACTTCTGAGCTCAAGGTTGTGGGTTCGTAGCCCGACCGAGGCCCTTAGTTTATTTTATCTGGGAGGTAAAATAAACTTAAGCACGCCGTCCTTCGGATGGGACGTTAAGCGAAGGTCCCGAGCCTGTACGATGTCAGGTACTCGTTAAAGACCCCTACCCTAGATGAATAAAAATTTAGGGTAGGCAAAATTTAGGACTCCCACAGTAGAGTCGGGCTCATGTCCACCAGAGTGACGAAAGAGAACTCTGGTAGTAGGCGATATGACCTCGTAGTTAAAGCCCGGGCATGAGTCATAAAACCTAACCTAACCTAACCTATATATAAAAATATAAAAAATACAGCACCATGAAATAATATTATTATTATTCTCATATCATCAATAATCATTTTGGGTACACAATTATTTCACGAATATCACTAACAAATTAGTTCTTTTTGAATTTAATAATTTTTATTTTACCACTGTTATTGAAAAAAAATAAACTAAATATTTAAAAAAACAAACAAATACTTAACCGTAAAGCCACGGGGATTTCCAAGTTCAAATTCTAACCCCTTTTTTACCTCTTTGGGTACTGCAGGTAATATAAAAAACGGTTCGTCCTTATTTATTACTATTATCTGAAGTTACAAAGGTTTACTTTTGAGGGTGCTTTATATTCTATGTTAAAAATTTACGAAAAAATGTAATCCATTAAGACATTAATGAATTTGTATAATAACTCAACTGATTTTGAATTGTGGTTGAAGTCAGTCCTCCGAAAGTGTACCGAGGACCCTTCAATAGCCAGACCGTAGTGAGCAATACAGTTGCAATGAATGTATCGAAATAAAAATTTTTATGTACATTCAAAACCTCATAAAGACAGGGCACCTATTAATTTTCAGCGGAATCGACTAAAGAGGAGCAAAGGGGGCGCTCAAATAAAAAAAATGAGAATTGAGAAGTCCCTGAGTAAGACACCTATTGATTTAGATTGGTTCCAGAAGAAAAGCAAAAACTAAATTCGCGCTGGGAAAGTGCATTTTATTTTTTTAACATTCTTATAGAGAAAATTACATCACAATGAAAAAATAAGTTTTTTTTCTCCCATGTTTTGGGACTTGTTCGGTAGTTGGTAGGTTTTGACCATAAAAATCACCCATGAATTATATTTCTGGAGCTTCTTAAGGTACATATGGTAATTTAATTTTTATAATTATTATTTGAGGGCGCCGGTAGCTCAGAGGTAGTCAGGTACATAAGAGAAAGAAAGTAGGAGACAAATCAGATAAAATGGAAAAATTCATAATATTTATGACCAAGAAAATGATATAATCGAAAATAAGAGTAGGAAGGAACAGTTTCAAAATTTAAAAGTAGAAATAGAGAAAGAAATTAGCTCAGACATTTTAGTAGAGGAAGAATAAGTAGTAAAAAATTTCGATGTAGAAGTGAAAGAAGTTAAAATAGTTTCTGAAATTAATTCTAAAAAAAATTTTGAAAGTGAGGTCTTAACCTATTTAGAAGTAGAAAAGAAAATTCCCAGTCGATTAAATTTAGCAAAAAAATTTCTTTCCAACGAAGAGATTGTTATGAATAATTATATAAGAAATTTTAAAGTAGACATAAGAGAATGTGTGAGTGCAAATGTTTTAATGAATGTATGGAAATGGACTTTACAAAATTTTTACATTAGACAATTTAAAATTTAGAGAATATTTTTATAGAAACATACAGATAAACTAAACGAAGTAATTGCAACTTTATATTATAGTAGCTTCCGAAAAGCAGCTTTTTGGAAAAAAGAAAGACCCACGGAGAATGAATGAAGAATCAATCCTTAAGGATGAATTTTCTAAAAAAAAATACAAGATTTATTTGCAGATTTCACCCCAATCTGTCGCAAATTCTTCCCATATCTCTGATTTAAATCTACTTCTCATGTAGTCTCCATGACTGGTGTGGTACAACATCTTTCTTCCACAAACTGCCTCTAGAAGTCTTTCTTCCATGTTGAAAATGAAAAAAACTGGGGCTGTCGTAACTCATGCCCTGAAAACTGTGAACTATCACAACCTTCACAGAATCACGGCAGGCAGGAACTGAGTCACTTCACGCTGCCTATGCACTACCTCAACTTGTGGCCTGCCTTACCAGAGCGCACTCTTGTCGCTCTCGTGGTCATGAGCTCGACCCTATGGGACTCCTTCCTATATTTTGCCTAGCCAAGTTTAATTTACTGTAGTGATCTTTTAACGAGTACTTGCTATCATTTATCGCATCAGTTACAGGAGTCGCAAATATCCAATTAAAATAATATTTCTTTCTTTCAGGAAACAACGGGGAAAAATGAAATTTTAATACCCATTGGAGCTTGTGATGACGGAGCACATTCCCAAAATGAAAAGATAGATGTCAGAAATTATATACAAGGAGTAAGTAATTGTTGTAAATAAAAAGTAGTCGAAGTTCAAAAGTTTTTGAATAATTATATCGGTTCCTCTGGATTTTGGTACAAACTTTGTGTGAACTGTTCACTCAGCGTGAGGGCTTTTCATATGTAATCGTAAAATATTGAGGAAGAGATTTCTCCCCACTGTTTCATTCTTGACCAGAATTGGTTTTCATCTCATTTATGAATAAATATAAAATAAGACAATGTGCACGTCCAATAAGGCCATTAAAAAAAAAAATATATATATATATATATATATATATATATATATATATGAGTATGGAGAAGTAGCTAGCAAAACCATTATAGCATCAGTCAACAGAGTAAGAAAATTAAATAAAATTTGCTTATAATCCGTATAGTGTGGTGTCTAACCGAATACTGACAAATAGCTCAAAGGGAGGGGAGGGGAGGGAATACGAGATTCATTCACGCACTCTTATATACATGCAAATAAGTACTTTCATTCGGAAATAATATAATTTCACACTACATACTTCGTTGTAAGCAAGTTTTTTATATAATTTTGTTACTCTGTACCCCAATGCTTTAATGGTTTTGCTAGTCATTTCTCCATATTTATATTTTTTTATATATTCATAGATGTGCCACTAAAGATGATACAGTTGTGTTGAAAATTGAAAAAATAAAACAGTGGGATGCCCCAGTCTTATACTGCTTTTTTCATCCGCCAGACCTGATGTCCACCCCTTAACACTTTTTATTCATTTCCAAAGTTGAGAGTATATTTTCACTTTTCGCCACAGGGTTTCAAGTGTTTGCCGCTTATTAAGTAAGCTACTAAAAAGAATATTCATTAAAAGATGGATAAACGAATAAAGAATATGTAGTGTAATATATATCATGCCAGGTTCGTTTCTGTATGTAACTCTTTTTGACGTGACAACGTCTTATAAATTGGAAGGCCAGCACCCCATGTTAGAAAACTGCGTTACCTACATATGTTACTTTCGTATCCCGCATGCGCCGAGAGAGAGAGAGCATCCGCCACCTTGTGTTATCTCTTAACTAATCGAATTGTTAATTGAACTTCACAATTACATTATTGTCCTACTGTATAAATGTGAAAATAGCATTGATTTAAATAAACGCTTCATAAAATTGTTCACCATTCTAAAACTATTTGATCTATGAATTTAAAAATAATAAAAAAAAAAGTTTTATCTTTTTTATTTTTTGAAAACTATTATGCTTATGAATGTTTTCTTTCTAAATTGTTTTTAAATTGTTTCAAGGTTCAAACATTTTATTGAAATGATTTGTTATATTTGATTCTTGACACTTTCGCTATCTCGCAACTCAGACGTCACGCTCATTTCGCCACGCATCGGAGTTGCACGCACCCGGTTTTTTTTTTTTCTTAAAAAATAGTTTTAATGCTCTAAATATTTAAAAATAGAATACGCTGTAAAATTGATTTAAGAAAATATTAATATATTTTGCTTTTTCTTCATTTTCTTTACATACTCGGCTTTGAATAAGTCACTGCCAATTAGAGTTTCGTGAGTCCTACAGGGCTATGATCTCATTAGGTGTTCATGTTATTCATATAATAGTTTATTATTATTGATATCTATTATTATATTTTTTTCTTTTCAGACAAAACTTTTAGCAGCATATTTGAATGAAATTGGCAAAATACATGATAAGGAGATTGAAGAATACTGTCCTACTCCGGCTTTTGCATAGTGACGTGTTTAATGATTGTTATCTGGTTACATAGATATAATGCCTAATCATAGTAGAACATATCCTATAAAAGTGCTCAATTCTAATGTAGCAATAAAAGAAATAAGTACAAATAATAGTGTTTTATTTTCATTAACCAACGTGGTTAATGGCGCTCCTTCTCAATACCCAGTCCTAGGTCGGCAGACCCACCTCGGCCCCAGCCTATACCTATACCTACCTGAGCGCTCTTTCATCACTCTGGAGAACATGAGCCCAACTCTGCTGTAGGAGTCCTACATTTTGCCTTCCCAGGATATACACCTGGGGTAGGGGTGTTTAACGAGTGTAACCTGACATCGTACAGGGTTTTTCACCTCCAGATTGTTGGTTTTGTTTTTTTACTAACTTGTATGTTACATTGGTAGTAAACTTTTTCTTTTACTATAATGTAGTAAAATATTAGCTTCGAAAATGTAACGGTTTAGACATAAAAAATATATATATTTTTAAAAAATAATATTTTATTATTACGGGTTCTTTTGAAAAAATTATGAATAAGTTCTAATAAAAGTAACACTGAAAAACAAAAATGTTGTCTTCTAGTAGAATGTTTTTCTCTAGTAAACTCTCTTGGTACAATAACTATTTTTTTTTAAAAATAATGTCCCATATACGCTCCTTTATCAAGTCGCTAAAATTGGTGTAGTGTACGGTAATTAACGAAAATGGAACATTCAATATTGTTTTTCCTCTTACAACTGGTTAATGAATCGTGTCTCAGCCAAACTAAGAAAAAAACAGTAGATTTTTAAATGTAGATAGTAATATAAAAAAATTCAATTATTTATTTTTGAAATTTGTGCACACTAACTCAGAAACAATTGTAGCTATTAAGTTGAAAAAATTGGGGCAACTTTACGTCGGAGCCTAAGTACATTGACGAGATACCGCTTATATTTAATACCTGATCAAAACTCAATTTCCTCCAAATATAAATGAAAACTGAAAGGCGCATTTTATATGTAATATATTTTTTTGAAGAATGTCCGATTAGCGAGATACATTGAAAAATGAACTTAAGCCCCGAAGTAAAATAGTCTCAAACTTCGGCCAATATCTAATCAGATATAAGACAGCATAAGCGATATTTTATTATGAAAAATATGTGAATATACAATAGGAAACACAAATAAAAATTAAAAAAACGTGTTTTTGTTTAACATAATATAATACAGAGGACAAAAAAAAGAAAAAAAGTAAAAAAATAATATACAGAATATACGAAAATTCAAATAGAAAAATACATAAATATACAAATACATAAAATGTAAAAATACAAACAAAAAACATTCATTAACAGATATATCTTCATGATATCCTTTTGAAAGACATTTGGCTAAGAGACTGATAAAAGTTCCGAAAACCGACCTAAAATGTCGTTTTGATACCTATTTGAAAGACTTTTTATTCATTTTTATTTATTTATAATATTTTTAAATTTATTTATAATATTTTTATATTAATTTTATTCATCTGGATAAGTTGAAGGCATGTTTAGAACCCAAAATCTGCGTGATTATTTGTCATCTTTGGTGACAACTCATGAAACAGCTAAATATATGCTAAAATTAAGAACGTTTTTTAGTTTTTTTAGTAAATATCTCATTATCTATTGCTCGTATGAATAAAAATGTTCTCACTAAAATTAAATGTAACGTGGCATTATCTACCAAAAATGTTAGTATAAAACACTCTTCAAACAGTGATTAGAACTTTTTTTTTTTTGTAGAGAATTTAGATATATAATTGAACAGAATATATACAAAATGTTCTGGTCTTCGAAAGAACGATCCTCCGCCGAATATATGGCCCAATACGTGATGAAGAGGACTGAAGAAAACGGACAAAGCAGGAAGTCTATTGCCTCACTCAGGAGCCAGACGTTGCAAAGGTCATCAGGCTGGGAAGAGTCAGGTGGGCCGGACATGTGGCCAGGATGGGCGAACAGTAGATCCTGAGGAAGACAGGCGAATGATGCGAGGAGCCAGCTTGGAGTCCAACACTGGAGGGCAGGAGCACAAAACAGAGATAACTGGCGGACACTGTTGGAGGAGGCCTTGTGACTCACTAAGTGAATTGTCGCACCACTGTGAATGAATAAAATTCAATTGAATGCTTAATTTTAGCATATAATTAACTATAGAATCTAGAATTTCAAAAACAAAATGTCCTCACGCACATTTTGAATACCAAACATGCCTCGAACAAAGAACAGAAAAAAAAAAAAAATTAAATCACAATTTTGACTTAAGCCAATAACCCCCCTTTCTAGGGCGGACTAGATACATAATTGGTGTTGAGCCCTGAGTGACTAAGTGCTAGGTCACAAATTAGCTTCAGATTCATCAAATGGCTCCAAAATTAATGTTGCTACACCAATATTTTCCAGTTTTAAGTCCAACCAGTCTTCTCTCCCAGCCACTACCTGAAATTGATAAACATTTATATACAATATATTATTGCAGCAACATACTCCCATTTCTTTTTATGTCTATCGAAGGGAAGTGATGATCAGAAAAAGGGGGCTCGATTCAAATACCCCTAAAACTGCCAATGTAATGAATATATCTGCACAAAATTGAGTTTGAAGATCCAGAAGCCACTGTGGAAGTCAAATATTGATTTGCTTTAGAGAGAGAGTGAAAACGTAATTGATTAATTTGTCCTGGGGAAGTAATTAGCAGATGATTCACCAAAAAGTTGTGACGAACGGAATAAGAAAGAAAGTTATCAGACCTAAAAGACGAAGTAATGTCTGAATAAGAAGTAAGCCTGAAAAGTGAGGCAGACTGCAGATATTTGAAAGACCGAGGGTAACGCTTAGAGTTGATATGAGTATATAGTCTAGGCAACCGTGCAACCAATTGTATACTTTTAAGTCCGGCCGACGTTTTAAAGACAGAATTAGAGAAGATAAGACTGAAATAACGAACCAAGGCAACCGGTCCCCTTTCGTGACACATTATCGACTATAGTCACACATTTGACCCAACCGAAGGCATCATTCGTCTATATTTCTGCACGAAAAGCAGGTTACTTGATAGTTTAGAACAGCTGGAAATAAATAAAGCCAGCGAACCGCGAATGTATTTCAACTACTCTCTTTCGTTAACATCTTAGAAACAGTTCTAATTCCACATATGTGTATAGTGTTTAATTGTATTCCGTAAGACCAGGAGCATCGGGATCTGTAACTGGATGACAGCAGCACAAAATAGGGACACATGGCGATTGATGTTGGAGGAAGCCAAGACTCGTCAGCGGGTTGTAGAGCTACAATAAGTAAAAAATTGTAATCCATATATCATCTATCGTAGTCAATTTACGTGTATTATCACCATTTGTGATTTTTTGTTTTGTTATAATTTTAATTTATATGAGGCGTTGCGAAAGAGAAGGACGAACACAACAAAAAGTTACTTATTACGTTTTTCATCCATCCCTCATTAATGTAAGGTAATTAATCATTAGTCATTAACCAGTCAGACATGCGCAGTATAGTCTATAGAACAGTAATAAATAAATAAAAAATTGACCTATATGTTGAGTTCGTCCTTCTCTTTCGCAACGCCTCATATGTCCATTGTTAGTTAGTTATTATGACTCATGCATTTAACTACGAGGTCATATCGCCTATTACCAGAGTCCTAAATTTTGCCTACCCTAAATTTTTATTCACCTAGGGCAGGGGACTTTAACGAGTACCTGACATCAACAGGCTCGGGACCATCGCTTAACGTCCCATCCGAAGGGCGGCGTGCTTAGGTTTATTATAAGTGCCTCGGCCGGGTTTCGAACCCACGACCTTGAGCTCAGAAGGCAAGCAAGCATACCACTCAGTTACCGGCGCCCTCTTTGTTATTCATTTAGTTATTCTAAAGATAAGAAAAGCTTCTGATTTTAATTTTATTATTATTCTCATATCATCGATAATCATTTTGGGTACACAATTATTTCACGAATATCACTAACAAATTAGTTCTTTTTGAATTTAATAATTTTTATTTTACCACTGTTATTGAAAAAAAAGAAACTAAATATTTAAAAAAACAAACAAATACTTAACCGTAAAGCCACGGGGATTTCCAAGTTCAAATTCTAACCCCTTTTTTATTTCCTTGGGGGGGTACTACAGGTAATATAAAAAACGGTTCGTCCTTATTTATTACTATTATCTGAAGTTACAAAGGTTTACTTTTGAGGGTGCTTTATATTCTATGTTAAAAATTTACGAAAAAATGTAATCCATTAAGACACTAATGAATTTGTATAATAACTCAACTGATTTTGAATTGTGGTTGAAGTCAGTCCTCCGAAAGTGTACCGAGGACCCTTCAATAGCCAGACCGTAGTGAGCACACTCTACGGAGGCAGCCTCTTCGTTCAGGTATCCCAAGTGGGTGGCGACCACTGACAAAGCTGTCCGTTGGATCTTACTGGAGTAGGCTATACTCATCACCTCCAGACCACATCTGCATACATAAAATATCCATTTAATACAGTTGTAATGAATGTATCGACATAAAATTTTTTATGTAAATTCAAAACCTCATAAAGACACGGCACCTATTAATTTTCAGCGGAATCGACTAAAGAGGAGCAAAGGGGGCGCTCAAATAAAAAAAAATGAGAATTGAGAAGTCCCTGAGTAAGACACCTATTGATTTAGATTGGTTCCAGAAGAAAAGCAAAAACTTAATTCGCGCTGGGAAAGTGCATTTTATTTTTTTAACATTCTTATAGAGAAAATTACATAACAATGAAAAAATAAGTTTTTTTCTCCCATGTTTTGGGACTTGTTCGGTAGTTGGTAGGTTTTGACCACAAAAATCACCCATGAATTATATTTCTGGAGCTTTTTAAGGTACATATGGTAATTTAATTTTCATAATTATTATTTGAGGGCGCCGGTAGCTCAGAGGTAGTCAGGTACATAAGAGAAAGAAAGTAGGAGACAAATCAGATAAAATGGAAAAATTCATAATATTTATGACCAAGAAAATGATATAACCGAAAATAAGAGTAGGAAGGAACAGTTTCAAAATTTAAAAGTAGAAATAGAAAAAGAAATTAGCTCAGACATTTTAGTAGAGGAAGAATAAGTAGTAAAAAATTTCGATGTAGAAGTGAAAGAAGTTAAAATAGTTTCTGAAATTAATTCTAAAAATAATTTTGAAAGTATAAGACCTATTTAGAAGTAGAAAAGAAAATTCCCAGTCGATTAAATTTAGCAAGAAAATTTCTTTCCAACGAAGAGATTGTTAAATAATTATATAAGAAATTTTAAGGTAGAAATAAGAGAATGTGTGAGTGCAAATGTTTTAATGAATGTATGGAAATGGACTTTACAAAATTTTTACATTAGACAATTTACAATTTAGAGAATATTTTTATAGAAACATACAGATAAACTAAACAGAGAAAGTTTAAAATAAAAAGGAATGGACAAATAGAAGAAACAGAGACAGACATACACCAAATTATATATAAGCCAATTTCCCCCCTTCCATTTACTGACAAATAAGTTGAAAATAGCACCAAAAAGTATAATAATGAGCTGAAAAACAAAACAAAATTACGTTCCAAATAAGATAAACCTCTGTAAATGCCCGTCTTTCCTCATACATTCCAAACTAATGGATTCCATTTAGACAGAATTTCGAGATATATACTCTACTTGAACTTTTAGTTTATAACAAACATCTCAGTTAATATTACAAGACTAAAATTTTGATTCGTTGCTAACATATATAACTAAAACTATACCACTGAAGTCTTTTTGAAGTTTTTGGCGAGAAATCTTATTTCTTAAGCGAAGTTAAGAAAAAACAAAATAATTTGTACATTATTTTCCAAAATGGCATAAAATACTTCAGTATTTTTATTTATTTTATTTGTAGACGAAATACCTGTAATAATTAATTTTTGTTAAAAACGGTTCAGCAGTCAATCAGAAAAAAATAAACTAATAATAAAAACATAACAAAGATAAAAAGAACTGCTACCACAGCATCTAAACTGATGACTTCTGTTGGTAAAAATTCATTTTTCTATAATCAACTAATATATACATTCATTTATTTCATCAAATTAGAAGCACTGCTCAAACACTCCAAAGCCAACTGTTAGCCCTATGGGAAAGTTCCTTGTACCTCAAAACAGATAGACCCCTCCCCCCCCCCCCCATTTTTTTTCTTTTCAACTTGCTTTCTACGTAACTCCAGCAGCAAGCTTCAGAATATAATCACATACACCAAAGAAACACGTGTTTGTTCCACAGCACCAGCACTAAATTCTAATGAACACATTACATTGTAGAATGAAAACTTATAGGTCAAAAGGCTTAAATTTTTTTTATATTATCAGTAATTTTAAATTCATATGAATAAATTATTTGCTTGGTCGTTTAGAATTATCAGTTACCAATAAATCCTTGAAATGCTTAAATAAAGAAATGGAACATCAAATTGTAATAATTAGTTTCCAATTTGTCAAGTCTATTAGACATTGTCATTTAAAAGAATATTAAATTGTGAATATTTAATAAATAAGTGATGTTTTCGCCAGAAATCTTTCTTATGAGAGAAAAGTGACGCAACAGAAAATTGATACTTTATTCAAACGATCCATATTAAAATTGCGGATCTAAAGGAATCTAGAATGAGGAAATTAAATGTGCGGAAACTGATTTTCGTTTTAGTCGTATACTCGTATTGTATTATAATGAATTCATTGGGATTCTTCCAAGATTTTCCAAAAGTGGAGAAATACAACCACAATACGAGTTTATATAAAGAGCATGGGCAAAGAAGCAAGTTTGTCACCAGATGTTGAAATTGAGAAAACTGAAATTTAATGTTTGAAAGTCCGTATCTATCAATTCCCCTCACGTCATATTTTCAGCTTCCCTTTTCATAGTAACAAACTGTCTTTTTAAAGCCCGTAACGATGGTGAATCTTGAAATATGTTTAATATACAATACTGTACTGGCGATATCAAACATTCGAGAAAAAAATGACAAACCTGGATCTTTCCCCGTGCTCTTCATATGTTTTTCTTCTTTTTCGTGTTCTGATACTTTTGCAGAAAATAAAAAAAGGAGTAGATGAATCACCGGATATGTACTTCGCAGCATGAATTAACCTATTATGTTTTCGCTCACTCTCCAAAGACTTTGGGCTAAAACTCAATATTTCACTTACATAGTGACTTCTGAAATTTATTGTCGATACATTCATTACAACGGCAGTTATTAGAGTTTTTGTGTTTAGCCTCTCCTCTAATCCCCCCCTTCCCTTTAACTGATTTGGCTGAAAATCAATAGCCAATATGCCATAAATATAAGCGGTATCTTGTAAAATTTACTAAGGCTCCGAAGTAAAGTGGACTTTTTTTTCGTCCGATTTCGGCTGAAATCTAATGAGATCTAAGTTAGCACATGTGACATCTTCGTTTAAAATTTCAAGTTCATAGCTACAATAGTTTCTGAGGTAGAATGCTCACAAAGTTCAATCACATACACACACAGGGCGCCGGTAGCTCAGTGGTATGCGTGCTGGCTTACTGAGCTCAAGATCGCAGGTTCAAAACCCTGCCGAAGCCCTTAGTTTATTTTATCTGGGAAGTACACCGTCCTTCGGATGGGACGTTAAGCGATGGTCCCAAAACTGTACAATGTCAGGTACTCGTTAAAGACTCCTACCCTAGGTGAATAAAAATTTAGGACTCCCATTGTAGAATCGAGCTCATGTCCACCAGTGACGAAAGAGCGCTCTGGTAGTAGGCGATATGACCTTGTAGTTAAACCCGGGGCATGAGTCATAAAAACTAACTAACTCGCATAGACGGAAATGATCAAGAAAATAATCAAAACGTATCAGATCTTTAAACCTGAAATTCCGTTGAAACTCGATCTCAGATTTTCACACGATTGCCGTACTTCCGGCATAAGAAAGTAAAAAGGTGAGATATTTACGATAATGTCATTCTATACATTCCCACAATTTCTTTATCCTCCTAAATACCATACAGACTCAAGATTAAGTTTCTTCCCATTATATTTTTCCAAACATTTTTGCTTCAATTCACAAAATGTCTTTTCGACGAGCAACATTACGCAATTCAGTTAAATAATATATGCAGATATTTTCATTACTAGCGGAAGAACAAAAGCTTCTTATGTTTCGTAAAAATGTATGAGTGAATAAATGAAATGTTCCATATGGGACTGAACAAACCTTCGTATGGAGGTAAGATGTCTGGCAAGAAGAAGTGCTGCCTGTAGAGCTGGAAGCTGCCTCCAGAGGCGTATCACAGAGACGTAGTTACCAAGGAACCAGGCAAGACTCAACCGTTGGGCAACCATCACCTGGTCACTTCTGAACAGAGGATAGACAACAATAGAACATTTGTCTAGTACAGCAACATAAAGAAGAATAAAGAGATTTTTTCTATAATATCTGAATACAGTTGGTTATTATGACCCCTGCCCGGGCTTTAACTACAAGGTCATATCGCCTCCTACCAGAGAGCTCTTTCGTCACTCTGGTGGACATGAGCCCGACTCTACTGTGGGAGTACTAAATTAGTTCAGAGGTGCTTGCTTACACTGCTCAAGATCGCGTGTTCGAAAACAAACATAACTACAGACCAGGTTCTTAGGTTTTTACATTTTTTATCTCAAAGCAAAAAATTGATTGATTACTTATTCGATTCATGTCTTCTGGAATCGTTCAGTTAAATTTCGAAGAACCTAAAAAAAACCTAATTGGGATGAGATCACCTAAAAATACCTAATCATGAAAAAATATAAGAAAAATGCGATTATTATTACTGATCATTGTTTATAAGACAATTTAAATGCTTACGATAGAAAGTGTCTACTGGAACTCTCTTATCTCTTCCATTTTCGCTCAAGTATGGGAGTCCTACATTTTGCCTATCCACCTTTAGTTATTTACGTCCCATCCGAAGGATGGCGTGCTCAAGTTTTTATTACCTCCCAGATAAAATAAATAAAAAGTCTCGGTCGGGTTTCGATCTTGAGCTCAGTAAGCAACTGGCATCACTGAGCTACCAGTACATTCAAGTAACTGTTAGTTATTAATACAAATAAAAAAAATATAAAATAGATATAATATGTTACTGAAGCTTTAGAACGCGATATTGAAATTCAATTGAATACACTATCAGTTTCAACAAATTGTCAGTTATTAAATGGGAATTGGAAAGAATGGAGTTTTTGTGTAATGCTCGTTACAGAAGTGTAAGAGCTCTCAAAAACTAATGCGAAGAGTTTTACCAGAGATTCTTTCCATTAAATAAGTATTTTCACCGGATTCGTTGATAGGTTTGCCACAAGTTGCTCACGGGGTGGCGCTAAACTCCACTGTCGAACAATTACAGAACATTCTGTAAATTACAGTTCTAGACACAGAACAGAATTTAATTCAGCTCATTATTGCGTAGGAACATATTTTTGTATGTAAAGACTTACTTCATGAATTTGGGTAGAGCGAGGGCTCTAGACAGGACAGAAGGATCAGCGAGGGCGAACACAAGATATATGGCCTCCATATCGTAGGAATGACGCCATTCGGAGCTCTCCTCTCCCAGTCTGATCACCTGTTTGAGGCTTTCCAGGAGTTCAGTCTCATTCAGATGAGGATCAAACCCTGGCGTCTTTAGATACCTAAATAATGAGAAAAAATAATCCTACAGTTTCCAACAATCATCTAGGATTTTTACATTCTAACACTAACTACAGGACTGTTCAGAATGGATTGATTCAGGCAAAGTGATATATTTCTAAGAATTATAATAAAAATTGTTACACTTTTGGGTTGTGTAACGATATTTTGAATTTAGTTAGTTATTGTGACTCCTGCGCGGGTTTTAACTGTGAGGTCATATCGCCTACTACCAGAGCGCTGTCGTCGCCTTTTATTCACCTAGGGTAGAGGTCATTAACGAGTACCTAAATTCGTATTCATCTAGATAGGTGTCTTACTAGGTTTTTAACGAGCACCTGACATCGTAAAGGCTCGGGACCATTGCTTAACGTCCCATCCGAAGGACGGCATGATCATGTTTTTCTACCTCCCAGATAGAAAAACCTAAAAGATTAGCATGTCTATATGTGTACGAGTATGTATGTGATTAGAACTTTGTGCGCAATCCAACCCAGAAAACAAAGACGAAGTAAGGGAAGTCAGAGTTTTCACCTATGTGTATATCTTTCGTAAAAAATATGTTTCATATAATACAGGTGTTGAGTAGCGACTGTATTGGAATTCTAATTCCAGGGGTATTGAGGGTCAGTCCAAATAGAATAAGCACTACATCAATCGCCAACGTTATGATATATTTTATATCATCAACAGAGGTTTGAATACAAAATATATATTTATTAAACTTACCAATAAGCTGCCCAGGTGTAGAATCGGACGATGGGCTCCAGGACGGGCAGAGCTAGGATGGAGGAAGGCTGTTGTATGAAGAGGTCCTGTCGGACAGAACGAAGTCGATTATTGACGAAGTCGTAAGCATCCATACTTCTATCAAAGCCTAGAACACTGCAAACAATGTTAGCCGCCAGCTAAAGAGTAACCACATAAACTAAAATATGTTATTGAAACTATTCGAACAAAAAAAACATTTCTTTCACATTGTTGGCTAGAAAAAATATAGACTGCTGATGTCTGACCAAAAGGATGATGAATGCAGTCATATTTATAGGCCAACACCTGTGTTGAGCTGTACCTGTTGATG